>JAQIZY010000015.1:0-542286 GCA_028828275.1 Penicillium frequentans | reverse complement strand
TAAAGAGAAAGTCAGGTTGTGAACCAGAGTAAAAGCCAAGATAATCCTGCCAAACTATTTCAAAGTCTATGGTAATACAAGTTCGAAACATGGCCTTTATGCCTCACCGATACTTCTTTTGATGACGAACCATCCTGATCATGTACATACGTAGTCCCATGATGATAGTTCTTGCTTGTGTGCCTGGGCCAGAAGAAGTCAATTCACTGCAGGTCATCCCTTGGCCAAATGTCTTCATCTGAAGTTATATCAATGTGCAAACCATGAATTTATTCAGACTAGCAATTCTCCACTCACTGGATACATCAAGTGTGTGACATAAATAGTCTGTAAGCGCCCTCGAACGCCACAAGCATCCAGATGACACCCAGACAAACCATTCTGCAGCTCCAGCAGTGCAGCATGTAAAGTCAATCTGAAATTTTGGACATACTTGCTGCATTTCAAGATTATGAGAGTTCAAGGTTTTCCCCAGCTGAATCCATTTTCACCAGGTAAAGTGACCGCTGAAAACCGCCACCATGTAGATCAAGATGAGTCATCCAAAGCTATCATGTCACGTGATATTATCATTTAGTCATCCACTGCCGCGTTGACCAGGCGATGTGTGACGTGCAAAGCACGTCGCGGATCATCAGGCACTCAGCTTCACCCCATCATCGATGCTGCCGTGTCAACGGTGCCTACTCCGAATGCAAATGCGTGACTTACATTACTACCTTTTCGCCGATAATATACTCATCCGTACACCAAATCTTCACCATGTCTGACGGTAGTTTTCTGCGCCCGCCCATCTCAACTGTTTGCTAGCACTGATCCCCACCTCAGCCGATCTCGAAGCCGTCCGTCGGCTCCCCAAGCGAGCCGCAATGCTGCTGCGCGCGGGCAAGAAAGGTTCTAGGACCTTTGATTCGTCTAGCCAGCGAACGGACAATTCGACCAAGGCCTCCTTTACCGAATCTTTGATACCACTTATACGAGGCTGGGGACGGAGCAGACAGGTTCTCAGGCTACGATACTTCTATTGCCGCGAATGGCGACGATGAAGAAATGGAAGACGTGAACGGAGGCCACAACTTGGTTGGCCAATACACCGCAACCCGAAGTCAGAATCGATGAGATGGCTCACGGCAATGGAGTCGAGGAGGAGGATATCATGCTGGGCCGTGAAGGCTGCACGAATCGCTGACCGGGAGACTGACTATCAAAAGCGTCGATTCGACCGAGGCCAACTGACCCCCGACACGCGCGGATCCTTTCGCTGCCAACAACCAAGCGAATGCCGAGGGTGATGGACAGACCTACCGTGAGGTCATGGCTCTTCGCGAGCTTGAAAAGGAAGAAGAGCGAGTCCAAAAGCTGCTTGCAGAGAAGCGGGAGCGTGGAGAAGATGTCTCTGAGCACCAGGCTTCTCTCAAGATGGTCGAAGGCGATAACTAGAAGACCGAGGCCGGTGCAGCTGGTGAAGCTGCCGGTAGAAAGCGCAAGAAGCGTTGGGATGTGGCATCCGAGCCCAATGGGGATGGACAAGCTGAGGAGTCTGCCGGAGCGAAGAGCAAGAGATCTCGGTGGGACCAAAACCCTGCCCCCGGTGCATCGGAGGGAGGCGCCTAAGCGCCGCTCGCGATGGGGATCAGGCACCCTCTCTTACCGATGCCACTCCTGTTGGCAACCAGGGACTTGCTACCCCCCATGCATCCGTCTCAAGGCGGTGCTTTGCAACCAACTAGCTTTGGAACGGATCTCTCTGGTCGAAACGTCTCTCATGGTCGGACGAAGAACTTGACATGATGCTGCCCACAGAGGGTTATAAGATCTTGGACCCACCCCCAGGATATGAGCCGATTAGAAACCCCGCCCGCAAAATGATGGCCACACCAGCACCTATGGCTGGCACCGTTGGTGGATTCATGATGCAAGAGCCTGAGAGTGTCCGCTCTATGGGCAAAGAGCTTCCGACCGATATCCCTGGCGTGGGTGATCTGCAGTTCTTCAAGCCGGAAGACATGGCCTACTTCGGCAAGCTTATGGAGGCTGGAGATGACAGCTCCATGAGTGTGGAGGAATTGAAAGAAAGAAAGATCATGCGATTGCTGCTTAAGGTCAAGAATGGTACACCACCCATGCGAAAGACTGCGCTGCGTCAACTTACAGACAATGCTCGGAATTTTGGTGCGGGTGCATTGTTTAACCAGATCCTTCCGTTGCTGATGGAGAAGTCATTGGAGGACCAGGAACGTCACTTGCTCGTCAAGGTTATTGATCGAGTGCTCTACAAGCTAGATGATTTGGTCCGACCTTATGTTCATAAGATTCTTGTCGTCATTGAGCCATTGCTTATTGACCAAGATTACTATGCTCGTGTTGAGGGTCGGGAAATTATTTCCAACCTAGCTAAGGCTGCTGGTCTTGCCACTATGATCAGTACTATGCGTCCCGATATCGATCACGTCGATGAGTACGTACGAAACACTACCGCACGTGCCTTCGCCGTTGTGGCTTCTGCCCTTGGTATCCCCGCGCTGCTTCCATTCCTTCGCGCCGTCTGTCGCAGCAAGAAATCCTGGCAGGCCAGGCACACTGGTGTGAAGATTGTCCAACAGATCCCCATCCTGATGGGCTGCGCAATTTTACCCCACTTGAAGGGCCTTGTCGATTGTATTTCAGACAACCTTAGCGATGAACAAGCCAAGGTTAGAACAGTCACCGCGTTGGCTGTTGCTGCGTTGGCCGAAGCTGCGAACCCTTACGGTATCGAAAGCTTTGACGAGATCTTGAACCCTCTCTGGACTGGCGCGCGCAAGCAGCGTGGTAAGGGTCTGGCCGCTTTTCCTCAAAGCGGTTGGTTACATTATTCCCTTGATGGATGAAGAATATAGCAACTACTATTGTTCTCAAATCATGGAGATTCTTATCCGCGAGTTCTCATCGCCTGACGAAGAAATGAAAAAGGTGGTTCTGAAGGTGGTATCACAGTGCGCTAGCACAGATGGTGTCACTGCCGGATACCTTAAGGAACACGTCTTGACCGACTTCTTTAAGAGTTTCTGGGTGAGACGTATGGCCCTCGACCGCCGGAACTATCGTCAGGTGGTGGACACCACTGTCGATCTGGGCCAGAAGGTCGGCGTCGGCGAGATCCTAGAGCGGGTTGTCAACAACCTCAAGGATGAGAGCGAGCCTTACCGCAAAATGGCCGTGGAGACTATTGAGAAGTTAATTGCCTCCTTGGGCGCTGCAGACATTTCCGAGCGATTAGAGGAGAGACTTATTGACGGTGTTCTGTATTCGTTCCAGGAGCAGAGCATTGAGGACATCGTTATCTTGAACGGATTTGGCACAGTGGTAAATGCCCTTGGCACCCGTTGCAAGCCATATCTTCCCCAGATTGTCAGTACCATTCTCTGGCGACTAAACAACAAATCTGCCACCGTCCGACAACAAGCAGCCGATCTCATTTCGCGTGTCGCGATGGTTATGAAGCAGTGTGGCGAGGATGCGCTCATGGGCAAGCTCGGTATTGTTCTCTACGAATATCTTGGTGAAGAATACCCTGAGGTTCTGGGCTCTATCCTAGGTGCCTTGCGGTCCATTGTCACTGTGGTCGGTATCAATCAGATGCAGCCTCCAATTCGTGACCTCCTGCCTCGCTTGACCCCGATTCTTCGTAACCGCCACGAGAAGGTGCAAGAGAACACCATCGACCTGGTGGGTCGTATTGCCGACCGTGGCCCCGAGTCCGTTAATGCTCGTGAATGGATGCGAATTTGCTTCGAGCTGCTGGATATGCTCAAGGCCCACAAGAAGGGCATTCGTCGTGCGGCCAACAACACCTTCGGTTTCATTGCTAAGGCCATTGGTCCCCAGGATGTCCTGGCTACCCTCTTGAACAACCTTCGAGTGCAGGAGCGTCAGTCCCGTGTCTGTACCGCTGTCGCTATTGGTATCGTTGCCGAAACCTGTGCTCCCTTCACTGTGCTTCCCGCTCTGATGAACGAGTACCGGGTTCCTGAACTGAACGTGCAGAATGGTGTTCTCAAGGCCATGTCTTTCCTATTCGAGTACATTGGTGAGATGGCCAAGGACTATGTCTACGCTGTCACTCCCTTGCTTGAGGATGCCCTCGTTGATCGTGATCAGGTTCACCGACAAACGGCGGCCAGCGTGGTCAAGCATATTGCGCTGGGTGTCGTTGGACTTGGCTGTGAGGATGCCATGGTCCATTTGCTTAACCTCGTCTTCCCCAACATCTTTGAGACGAGCCCTCACGTTATTGACCGCATCATCGAAGCCATCGATGCGATTCGCATGGCAGTTGGTGCTGGTACCGTCATGAACTATGTCTGGGCTGGCTTATTCCATCCCGCTCGCAAGGTGCGCGTACCATACTGGCGGTTATACAACGATGCATATGTGCAGGCCGCCGATGCGATGGTCCCCTACTATCCCAACGTGGAGGATGATGGCATGGATCGACCCGAATTGTTTATCATCGTCTAAGGACGATTTTGTAATTGACCATTTTCCTTTGCTTCTCTTTGCATAACTATTCCAAGGTTTTCTTCTTAAAGGAGCTTTATGTTTGCCAGCCGGTGTCTTTTTATTGGTTTTTTTTCTTTTTGCGGGACGATCGGACGTTCGGCGTGATGCTGTATATCAAGATGTAAAAGTCACTAGGAATTTGATTCATGAATGATCAGCTGATTCGGATTTAATATGTATTCAATGATTTAATGCTAGGTGCCCAGGCGAGTACGTATAGATAGAAAGGACACCTTCGGGACCTTGGACTCCAGCAGTATTGCAGGTGGAAACTATATCCATGGATGCGCAGGTCTACGGGTATAGACAAGGATATATAATCTGAGTTGTAGGCAGTTTGGTTCACTCAGTTGGGCAGCTATATATATATTCCAGTCTGGAGATTGCAATGACCGCACTGGGGATGTAACTCTTCATTTTAAAATTGTTGCTAAGTAGGTAGATGGAAATAAGGTAAGTAGAGCACAAAAAGCCACCAATATCGAAAGGTGATTCTCGATCGAGATAACAATCTTCAAGGCGATCTAGTTCGCCCTAGAGTCGATCGCTCCCGCCAGACCCTGGAACAATCGACGGCCAAGCATGACAAGGCAAAAATTGGGCAGTGATCGCTCGTTTGACACGAAAATCACTGTCAATCCTGACTATCTTCTCCCTGTCCGGGGTCAGCCCTGAGGGGGTTGACCTGCAGAGCAGCCATTTTGGTGGCTGCACCAGGATCTCGGGATTCTGGGGTATACCAACTCCAACTCCAACTAACAAAGCTACATGTACGCTACGGGTACAATCTATTCACTCAAACCCGGCCGAGAAGGCAGACACATTTTCTCCAGGGGGCCCCCTATCTTCCATTTCTCCGAACAAGAAAAGAACACATTTGCCACCAGAGGATTTCATCGCAAAAATAGAAAAACAACGCAATCGTAGGAGAGGGGGGGACGCCCGTATCAGAAATCAATATGCTCCAGTTTTATTTTCCTTGGAATTATAATTTTCATTCGATGATTTTTTTTAATTTTTTTTATTCTTTGGCAGGAGTTTGGGTTTACCCACTAAATCCAGTGCCGCATACTTGGAGGGGAAGTGGGATCAATTGAAAGGGTGCCAAGATGCGCCAAATGCCTAAGCTTGCCGTGGGGAGACTTGGCGCATGAAAAGCCGCGTAAGCTCTCTCCATCGGACGTCAGGCGTGCCCTGTGGGGACATGCGCGAAAATTCATGGACGAGCGAACCAGCCAATAGGCAGGGCCTCAGACCCTGGAAGTGGCTTACAATGATCAGAAATATAAGATTAATGATTCTGATTTACCATAGTTCAATGTTAGTTTCAAGGTTATTGGTTTAGTTTAGTATAGTAAGGTATAGTGTAGACCTTGTCTTAGTATGCAGGGATTTTCATTGCCCTGCATATACTTTGTACATTAATCATTGATCTATAGAAAATCCTCTTGGATCCGGGAGGTATACTTACTGCAAAGTTCCAAAGGAAATCAGATCCAAGTAACCCCGAAATGATTAAAATGATCGATACAAAAAAAACATTTGAAAATAAAAAAAGAAAAAGAAAAAGAGATTCCATCCCGTGTCTCCGGTATCAGAATATGTCGCTGGACACTTTCACACAGCCTCCCCCTGAATTCATCCAAACAACTCCCAATCATAGCTCCCTCCCTGCACCGGGGAATGGAGAGGATACTCTGTATGGAGTACTTTGGTACCACAGTCTCCATCTCTACACACAGACCCTGAGATAAGGGGGAACGAAAAAAGAAAACATATGCCTGTCACACAACACATTGGGTCTCCCAAGTGCCCCTCTCATGGCCCCCCATCCCCCCCTTTTTACGTGGCTTATTTTTTTTTGGCGGTGGATTTTCAGGGTCTACAGTCCCATTTGGGGAGCACGCTGGGGATCAAGGTTTAGAGTTTGGGTTTATTTTGACTTTTAATTATTTTACACGGAGTTTGCAGACTCGATATGGATACCTACATACAGAGCTTTCTTTCATTGCCCTGTCATTTTGGTTGGTGGCGCCGCACACGGCTGGGAGGTGGCTTTTTATTTTAAATTGCGTGAACCGAACTGCTCCCTATTCAGACCACTTGGCTACTTGGACCATGGATCCGGATGGAGAGTTCGCATTGAAATTTGCCTTCTGTTTACCGAGATCGTGGGGGTGTATGTAGGATTAACGCCGACGGCGTCTTGGGCCCCCACCTCGTATATCGTATACTGCTTCTTTAGACGTTGAAGGACAATATCTGCATGATATCTCATCAAGTCCGGGTTTTGCTTTGCATTGTTCATGATAGGTTGGACATTTACGCAGATCTAAGCAAGGTCTTTGTATACGTGTATATCGTACGGGTGTGCCTGTCAAGTATGCGAGATACCGCGGATTCATGTGAGAGGCTCCGAAAGGTTAAGAAGAGCTTCAAGGCCAATCAGAGTCAAGCAGAAATACTAAATTGCGCAAGACGACAGGGATCAGGGGTGGAAGGCGACGCATTGACTGGCTATGAGAGTCAATGCTTCCATCCCCGGGATACCGTTTACGAGTCCGCCGGGAATTGCTGTAGAATAATATATGGAAATATTCAAGTCAGACACCGTGACCGGGCCAACTACTGTAAACATGCCTTGATACAACATAGAGTCTTCGATTATTTTGTTGCAAGGGACGTGAGACCCTGCATCAATTCTTCCATGACGGGCGGCACAGCCAGTATGGGCGGCGAGGGGGTGTCATGGTCTAGTGGACAAAATACTCCTTCGCTCGCTCCCACTATTTTAGTGAGCTCGAATATGTCATCCTTCAGCTGGCCTTTTTCAGAACGCGGCTCGTGTGCATCCACTGGTAATACAGTATACATGTGTTGTAGCCCCCAAACGGGACAACAAATGACATGGGCCAAGAGAGATACGATCCGTCTCCTGCAGGTCTGTCTGTGCTAGGGGTAGCTTGATCCTGATCCTGTGTAAGGGTTTTTAAGGCTAGAAGCAGAGAATATGCGATATTGGATATGGGTGGGTAACACAGTGCCCACGTTGTGTAGGTTGTACAACGCACACCGTAAGTATTGATTTGCTTGGTCCGAATGCGATCGGAAACATCAACATCGACCAGTCGGAACCGACTATGTAAACTTAGATGGCGGGGGTCAGTTCGATAACCACTTCGGTATACAGACATGATACCTGCAGATATGTCCCACGCCCAACTCAGAGCTGGACATTGTATTATAAAAACGCAAGATGACATCGCGGGCGTACGCCGACGTTATCCGTAGTCCTTGAATGCAAAGCGTACCCGTACGTAATGGTCGGGTCGTGAAATTGTCCCCTGAAGCTGACCTGCCAGATGTAGGTAGTTCATTCGGGGAACCGTTCCTGAACTCGGGACGAGGTGGAAATTGAATAGGGCATGTTACTTTCAATAGTTAAGCTAGGCGGTACTCAAGTCGTCCACTGCGATCTCGAACGGTTGGGGTGGACAGGCCTCGGGCAAGAGCCAATCAAAATATAGGAAAATCCGATAGAGCTCAATCCGGGAGGAAGTGACCGGCTCGGATCCACTTGAGATGCGGGCGTTTCAGAGTGTGATTAGCGTTGACCCTGAGAGTGGCAGTGTTACTAGCGTGAAATGTGGGTCTCGACAGGATCGCACGCAGGGATCATGTTCCTAGGGGACCAGTGATCCCCGCAAAGCCCGTTGTGTTAGTCGCCTATCACGTCATTGGCGTCAAGCCACTTTGCCCTTTTCCCCTCCTTCACATCTTCTTACATGTACGGAGTACCGTGACAGGATTTACGGAGTACCGTGACAGGATTTTCGCATTGTGCATACTTGACTATGCGTTATAAAAGCCTAAATTTAAAATAGAACAACATCAACCAAGGAAATCACTCACGAACCACGATTTTCTCCCAAAAATCAGGTACTGACGACCGGTTCATGGGGGGTTTTGGCTTTTTCCCGGTTTCAATGGGATTTGTTGTGGAGGGTACAACAATGTTTCCCATACCACGTTAACCAAGACAACGCTGCACGGGACGAGCACGCGTCAGCTTTCAGTGGAGACACGACTGATTATTCCACCCCAATTGGTCGATCCTGCAGTGCCAAGCTCGGCTATCGACTATCTGCCGTCCTGTGGATCCCACTTGACCAAATCCGGCATTACGTTGACACTGGTTCGAGGACTCTGCACAAACACAAGAATGTGGATGTAGTGGATCTGGTCTTCCCGGTACCATAAGTCCATAATCCACCCCCAAGTTAAACTATACGGATTAACCCCCCTCCGGGTGGATCTTTGGGGGGGCTTCCGGTATCGGGTGTGGATTGGAGGGAAAGGGGAGAGAGTGTGATCCAATCACGGCTTGAAGAAACAGCCATCTGTTCGAGTCGTCATATCCTGTTTTTCGGTTTCGATTTTTGATTTTCCTTTTCTTTCAAATGTGGATGCCCTGCCCAACTTTACCCTTTTGCCAATTTAGCCGGTATGGCCGCGCACCCGCGCCAGACCTTCCTCCATTTCCATTAGTGGAGATGAATCTCGGACTTCCTGGATCAGCTGGAAAAATGTGGCTCCAGTGGATGTTTCATGGTTGCTTTTCTATGTATAGAAACAGTCGATTTAAATCTGATGCAGATGACGAAGCAGACTTAATTATCATTATATTAACCAAAGCTTTGGCTTGTACTCCATAATAAATGCAACATCGGTCCGTCAGATAAGTCCGAATGGCGCACATGAGAAAGTCGGATTTAGAGGACAATCTCTTTGACGATCTGCCGTGTGGACACCGCCAAGATCGGAGCCCCGTGCAGATGACAGCCCTGAGAGAGAATGCGACCTAGGTTCCCCCACTCGTAAAGCCTCCAGGTTACATATCGACACGTCGGGTGACTAGAACTTATGCATGGTGATAAGAAAACCTTATATGAATCTTTCCTACGCATCAGATTGATTGCCCCGTTTCGTGTATGCAAATGAATACTGTAGATGAGGGAAATTGATTTTCTGTTTTGCTGTAACACCGCTATGTTGCCCACTGCGTGCGAAGTGGGTCCTGGGCTGATTTCTCGTAGGGCGGAATTACAGTATGACGGTCTTGTTGATCACCGTCATGACGTCGGGCAGATCTTGAATGCACGATGTTCATCATGGTTCTTCATGATAACTACGCAATCATCTGGGTGATGGCTTTGGGATGTGTGTGTTGTCGCATGCTCGACCCCTCCGCATTCCGGGGTGTCCCGCATTTTCAGTTTGGGATAGTATTTCTCCGACAATTCAGCGGGCATGACAATGTTGACCGCCCTTTCATGAGGGTGAATTTTCAGCGCGTTTCTCGGGAGTCAGAAGGACAATAGAAGTAAGATAGCCGGGAATCCGAAGTGCAAAGGTAGACTTGTCCCTTTCGGGGAGTTTGGGGAGTTGTTTGAGACGCGTCATGAGTGAGCCGTGTTACAAAGCCCTGATCTGGCTTAGTGGCAGAAAAGCGGTCAGTTGGGGTATTTGACCTCGCAACTTGCCAAGTCTCCACCACCAACCCGTGTGTTGCATGGACCTCTTATTCTCCCCCTATGGAGGGGACAAGAGTAAAAAAAAATTAAGTAAAAACTGACCAAAAGAAAAATTCAAATTCAATCACAAAGTTGAGACAAAGATACACTTTTGACATTCGATCTTTTCCTCAAACCCTGTTTATCCGGCTCCCTCCGTGTAATATGGCCCTAACGGTCTTGATACTTTTTATACTTGCATATTAAGTTTAGACTGTTAGAGGAGAGAGATGTCATGGTTTGACATATACTGGGCCAAGCTTCGTAAGTTAATGGATCTCATGAAACCGGGGGAGTATTGGTTCCCCCCCATCCACCCGTGGACTTCCTATTTTCTCTCCAATGTTTTTTTCCCCCTTCACAATGAAAACCAGGATTTTCTCCTATTCCAATGATGCAACTCATCCGTTCAATCCTACCGGTGAGTTATAGAGTGGGCCAGACACGGGATGGCTTAAAGGGCAGTGCTTGTTTTTCCCAGTTCGCGCATTGACCTAAAGCCACTGATGGAGCATAGGGGGACAGTAATCTCCCCAAGCGCGTTCTGGCGCTCCAACCCGCCATTTGCCTAGATTCATCGGCTTCCTCGGCCAGACCCTAAAGGAACTTTTTTTCTCTCCTAATCACCGGGTCCATAGGGTGGGAAATCGATCTCCCCCTTCCCGTCCACTAGTTGGATGGAGAACCACTCCGCGGAATACATAGTAGAAACACAGCCCCCTCGATAAACAGACTATAGAGATGATCCCAATATAAAACTTTGGTTCGACATTAGAATTTGGTATTGGAGTCGTTCGAGCTCATATTTCCTTACTCCAACTGGGCTTCCATGTGTTTGGATTAGTGAAGGACCCACGGTCGCCATCGAGGAACGCTCACTCGACCCATGGCTAGAGTCAGACTTTCCGCTTTGAGCGAACCTGACGGTAACCATCTCCCTTATCCACGGATTATGAGTTGTTTGATTTTTTTTCTGGAATTTTATCATAACCATGGAAATTTCAAGCCATTCGTCCTTGGAATGAATGGAAATGCGGAGAGGCCAATTGCAAAAGACGTTGAGAGAAGCCACACAGCAATTGGGTAAAGTTAAGGCCCATGGTTCTGACATGAAGGATGATTTCCGATAGCTCCCCCACCCGTGGCGGCGGTGGCTGCTCCTGTGATCCCCGGGGCTTTTCGGTTTAGTTCGGGGGTGGTACGAGAGAAATATACAATTTTGAGTGTGTACACCAAAGTTTACTGACATTAACCACGAGTGTGAAAAGGGTAAGGTTTCAAAGTTAAATCTCGGGAGAGGAATCTTCAGCCTCCCTCGGCTATACCTCAGATCCCTTGTGATCACGAAGCTTAGCGGTTTGACTGGTCTCGGGGATTTCCAATCTCGGGGACCTTGGCATTGACTTTTCTCCAACCCGTTGCCACGGGCAGTCGACTGGTCCCACCATGGAAGAGGGGGTTAACCCCTACAATTCAGTAAAGACAAATCGGATAATAAGTGTGATGTGTCCGATGGTAAGCCCAAAGGTCACATCTGCCGCGCTATTGCAGGAGCCGCGCCGCTAATGCCCCCATGGCGGGATGTGCTGTTCCGCCCTCTGACGTCGGTGTTCAGCTGCCCCCTCGTAGTAGGCCATGGCTTTGCAAGGCGATGGCAAAATACGAGGAATGACTGTACCTGTGCCGGACTTGGTCCCCTTCCCCGTCGCACGGTGGTTGGGTGATACGGGTCGCAGGCGGCAAATGGGGTCCCGGAATACCTCCAGGAGAAAAATCCGGCATTCCGTCATCACCGGCAAAGGCTTGCGTTTTTCCCCTTTGTACAACGCCCATGGGAACACGGTGTAACGGGGATCTCTGTGGAGCGGAGGATGTCCGACCAATTTTTTCCCTTTTTTCTTTTTTCTTTATTTCCTAGTGGAGTTATTTTTTTTTTTTTTTTGGCATCGTACATCCTCCACACTGGAAATGGGTCGCGATGAGGTAAGGCTTGATAGAAACTCCGAAACAGTCCTCGTCCAACGTCGTCATCATGCACATTCTTTTCCATTTTCATTGGAGTTTAGGAGAATAAAATCGGTAAAAAATTCCTCGACCATCAGAGAATGGGAGCGGATCAGAATGCAGGCGTCAATAATGTACAAGCTATTGATTCGATAATTCGAGTTGGGGGTTTGAAAACCTAGTTTCGAGAATAATGAATTTAATGAAGTCAAGTAAGGTCTCAATGCGCTAAACCTTCTCTGGCCCGTGTCAAAAAGCCCTTTTGGGGGAAATCGTCACAATCGTTTTTCCCTTTCTGATTCTTTTGCCTCCCACGTCCTGATCCAATCATGATGGTTCCAAGGTCGTGGGGCTTTCCTCCCACATTTGGGTTTGGCTGAGAGCCATGGCCCAGTGGCCAACCCTAACCCGAGAAGGGGTTCAAGCTTCAATGCATCGTGCTTCCCCCCTAAGTCGGGATTTGCCTTTGGATTCATCATTTTATTTAGGAAAAAAAAATAAAATGTATCAGAGGGAAAATTATCTCTTCAGGATATGATATTGCCCCCCAGTTTTTCCCCAAATACGCCGAATAAACTCGCAAAGGCATCAAACTCACCCCGGAACGGGTATACCCTTTGACGTATCGTTGGGATCTACCACTTTCCCCGCTACTTTGAAACACCACACCAGGGCGAACCTTGGTCGCTGCATCGTGAGTTTATTTCTTGGCGTCCCTTTTCTTTTTTAATCATTTTTGCCTTATCTTGCCTAGCGTCTCCATAGACACGGCACAGGTGGACTAGTCTGTGCGGGACATTCCCTGACCAAATAGTCTCTCCTATATACTCCGTCACAGTAAAAAAAATCCACCTGGAAGCTGAGGTCACCGACTACTTTTTGGGTCCCATGATTTGGCTTCTATTCTTTAATTTTAATCTGGCTCCAGTTCTACATTTGTCCGATCACGGAGGGGACTTTCTGCGACGTTCTTCACTCTGATTGTTGAGTAGTACATTCTTGCGTCGCGTTAAATAAGGATTTCTCTAGATCTTCCATTCCTCAGCCTGATCTGGGCGGATTGTTCAATGTGTAGAGTAGGATGAAGAAAAGTATGGAAATGTAATTCCATCCTATCTTATTGACCATGTATATACCAGAAAGGATGTAGGAAATAAAATCAAATCCCAAAAAATCCAAGAGGGTCCGAGGAACTGGTTCCCGTTCGTGGAGCCACTTTTGACACTAAAGCAGTCCAATCCTGCAAGATAAAAATAAGAAACCGAATTATTTGAGATTATGGATTTTATGGAGCCATGAGTAAAATTACTGTATTATTTCCAAACGATCTGCAACCGTCCCCGAGGGACGTCGTCAGTGGCACTGGAGTGTATCGTGCACTATACTGTCCCTTCTTAAGCTTCGCCGATCCCCTTCCCCAGACTGTTTCTACCTCCCCCTTTCACCTGCTTTTTATTCTTTTTAAATTTGCATTAAAGTAATCTGATCTTCGGGCTTATCACTTCCTCCTTTCTACCTTTTCACTCTTCCTACCCCGATCAACAAAGTCGATCAGTTTGCATTGGACTCCCAAGCTTCACAACCTCTTTGGGCAACAATCACCCCAAGACACAGAAAATTCCGTTCAATCGACGCGTATATTCGGCTCGCGGTTTCACGCGACCCTATTCTCCATGACGATGGTTATTGAAAATCAGAACCGCCAGTACGGCGGCATGAGCTTCGACAATGTCTACCACCACAACCCACCACAATTCACAGACCCCTGGGCTACCGCGCATACCACCTCCCACTCGACTCCCCCTGTCTATGCGACATCCATGGGCAACAGTGCCAGCATCCCCATCAACCCCGTCAAGTCAGAGGAAGTCGGCCGACCAACCGCCATGTCCATGCCCTACCCCAACATTCCCGTGTCGGCACCGTCGCTGGTGCCTGGCAGCAACTACACAGCTACTGGCTACGGCCCAGAGGTGATGGCAATGCAGCATGATGTACCGCGCACTGGTTTTGAGCAGGCCCCCCACCTACACCACAGCTCCCCCATGAGCAGCTTCGCGCCCTCCAGCTATGCGCCAGTCAGCTACGCTCCCATCCACCCTTCCCAGCCTCAAGACGCCCGTCGCATGTCGCATTCGTAAGTTCTCCGGCCACATTTCACACCTAAAAAGGTTACATTTCTAACGCGTGAAATATGCAGAGATGCTCGTGTGGGTTCTTCTCAAGCTCCACCAGGCGCTCCCACCTTTGGAGACGCGCTCGACGCCAGCCGAGGAATGGTGGCGCTCAGCCAGGATTTGACTCCCCGCAACATTTACGGGCCTCGCGGTGCCCGCGGTTCGACTGATTCCTACGGTTTCCCTTCAACACACTCCTCCGCTTCCTCCATTTCCTCGGGCGGCAACTACCCCTACTACAGCGCCTCCGTGGGCTCTGTGGATTCTTCCGTGACCGATTACAGCTCGAGCACCTCCGAGTCATATGAGTCGCGCACTCTGCCCCGGCCGACCAGCCTGTTGGCTGGTAGCGCGCCTGCCGGTCCCCAGTCTATGATGAGCCAGTTCAGCTCCAAGATGCCCTCCAACACCCAAAAGAAGCACAAGTGCAAGGTCTGCGACAAGCGGTTCACGCGTCCGTCTTCGTTGCAGACACATATGTACAGCCACACTGGCGAGAAGCGTAAGTTCTTCCAATGGACACCAAGACTCGAAACAGACACTAACAAAAAATACAGCATTCGCTTGTGATGTTGCAGGCTGTGGACGACACTTCTCCGTTGTCTCAAACTTGCGTCGCCATAAGAAGGTGCACAAGGGCGAGAAAGACTGTGGCTCCCAAGACGAAGACGAGTAAATTTCTCGCTCAAAAGACGCAATGACCTTCTCTTCTACTCAAGTGATTCAACTTGAGTCCCTTTGAGAGCTCTACCCTTCCCTACCAGCCTGCGCGAAAAAAAAAGAGCGCGCCAGATATCCCTCCCACCCCATACCCTCTATTCCGACTACAGAACCCGCCCTTGTCTTCTGCCCGAGTTCCGTCCAGTTCAACTGTGTTGACTCTGGATTAATTGGACTCATGCTCCTCATTGTACAACACTGTGGATCTCATTTCTCATTTCTCATCTATTTCCTTCTACGCTACATTACAGGGCTTTGGGAGTCATATATACCCGTGGACAGGATATTGTCACACTCTGGGGTTCATCGGATACGGTACAAGGGCCACCATGGGAAGGGAGAGCCATTTCTTTGACGCATTTTCACATTTTTTCCTTTGTTTATCATGTTATGACCATAGAGGTACCGGCTGGTTTGCGTTCCTGGTTGTTTCTTTCTCTTCTTTCGCTAGACACTGGGAGTCACCTGTTGTTTTTGTTTTCGATACCATGGGCTTGTGATGATTCGATGCGTTCTACTCTTTTGGGCACTTTCTTCTTTGTGTCTGTCTTGCCTATCGCTGCAGACAATTCTGTTCTAATCTTCTCTTCTTCTCTACTTGCATCTATCTTGCATGTTAGATTTTTCTTTTTCCTTTACATTTTCGCGTGTGCGCGATCAAATCATGTTTCTCACCCTCCTTCCGGTTGGTTGGTTTGACTTTTGGGTTCTTTTGAGGGTCGCCCTCTGTTTCCACCGGGTCTGTGTTTCGAGGATTGCACCGGTTGTGCAATTGGGTTGGTGTTGGATGTGATACCCGTGGCATTGGTGCGAAAGCGCCTCGTCTTGACACTTTATTCTCGGTTTGATACTGGCGGGTTGGCTTATCGTTTGAAGAGCCCGCTGGTGTTATTTCCGCTCTACAGTCGCTATAGTTCAGATTAATTGTCTAATCCACAATTGAGCGCTCAAGGCAATTTGAGATTCATTTCAACTGGTTCTTTTTTAGTAATGTATTAAATGTAGCTGAGAAAGGAAATGATCGTCATGCTCCTATCTTATACTTCCCTAACGATCCCCATCGTCTAAATCAGCGCAAGTTAGAACCACCTGGGCAGCGCAAGTGAGATGTGGAGATTTAACAGTTTAAGCACAAGCGGTTCCTTGACCGCTATTCTTATTACGGGAAATAAAAAGTGGCATAGATCAATAAGATGCAATGACTAGTCGAACAACGGCACAGGCTTCAATTATGCACAAGAAGAGGATAGAATTATGATACTAAATCCATAGTCTAAATCGCCGTCTCGAAATCCTGGTAATATCCAGAATGCAGGATTAAGAAAAAGCCAGCCCTAAACGCCGTGGTTTGTTGATGTTTCGCAATGAAAAGAAGTAGATGATTATTGACTTGCACAGCACCAGGCATATCCAAGCTCTCCGCGCAACAAGCGGGCTTAGCGGATCCGGTCCAGCTTGGCCCGGTTCATGGCAAGTTGGTCGTCGACGTAGTCGCTCTGCACAAATTAGCATCTGAATTGCATAGTCCATGGGAGCAATGGCACTTACCTTGCCTGTGATGCGCTCCAAGTGGCGGTTCTGCTCGTCAAGCTCACGACCAGTGGCCTTGGCCAGACCGTTCAGCCGACCAGCGGCACCACTGAGAAGATCCAAGTTCTGCTCAATCTCATCTTCCATAGCCTCATCTTCGCTATCGGCCTCGAACTGGTACTTGGCACGCTCGGTGACACTAGCCTTCTTAGGCTTGGCTTGCTTGGAGTTCTCGCGATCGATATCACGGAACATCCGATCCATTCGGGCATTGCTCTGGAAAGCTTCCGATCGGGTACCGTCGCGAGCATCGCGCTCCTCACGATGGGTGTTGAGGATCCGTTCGTCACGTTCCCGACGGCGCGAGGCACTAGTGAACGGATTGGACACATGCACGGCGAACATGCTTTTGTTCAATGTCTTCAGCTCCCGTGCCTTCTCCTCAGCAAGACGCCCCTCAACTGTTGCCATATCCAAACTCTGCTCCGCGCCGTGGACCAACTCACCCTGGGCACCCAGACGAGCGAGAGTGGTACGACCTGTCTCCTCAGCCTGAGCCGCCACACGAAGAGCATTCCGAGTCGATGAAACGTCGCCCTGCTTGACGTGGCGCATCTCCTGCTTCGTCGCCTGAACAGACTCCTCTTCCTCTTCCTCCGCTGTCAGCTGGCGGTCCTCAAACTTGGCCATGCTGTATTCGTTGCTGCCGCCACCGTAGGCGGGTTGTTCCCCCTGTCCTCCCTCACTGTAGGGAGGCGGCGCAGCGCCACCAGGGCGCTGAGCGCGGTCCCTGGCGCCTCCAAACAGTTCATTGCGCGCCGCATCTCCCGCATTGGGATCATTAGGGTCGGTGCTACCCAATCCTCCGTAGCCACCGGAGCCATACCGGGATGCCGCTGCGGCGCTAGCGCCGGCATTGCCGCTGCCGAAGCGATCACTGCCGTATCCGCCTTGGTTACCGTAGGCGTTGGGGGTATAACCGGAGTACTTGTTGTCTGATGGGATGCTGTGGGGCCCGTTGGCGCCAGACTGGTCGGGCATAGGTGCCACGCCGGCGTTTATCTTGGCCTTGGTGTAGGGGTCTGTGGGAATAGGCTGAGCGTAGGGATTGGAGTTCTGTGGGGGGGGCTCTTAGTTTTGCGAGAGCCGAACAGCGCACGGCGGTTGCTGTCCTCGTCGCCATCGTTCTTATCGGATTTCTTGAAGAAGCCCATGGTGGGGGTTGAATTGATGTTTTTTTAATTTGCTGAAACTCGAGGGGGTATGGAGTTGGTTGAGAGGACGTCAATCAGAGAACGAAGAGACGAATCAGCAAGTTAATCCGAGAGAAAGAAACGCAGCAAGAGAAATGGGAATTAAGAAGTCAAAATGTCGAAAAGTGGTCAGGGGAGCTGCAGGCAGTCGAGACCGTCCTGTAATTTTGGTAATTGTATTATACAGACATACACATACTAAATATCGAAATTAGGGTGGCGATCTAGGGACCATGACAGTACAGAGACAGGCAATCATTTTGAGTCAGCGGAGCTAAGCCCCAAGCGGCAACTTCGCCATCCCCGCGTTATTTTTGGTGTTGACGTTGTTGCCTGAGCTCACAGCCTCCTTTTCTTTCTTGGAGCGATGGCACCTCAGGGAGATGCTGACCACTGCAAAGACAAGGCCCGCAGGGATCTGCTGGCCCTGCTTGAGGGCGTGAGTACTACCCCCTCAGTCCCTCGGCCCTTTCTAATGGCGTGCAGGCTCGGGGAAAGAAGAACCTCGTTATCAGTCAGGAACTGGCCGGTCCAGTCGGTCTGTTCGTCAAATTCTCTGTGCTGCAGGAATACGGCGTAGATCGAGTGTTTTTGCTGGAAAATGCGAACATTGACTCGTCTCAGCGCAATGTCGTATTCCTCATCCGGGGCGAGAAGGCGCAGCATGTGCATATTGTCGCAGGTAGGTGTCTTTTAAGACGTTTTTATTTGCTTTATGTATTTGCCTGGTATATACACACTATTTGGGACATCATTAGATCTTCGCAGATGAATCTCCTAATCCGCGAATTCTTTTCAAGTTCCCTAGAATGAGAGCAAAGCCCATATATTGGCTTTCATTCCAAGTAAAATGTCGATGGAGGGTCATCAGAGTGGGCTAACAAACTTTTTTCTCTAGAACAAATCAAACGACTGCAGAACAACGGGAATGTTGAGCATGAATTCTTCATCTTCTTTACTCCCCGGCGGACCCTTGTGAGCAATGCCGTACTGGAAGAGGCCGGCATCACTGGCGATGTCAATATTGCCGAGTTTCCGCTTCATTTCTTACCGCTTGAACAAGATATCTTGTCACTAGAGCTGGATAGTGCTTTCGGTGACCTTTACTTGGTATGAAATCTACCATGGAACCAGCTGGACCCGTATTGACAATAGCTATAGAACAAGGACCCCGGATGTATCTTCCATTCTGCCAAGGCGTTGATGGGAATTCAACAGCGTCATGGCTATTTCCCTCGTATCGTTGGCAAAGGTGACAATGCACGACGATTGGCAGATCTTTTGCTGCGCATGCGCAAAGAGCTTGATGCAGAAGAAAGCTCCGGGTTGGCAGATCCATCCGCCCGGGGGCTACTTCCTAGTGCAAATACAGAGAACCTCATCATTATCGACCGTGATGTGGACTTTGGAACTCCACTGTTAACACAACTCACATACGAAGGCCTGATTGATGAATACGTCGGCATCAAGAACAACCAAGCTGATGTTGACACCAGTATTGTGGGACAAGGACCAGCACCACAGGCCCAAGAATCATCTAAGACGCCTCAGCAGGCCAAACAAGGACTGAAAAGGAAGATTCAATTAGATGCATCCGATCAACTGTTCAATCAGCTGCGAGATGCAAACTTTGCTATTGTGGGCGACATCCTGAACAAGGTAGCCCGCCGCTTAGAAACCGAGTATGAAAGCCGCCATACCGCGAAAACCACAAACGAGCTCCGAGAATTTGTCAACAAATTACCAACCTACCAGCTGGAGCATCAATCGCTTCGGACCCACACCAATCTCGCAGAGGAGATCATGCGTCTGACCCGCTCCGAGACCTTCCGGAAGATCCTGGAGGTGCAGCAAAATAATGCCGCGGGAGCCGACCCCACATATCAACATGAAACAATTGAAGAGCTCATTGCTCGCGATGCGCCCCTGAAGAGCGTGCTTCGACTCCTGTGTCTGGAGTCATGTATGGCCGGAGGCCTTCGTCCTCGGGACCTAGAAAATTTTAAGCGCCAAGTTGTTCAGGCCTACGGACACCAGCACCTCCTGACTTTCTGGGCTCTGGAGAAAATGGAACTCCTTCAGCCCCGATCTTCTGCAACGACTATGCTTCTCCCCACTTCTGGATCCCAAGCGGGCACAAAGACTAATTACGGATACCTGCGGAAGAACTTGCGTCTTGTCATTGAAGAGGTTAGCGAGAAAGACCCCAACGACATCTCTTACGTCTACAGTGGATTTGCCCCACTCAGCGTGAGATTGGTCCAGTGCGTATTGCAAAAGCCGTACATCTTATCTCTCATCAAGGGCGGATCACCTGTGGCATCCATAAACAACGCTAGCACTGCCTCTCCCGGCTGGCTAGGATTCGAAGACGTGGTCAAGAGTGCTCGTGGATCCACCTTCAGTATT
This sequence comes from Penicillium frequentans, assembly GCA_028828275.1. Taxonomy (NCBI): domain Eukaryota; kingdom Fungi; phylum Ascomycota; class Eurotiomycetes; order Eurotiales; family Aspergillaceae; genus Penicillium; species Penicillium frequentans. The sequence continues at coordinate 522,078 of JAQIZY010000015.1, read as the reverse complement.
GTCCAGAAGGGCGATGACAAGGCCGTTCGGGCCCGCCAAACTCTTAGCGGTAATAATGCTACGAAGGTGGTGTATGTGTTTTTCCTGGGTGGTATTACATTCACGGAGATCGCTGCATTGCGATTCATTGCGGCCCAGGAGGCGCCACGCCGGAAAATTATTATTTGTACGACCGGTATCATCAGTGGCGATCGCATGATGGAAGCCGCCATTGAGAAACAGAGCTTCGCAAAAGCCGAGTAGCATCTTTCACCACATTCATCTCGGATCTAGCGTTTAGCTAGGTTGTTATTCAAATGATACCACTTTCTTATTTTAAAGAATACTGCTGCATAGCTTTTAGATGTTTGTTACACGTAGTATCTGCGATAGTCTTCCGAGCTGGCTCCGTCTGTCAGACTCGAGTAAATCAATACTTGAATCCAGCATTAACTCCCATCAAGCGGCCCTGATATCGCTCCGTGATCTCTCCAATCCGAATCATTACACCAGCAGCTAGAGTCCGTACCTGATCCTGTGTATCGACAGGCGCGTTGGAGCTTGTTCTACCTGGAGCAGCAGGTGTGTTGTCGAACACTTGAGAAGCCCACTCGCGCAATTCAATCACCTGATTGGCGCACTCCGTGACAAGGCGCTCTTCACCGTTCGATCCTGAGGCAATGTTCAAGTCTATGGTTGCCAGAAACAGGGTAAGAAGTGCAGCAGTGACTGTCGGATCATTGGATATGGGACTTGTGTGTAATGACAAGAGTAGCGAGAGGGTGTCGTGGGTAAGACCTGGCAAGAAGGTAGAATGTGGACCCGAGGTAGTGAGAATAAGGGAGAGAGTTTGAAGAAAGAGGGTGAGAATATGGGGGATCATGAACGGGTTGTGAGATGACACCGATGAGCTGTTGTATGAAAGTTAGCGATATCGGGTCTTTCGTCCCAAATTGGAACGGGGAGAATACGTACGAGGAAAACTGGAGCATCATCACGGTAAATCGGCTAGTAAGAGGGTAGAAGAAGCCCTCAGCAAGGACCTTGTAAAGATCCTTCGCAACTGACTTCTGCCGTTGCGCCTCGCGCTGTTGGCGTTTCTTCTCAACTTCCATGCGGGTCGAAAAAGTGCGCACTTTGAGTGCATTTGGTCCTGTTATTGCATCAGCTGCATTAGCCGCCATCGGCTGCAGCGATGCTTTTGACAGTTCTCTGGTGAGTGCTGCGATGGGAGAATCCTTGGACTCTTGGAACATGGCATCCAATGCTGGCGCAAGGCGTTTAGATGGGAACGAAGTATCCTGTAAGGCAGGCAGACCTAATGCTTTAGCATCGTCCTCTCCATTTCCGGAGATTTCGCGAGCGCTGAGACCCAGGGCCGTGAGCACGGCAGATCGCTGAACCTGGGACAGGTCGCCTTCAAAGAAGAACGCTGCGAACCAGCGGCCCATTTTTAGGGGCTGGGAGACGATCAAGGCAATCATACTCTGGAGCCGTGCTTCGTGGAATTGCGGATGATTGCTGTCGTTCTGGAGGCCGACAATTGTAAGTGCTAGCTCCTCGACGTGCTCGGCAAGCTCGCTGCCGAATCCGATCTTACGGCGGATCAGACTCGGTGCTGTGGTGATAGCGAGGTGATAACGCTCTACATTCTCGTTGTCTCGGAGACATGTGACTAGGTCACGAATGTACCTGGGAGATGTTAGATACGCCGAGTGTGGGGTGTTTGAATGACTTACACAGGTGCTGTTGGCTTGTTTCGTTGAACTAGCGTTGCATCCTCATCATCATCCTCTGCATCATCGTCGGGCTTCTCATACGGAATGAGATCCTCATCTTCTGGCTCATCATCCTCATCCTCATCATCGCTGATAACTTCTACTACCCTTTGGGGACGCGAAAGCGGTTTAGGGTTCTTAGCCTTCGGGGGAGCAGATAAGGACTCATCTGCCCTTGAAAGAGACTTCATAGACTCAAAAGATCCAACGTCATCTCGACATTTTATCAGGCTCAGATACCATTGGGTTTCTGCGCTCTGCATCTCTTCAAGGTCGAACTTCATTGACTTCCCAGGCTCCTCCACAAGCTCAGACATGCCCGTTCCAACGATCATGCCCATTAAGCGTGCTCTATTAGAAGATGCTGCAAGTCGATTGGAGATTGCATTCAGAAAGGCTCCTGACCGACCGACCTCTTTTATTTGAGAGGGGTCAAGTCGACTAAGACGGCTTGCTGCCAGGAGAATAATTTGAGCATTGGCTACTGTATGTTAGTATACTAGACAACATAAGATTGGGCAAGACTTGAGCTGACCATCGTGTTCGCGGTCACTATTGTGATTGATAGCGAACTTATCACCAAAATGCTCAAGGCTGCGAATTATCAAATTTTTGAGTGCATCTATTCATAGTCAGAAGATGAAAAGGGGTCATGTTTACCAAGCTTACCATTTTCATTATCGTAAGTCGCTAAGATAGTTCGGTTAACACCAACTGGAAAAGCTGCCGCAAATCGGCCTTTTGCGAGCCAGTCTGTGATCTCTTCCTTAAAGTGTGGTCGATCACCAATGATCATGGACAACAAAGTTGCTGCTCCATTGACAACATCGGTGCATGCATTTGAGTCGTTAGGGTAATTGCATAGGCGAATCGATGGATATCTGATGGGTAAATCCATGAGTATGAGTTGAAGGATAGTGAGCTGTGCTGATAGCCTGAGCTTATCAACAAATAAGCTGAATCTTGTGGAGAATGACTGATCGCGGAGAAGACTTGTATATATCTCCGGGATCAAAGAAGCTGGAAAGGATTTAGAACGTATGTTTTTAAGGGAGCTTGCAAGAAATGCTTACACGAATAACCCAGGCTGAGAGCTCGCTCCGTGAATGAGGCGACAAAAGACCAGCCGCCTTCGTCATTGATATCAAGCTTTGAGATGAAGTGGGAGATGTTTGCACCAAGCCATGACGCATAGCGACGGCCATCTCCAACCCATGTGATTGAAGATGATTGGATTCCATTAGCCACAGTAAGCGCTTCTGCTGTGGTGGACACGATCTTGCCAGAGGCGACAAGAGACAAAAGTTCATTCCACGAGACCTTCTGCCTAGTGTGATTGTCATAGAGAGACAAATTATCACCATAAAGACGAAATAGGAAGTCCTTGGGCTCCAACAATGCAGCAAGAACAGATAGAATATCCTGAATAGCAGAATGGCTGCTTGAGCCTTGGGTTTGCTGGGAAGATGCTCGGGCAGACGTGATGAGAGATCGAAGGCGAGCCACAAGAGAGCCGATACCAGCAACACTGCTCAAGCAACGCAATAAGGCGGCCCTGAATTTTGTGCTTCTGACCTTCTTGTCATTTCCCACAACAGACGCCCAGTGGTCCGGAATGGTGGTGCTGACTAAAACCTGGAGGATCTGAGCTGATACAGGACCAGGAACTCGAATGTCAACATTGAGTGTTTTGGACTTGTTGAATGGATCAAGTGCAGCTAAAATCGCCGAGATCTGCTCCGAAGAAGGCTGTGATTTTAGTACATCTATAATCTGATTCGGAGTCAATTCCTCATCCAGGCCAATCACACTGGGGTTTCTGAGAGCATCGCTGCGAGGCTTTGAGTCAACTGTTGTCAATGAATGATCCGAATCTTGCTTAACGGTTTTGAGAGCCGTCAAAAGCCCATCCATACTGACTGTTGCTCGTTGAAAAGATGAGTCCATGATTGTGGTATCGTATCGGACGTCTTGTATGCGGGTTTGTCACGTGTCCGCGTCCGCCTCATCAAACACCGCATTGCATTTCCCTCCGCCAACACAACTTACATCAGGACAGAGTCACATCAAAAATTGATGACACTTGAGATTCTGGGGACTTTAAACATCTTGCTCCAAGATATCCTCATCAGGCTGCACTCCAACGTCAAGAAATCGACTATTAACCTGAAGCGGGTCTAATCACGGAAACCAGTCAACCCACGCTCCGCCAACTGCTTAATCGAGCTCACTTCTTTCCATAATGGCTACAGCTGTTATTGGATCTTCAGGTAACAAAGGCCGTTGGTAAGTTTTATTTGGGCTCATCTACAATATACTATTTTGTTTACATATAACATAGGAATCACCTGTACAAGGTCCTATCCAAGCCTGGTCCTTTCAGTGATGAGGACTGGGTACCAGGTCAGGGTACAATCAATACCCTGGAATCCTCCAAAATTCTGTAAGATAACAGGGCCTTGACACATCTTATCCACTGGTACTGATGATGACTTTAGTGTGATGTTCGTCCCGTTACAATTGTATCAATCCAGTGCAAGGTCAATAACTAACGTGAATTTAGCGGAGCTGGTGGACTAGGCTGCGAAATTCTGAAGAACCTTGCGCTCTCAGGGTTCAAAGATATCCATGTCATTGATATGGGTAGGTCTATCCATACTACTTTGCGAGGATGACATCACTGACATAGAACCGGCAGACACTATTGATATCTCAAATCTCAACCGACAATTTTTATTCCGTCAAGCTGATATCGGCAAGCCTAAAGCAGAAGTTGCTGCTGCATTTGTGGAGAAGCGAGTAAAGGGGGTCAACATCACGCCTTACGTTGGCAAGATCCAGGACAAAGATGAGGATTACTACATGCAATTTAAGATCATCATCTGCGGTCTTGACAGTATCGAGGCTCGCCGCTGGATCAATTCTACTCTTGTCGGGATGGTTGATTTCGAAAACCCCGAGAGTCTCAAACCTCTCATTGACGGTGGAACTGAAGGTTGGCATCTGTCTTGAAATATGGCACTTGTGAAGACGCGTATTAATTGGGGAAATAGGATTCAAGGGACAGGCCCGTGTAATCTTGCCAACTCTTTCATCATGCATTGAGTGCCAGCTAGATATGCATGCCCCTCGACCTGCAGTGCCTCTCTGTACCATTGCTACTATTCCTCGTCAGCCCCAGCACTGCATCGAATGGGCGCACCAGATTGCCTGGCAAGAAAAACGAAAAGATGATACATTTGACAGCGATGACATGGAGCACATCTCCTGGGTGTATAATGAAGCTCTGCAACGAGCTCAGCATTTTCATATTCATGGCGTGACCTTTCAGATGACCCAGGGAGTAGTGAAGAACATTATTCCAGCCATCGCATCGACGAATGCCGTGATTGCAGCATCCACGACATCCGAGGTGTTGAAAATTGCCACCTCCTGCAACCCATATCTCGATAACTACATGATGTATGCTGGCGAAGAGGGTGTTTACACATACACGTTCGAAGCAGAGAAGAAAGAGGATTGTCCCGTGTGTGGCAACCTTGCCCGTAAGATGGATGTGGATGCAAACATGACGTTGGGCGAATTCATTGAGAGCCTCGGCGAGAAGGCTGAGGCCCAATTAAAGAAGCCAAGTCTTCGGACAGAGGAAAGAACGCTTTACCAGCGTTTCCCGCCTCAGTTGGAGGAGCACACAAGGCCAAATCTCCGACTGAAGCTGGGTGAGCTCGTCGAGAACGGCCAGGAGGTTGCGGTCAGTGATCCAGCCTACACGATCGACTTTCGCTACCGACTTCACTTCAAATAAAGAACTCAGAATTGTACTATCCCTTCCGCCTAAGAAGGGTTTACAATGCTACGATGAGATGTCAGTTTTCAGTTAACTCTTAGAATTCAAAGACAGCTAGCTGCCAGCCTTCTGCTCTAACAACCAGGGTATCCGGACTCCAGTCTCGTAAGACCAACTTTTTAGACCGAACTTTTCGTAAATGTACAGCTCAAACGAAGCCAATCAAAACATGCCAACGCCAGTCAAATGCATTATATAAGAAGCCGCCGTGGAATGAATGAATCCATGACCTTACGCCATCAGATCATTCAAACCGCGCTTCCACCGAGCGCATTTCAACTTCAGAACCTTGACGGACTCCAGGAAAAGAGTGTCACTCTCGAACTGACCCGAACTCTCGACGTTGAAAATGAAGTGATCCCGAACACGTCCCAGCTTCACCTTACCCTGAAACTCCTCGTGGCGCAGGCACTCTCGGCTGACGGTATCGTTGAAAGCATCCTTCACGACGGCCTTCTGCTCACCGGCGTGTCCCTCGTATCCGCTTCCAGCACGCGAAGCCTCCTCAGAAGTAACGGGCTCAAGGCCAATAACGCCCTTGGGGAAACACTTGGCAAACTTCTTAGCATCCTCGCCGATGATAGGGCGCAGGATCTGAATGTCCGGCAGGAGACGGTAGGACGCAGTTGCGACAGGGGAGAATTTGGCGTGATCGGCACCGATACCCTTAACACAGTGCAGCTCCATCTCGATTTTCTGACCAGGGCGCATCTTGGCGATCAGGATGTCAGGCTGAACAGCGCGAATCGCACCATCGCCGACAAAGAACTGTTCCTGACGACCGACAGGGGTGAAAGTAAGATGCTTGGAGTAGACATGAGCGTTGTTGTATAGCTTGCGAGGATCGGTCTCATCATCGGCAACGTCAGGGTTCTGTGTGCATTCGATATCGAGTTGCATCACAACGGTGTTGAAGTCGGTGAGTTCGGGAGCTGCGGATCCCTCGTCTCCGGGGGGCTTTCTGCTCCCATTGCATCCAGTTGATTCCCTCCACAGAGCCCTTCAGCGGGATAAGTCCGAGACGCTGCGCGAGTACCTCATCTTGAATAACGGAGGTGTTGTTGTGAACGTAGACGGTTTCGATTGCCAGAGTAGGAATTTCGGCCATCAGGATGCGGCGGAATGCATTGGCGACGGCAGCATCGAGTCCGATTAGTGAGAACGAGGCCTCATACGGGTCATTGCGGTGGTATTCGACCTTGAAGTCCTGTGGTGGGGCATTATGAGCATAGCTCTTTTTCCTTCGCTAAACCGGGAGTTGACATACGTTCTTGAACTGGTCGAGAGCCCACCCATGCGATTCTCCAGGCCAATGGCCAGGGAAGTCTGTGGAGGGGATGTTGGTAACAGTCTCTGCGTTGACACCGATGATCTAGGAATGGTCAGTCCTGTGAACAATTGAGATAAAAAGCACATTGGCTATAGTACTCACACGGCGACGTTGCAGCTCCTCCTGCGACGGAACAAGAGGCGCCATGGTGTAAAGGGTGGGGTTGGACTGTGAAGGTGAAGATTGAAATTTGGCAGATCGGCGATAAGAATAATTTCTTGAGGTGATTTTCTGGCATGGGTGCCTGAGGCATTAAAGAACCAGAGATTTTCCAAAGTTACAATTTATTACGCAGTACCCGCTGCCATATCTGCAGTATTTTACGAAATGTTCTGTCAACCAACCAGGATTGGGCTGATGACCCGACAGCTATCCACGTGACTGTGCCAAAACTGGAGCGCGACCTCCATCTTCATTATTGCCAGGTTCCTTTCCCGCAGTAGCTGAGAGCATCCACTTTGCCTTGTTGGATGCGCCTGGATTGAGGAGCCCGTTCCGTCTTACCCTCAATTGGTCCATCTCCCCTCACATCTACCTCCATGGCCGCCTCTTTCGCTCGCCTGGCGGGCAATGCGCCCAAAAGACTCTGTCTCCGCCCCTCCACTTCCCTTCACACATCTGTGCCTCGATCCCGCTCGATAACCACTACCGTCTCTCGCCAACATGCCGAAGCCACCAGCTACCAGGCCACACGGCTGATTCCGACCGACCCGAGCTTCACTTCCCTGGCCAACAAGGGGCTTCCCGAGAACCCCGATGCCGCTGCTCTCGAGTCCGAGGCTGAGGGTATCAATCGCAAGATCCGTCACTACACAGTCAACTTCGGTCCTCAGCATCCGGCTGCTCACGGTGTGTTGCGATTGATTCTGGAACTCAATGGAGAGGAGATTGTCCGCGCCGATCCTCACGTCGGTCTGCTGCACCGTGGTACCGAGAAGTTGATTGAGTACAAGACCTACATGCAGGCTCTTCCCTACTTTGACCGATTGGATTACGTTTCTATGATGACCAACGAGCAGTGCTTTGCTCTTGCGGTGGAGAAGCTGTTGAACGTTGAGATCCCGGACCGTGCCAAGTGGATTCGTACCCTGTTCGGCGAGATGACCCGTATCCTGAACCACCTCATGTCCGTCCTTTCCCATGCCATGGACGTTGGTGCCTTGACACCTTTCCTGTGGGGATTCGAGGAGCGTGAGAAGCTCATGGTTAGTTCCCAAGTGCCCAATGGGTTGTGGTGGAAGAATATATAAAAAAGTACATTCGCTAACCGAGGATTTCGTTGTGACTTAGGAATTCTACGAGCGTGTTTCCGGTGCCCGTCTCCACGCTGCCTACGTTCGCCCCGGTGGTGTGTCGCAGGATTTGCCTCTCGGCCTTCTTGACGACATCTACCAGTGGGCTACCCAGTTCGGTGACCGTATCGATGAGACTGAGGAGCTGCTTACCGACAACCGTATCTGGAAGGCTCGTACACAGGGTGTCGGTGTTGTCAACGCCACCGATGCGCTCAACATGAGTTTCACTGGTGTGATGCTCCGTGGTTCCGGTGTTCCATGGGATATCCGTAAGTCGCAGCCTTATGACGCCTACGACCAGGTCGAGTTCGACGTCCCTGTCGGTGTCAACGGTGACTGCTACGATCGTTACCTGTGCCGTATGGAGGAGTTCCGCCAGTCCCTCCGCATTATCCACCAGTGCTTGAACAAGATGCCGGCTGGACCCGTCCGGGTTGAGGACTACAAGATTTCACCCCCTCCCCGTGCTGCCATGAAGGAGAACATGGAGGCCTTGATCCACCACTTCCTTCTCTTCACCAAGGGTTACTCTGTGCCCCCGGGTGAGACTTACTCGGCCATTGAGGCCCCTAAGGGTGAGATGGGTGTGTTCCTTGTCAGTGACGGCAGTGAGCGCCCTTACCGCTGCAAGATCCGTGCCCCCGGTTTTGCCCATTTGGGTGGCTTTGATCAGGTGTCCCGTGGTCACCTGTTGGCCGATGCTGTCGCTATTATTGGTAAGTTTTTTGACATGGATTTTGTATTGACAATTGCTAATGTTGGGTGTTTTTTCCAGGTACCATGGATTTGGTGTTCGGTGAGGTTGACCGGTAAAAGCGCTCCCGCAACGCAATAATAAAAAACAAAAACGGAAAAAAAGGAAGAAGACGAAATGACCCCCTTTTTCTAGAAGGCGGTTTCGCCATTACGGGGGGTTGAATTCATGCAAGATGGAAATTCCATCTATGTGATCACCTTTGGACCCCTCAACTCTCACCCAGGTGTACCAATTTTCCCATGTTTTCTTCTCATGGCGTTGTTCTATTATGTCTTGTCGTTTCTCTCTTTTGTCTCTTTCTATTTACCCTGATCTCTCATAAGCCCTGTGTATAGTGAACTCGATTCTTTTGAGACATTGCCTGTTTCAAGTATCCATCCCGTATTATAGTTACCTCAACAAGGTCGTAGACCATCATTCTTCATATGTCATTCCGACTGACTATTCTCTGGCTCAGTATAATGTCTTGACTTATTAGAGGTAATTTGCGTTTCTTTCAGCGATATTGCTACCTTTAACGATCATGTAACTGCGAATGCGGAGACTTCCATCCCATGTATGATGCTTACCATTAATAACTGCCTACATCACAGTGGTGTGTGGCAGTCAATAAGGCGCCAAAATTGGCTATTTCTGATGCCAGTCTAAACATCTAATTTACTTCCTGGTCATCAAGTATAGTTTTCAGAAACTTTGTTGACTGTATTTCGAACCGCTGACTATATATTTACTTTGGAAGTGCCTCTTCGTGCCGTTTGTGCTACAAGTTCGAAAAAATCCCAAGGTTTTCACCTCATCTTTGATTCTTGAACCTGGAAATGTCTAAATTATTGGGCAAAAACTCCCGCGTATCATCTTTTAGGTTTGAATCGAATTGATGCGCTGTTGCACATAGTGATATGCATACAGAAGGAGTTAGCCCCATAGCCAAGACTATAGTAGTGTAGGCAGAAATGCCGCGCCTAATACTATTATGGCTACCTAACCGTGACATTGATTATTATTCTGTCATTTCATTCTATATAAGAGCTATTGGCCTATATGAGCGAAGTTGCAACTAGCATATGCCGAGGGAGTGTTTAATCGGAGCCAGTGGGAGAGGCTGAGGTACCGAATGGAAGCTAATCTATGAGGTTGAAAGTTATCTTCCATTAATCCGACTACAAGTGTCACAAGACCCAGAAGAAGTCCAGTCTCCTTGAAAAGGCATAAGGCTAATTTATCGTAGTGGTACATTTGAAGTAAGCTCTGCGTATATCAAAAAGCTTTATATTACATCTCCGAATTGATTATGAGCCTTGTTCTGACTAGCAAGCGAGTGAGAAGTCCGACATAAGGACAATCGTGACAATTATCGTAGAGAGCTTGCAGGTAAGCTCCGTCGAGGTCGACGAGGCTACGACTGAGCCCGAGAGGAGGGTCCAGGAACCCTTAGCGTCCGACCCGATGTTAGTGGTAAAGCTGCTACCGGCGGCGTTATTAAAGGAGCATGTCAGAGTGCTTGATGCGGTCCCTCCAGCGAGATAAAAGTATGAAGAGAAGGTGTAAGTCTCCCCCACGACAGTTGTGACGGTCTGCTCAATCGTGGCAGTGGTGGTGCCAACGGATGTGCTTTGCAACTCCACACTGTAATCAGAGCCGTAGCCTGATGCGTATGTGTTCACACGACCGAACCCAGTGTGAGCAGTTGTCCATGAGGTGAGCGAGGCGTCGTCAAAGTTCGGGTTCTGGATTACATTGGTGCCGCAGGTGGCGGCGGCGGCAGTGGCCGTAGAGGTTAGTGTCGTGGTGCTAGTCACCGAGACCGTCTCGGTGACAGTCACGTCAACGATGTCGGTAGTCAGGATCGTGTTGGTCACGGTGGCCGTGACGTCGACGGTGGTAGGTACGGTCACTGGGAGATCAACAGTTTGCGTAATCGCAGACGTGGATGTTGCAGTTACCACTGCAAGTGCGTCTACTGTTGTCGTTTCTGTTGAAGTGGACGTAGTATCGAATGTTGCGGTGGCCGTGAGGTCTATTGTTTGTGTGACGGTGGGGCTGACTGTCAGATCAGTGGTATCGGAGATTGTCTCCGTCAATGTGGTGAAGCTCGTAAACAAGTCCGTCACATCGACGGTCGAATCCTCAGTGATCGTGACTGTTGCAATGGCGGTACTTTCGGCCGTGGCTGTCAATGTAATGTCCTCGGTGATAACTGCGGTGATAGACTCTATCAGGGTTGTGATCTGGTCTTCTGTTGCAATAACTGTGACCGGCTGAGTGCTAATCGAAGTGGTGGAAACGGAGAGGGTAGATGCCTCCAAGAAAGTGGCTGTCTCAATAATGTCGACAATGGTGGTACTAAACTCATCGACTGTAGTGAGGAAAGTAAACCAATCAGTCACCGTGTCGGTAACATGATGGGTAACGTAGGCTGTGACCTCTCTATGGCGGGTAACATGGGCGGTGGAGGTTTCGCGTATCTTTGAAATGATTAGCTTTTATCTCACCAATATAGAGAAGCAGAACGTACAGTTCCCTGACTGGTGGTGGTGGTATAGACTGTCGACTTGCACGGCGCAATCTTCAGCTCCCGGCATGCGCTAGATAGAAGATCGTGGGAAATTGTCCGTAGATGCGCTGGGGTGACGTATGCAGGCTCTTTCTCGACTATTTCCCAACGCTTATCAAGCGCCACGGTGACTACATCCGTGGTGGTAGCGGTTGTAGCGTCGGTAATGACACTCGTGATGGTTGCGGTGGTGTAGTCCGTTGCAGTTATCGGGACAGAAGTGGTGATGGTCTCAACATCAGTCTGAAGCACGGTCACTGGCAGAGTTCGTGTAGCCGTCGCCTCAACTTCTGCTGTAGTTGTAGTTGTGATAGTATCAGTCGCTGTTGCTGTCGCGGTAGCAAAGAAGGAAAGAGTGATTGTCTCAGTATATAAGTTGGTCAAGCTGACGGTCACAAATTGAGTCAATGTGTTGGTGAACCAGTTGGTGACATCAGCAGTGATCTCGTCGGCCACCACGGAGGTGATCTGGTCTGTGACCGTGCTGGTCGCTGTGTCCGTGATTGTCTCGGTGGTGATGCCAGTCACCGTGACAGAAGCCACGTCTGTGACTGTCTCGGTCACTAAGTCTGTTGCGTAACTGGTCATCAATTTCGTCTCAGTCTCTGATATCGTCTCAGGCAGGACCGAGACGACCACATCAGTCGCAGTCACCGCCTGATTGTCGGTCACCGTCAAGGTAACAGCACTGGTTTCGGTGACGATCCGAAGGTCAGTTTCTGTATGCTCGACGTGCTTGCTAACAGTGACAGTCGTCGCATCCGTCACAGTTCGGGTGACTCGATCGTGTTGATAATCTGTGAGAGTCTTCGTGACATGGATCGTGGTTGGATGGAGCCTTCGGGTCTCCGTCACCATGGTCGTCTCGCATGGAAGATCGAGGTAATGCCGGCAAAAGGGCACACCCCTATCCGGCGAGTCTTTCACCAGACTGACGACATGGCTGAGCCGGTCACTTTTGCCCTTATTAAGATGATAGTTGGGCTCATGGCCTTGCTCGGCCGGCAAAGCAATGACGGTGCCGACTGCCCATGCGAGCAGCAGAGACGTCCGCATCGTGATAGAGGGATATCAAACGAATGTAAGGTGAGGTCTTCATGGTTCTGAACTTAAGCGACGGGATTTATTCTGTTCGCAGTCGTTGGCAATATTATCGAGGCTATGGAACCGACGTCGTCCTGGCAAAATAAAGCGACCTCGGACGAATCGTAGTCGAGTGCGGCTGAACGCTATTGACCGGGCTGGGGAGGATCCACTGAGACTAAACTCCACTGGTGAAAAACATCATTGACAGGGCCTATTGAGCCGACAAGTCGTCGTCACCGCCCCCTTTTAAGCAGACCGGAGATTGTATTACCCTAAAGGATTCTCTTTCTCACGGGCAGTCCGACGTGGCAAAATCTCAATGTGGGTGATCAGATTATACTGTGGATCTTGTTAAGCATTGAGGATAATACCCAGGTGCTTGGCGTCATCTTGTCAAGATAAATCCAGTCAATGCTTGTGTTCAGCAGAGAGTGATGCGGGATGAGAGAAATTAGGAACGATTCCATCTGTTCGTCCTTACTTCTGTGCTCAGTGAGGCGGAATGATTTTGTCAACAGCTCTGGGGTAAGTTTTGGCTGGTGCACGTGACTTACTGTGTTCTAGATTGAGTTTACATGTCGACAGCTTGAATATTAGATACAATTCAATAAGGCCCAAGGTACCTGACCGAAGGATCTTTCTATTATATAGGAATAATTCCTTATCTCGTAGGAACAGGAGCCAGTAGTGCCATTATGGAGTATGTGAATAAACAGAAGAAAAAAGCGAATGGAAATTAGCAACAGTAATTCTAAGTCTATAAAAAACTTACTCCAAAATTCCAGCGAACCAAAAGACCGTGAAAAAAGTAGACAATCAAGAGGAAATGAGATACTTAAGCCATGAAAAAATTGACTGAAACACAATTCATTCTGGGTCTCTCTTCATCAGAGTGAGCCAGAAGAGCCCGCAGAAGTCTCAGATGTGCTCACCTTAGAACTCTGATCATCAGATTGTACGTCCTTGCCACCGTACCTTTTGGCTACTGGATCCCAGTTTAGACCTATTGGTAGAAAAATAATTTTGGTCAGCTTGGTTCAACAAATAAACTAGCATTAAGAATTTGTAACTCACGTCTCCCCACATAAACGATACCAGGAATGTCAACATGCTTCTCGTCAGAAATAGGATTCCATACAGCACGACCGACATTTACCTTAAATCGCACATAATCCTCCCCCTCTTTCCGCTCACATTGATAAGGCAGCGTGTGATTGTAATTGAACCTGTCGTAAAAGTCCTGAGCAGTAGCAGCCAGGATATCGAGAATCTTGGCCTCGTTCAGACGATAGACATATTGAGAGCTGTATGATGAGTTAGTATACTTGAATAACATGAATGGGAAAACGGACAAGAACTCACGTAAAGTCTTTGCAGCCTACTATATTATAGTCCTCGATATTGAATCCACACGGGACAAAATTGTTGGTCAAAAGGACCTCAAGGAAGTCTTTGACTGTCTTGCCTGAGTTTCTTCCGCCTCTGCCCTTCCTGGTAGGTTTTATGGGTACATCATAGGCGTATACTGCCCTTTTGTGCACGCCATCGTACGTGAATGTTTTTACTTGCACATCAGCAGCGTTCCGTAGATGACCCGCTAGATCCGTTAGATCAACCTGGAGATCGATTGTAAGCCCCGCGGTACCAGCGACCATGTATGCAGTATCATGTTCTTGTTTATGCTGGAAAGTCAGTCTAGTGATAGTGTGATTCGTCGGGTGTTCATTATTGGTGGGATTCTCTCCTTTATACACTACCTCGACAGAAAATTTTGCAACTTTCTTGGCTCTTATAGACTGAGGAATATCCTCCATCTTCGTGAAATCCCAATTCCTCTGAGGAGGCTCAGCAGGAGGCCCAAGGGCAACTTTCTTTGCTGGTGGTCCACTGCCCTCAGGAGGGGATGCTGATCTTTTTTCCCTACTAATGCGGCCATTTTAATGTCGTTGGTAGGTTTGTTCTTGATAGGTAGTTTAATTGTGCCGAAGCTGTAGTCGAGTAAGGACTCTTGTAAATTAAAAGGTATAGTAGTCGAAATACTAGAGGTCGGCAATAGCAATATTTAAGTAGTCGTGTGTTTTTCAGACGTCTATCATTATCTAGAATGGAGTTTCAAAGTTGACTACATTTAGATCGAGTAAAGAAGTTGTCAATGATCATGATATCAAAGGATAGTGAATATTGAATACCTCAAGTAAACATAGACTTGAAAGTGCTTTGTCGACCAGGCATTATTTTATACCAACTTTGGAAGGCTCAAGTTCCAAGGTTGACCCTTTGGGTATGTATAAAAGAAAGATTGACATCTATTTGTGTATAATTTAACTAAGACCGAAGTACGTCACCATGGACGCTTTATTGTATGAATATAATTAGATGTAGTCATTGTTGCATCTATGGATGGTGAAAGGGACAAAGATTTGTCGATAACTTTCATTAAGAACGATTGGATGTTGAAAGAAACTACCAACCATTGTCTCGGTAAGCTAGCGAATGGAATTGTTTCGGTCATTGTAAATTCGAATAGATTTATTCTAGGAGTGTTGATGCAATGGTGTAGTGACTTGCTATATGCATCATAGCTAGTTCGAGGATTTTCCAACTTCAAACAGCGTCTGATCGTGAGTGATAGTGCTGTTAACCACGCCGACATTCCGACTGTAAGTTTCGACGCTCCCATCATTTCCCACCCCCTGGAAGCTCATTGTCTGGTTGAGGCTTCCAAAGTTATAGATCGGATCTGTTGTTGTCAGGTCATCACTGTAGTAGGACCCAGTAGCTGTCTGCGAAGTTCGCAAACTAGAGCCCAAACCAGCACTGTCAAATGCCTTTTCAACACCTGAAATTTCCGATCTATCCTTCCCAGTCGATGTAGCTAGTACTGAAGCCTGCACACCATTGGGGAATACGGATGGACCCAGAACATCAAAAGTGAGCGACCGGCTGATGTTCCCGTAGATCCCAAGTTCTTCTCCCGATTCAAAATACCACCAGTCACAGTTGAATGGGTACTCATATGAAAGAGAATATCCAATGCTGGATCCTGTTTTATCGGTTCCAGTGGTCAATTGGATTGTCTTTTGGAACCAGCCGTAATCTATTAGTTGATTGAAGTTCTCGTAGGAAATATCTTGGCTCCAAGAAACCTCTTTCTCTCCGCTGGATGTCTTCAGTCGGCTGGTGATAAGCAGCGATCGCTTTGCAGTCGTCGTCTCTGTGAGGGTCTCGTTCGTACCCGTAGAGTTGGTTGAGATAGAGCGCGTGATTTGTAGAGAGGGCAGCGGGTCTTTGATCACTGGCATGGAGCCTGTAGTAATGTGGCCTTCTTCGTCCTCGAACAGGAAGATCTTTCCGGTAACATACCAGGAATCAGTCGTAGTGTTTGCTATGGTTGCATATTCTCCGCCGTGGTCATTGACGCTGACAACGACCAGATTAAAAGTGTGAGGCTTTCCATCGGAGAGATACGGAATGAAAGCTAACGTGTATAGAGTAAGTTCCTTTGTTCGACTTGAGAGTCAATACCACTTACGTGTAATGTCAATCTCATGCTCACGTAGATCAAATGCATCAATACCGACAATCGGTTTCCAAAATCCAGGGACGATGCCTGTTCTAAATTAGCAGTGACGCGATTATGTAGGACGTGAACCACATACCTCCAGTGAAGATGACCGGGAATGGCCAGGAGACACCAGCAAGCATTCCGTCAATGAGAACCTGCACTTCCCGCCACGGTCCATCGCCATACAGGACCGGAGATACATCCACAAAGGTATCGGTATCAGATGAGAAAACATTTTGATACCAAAACTCCTCGTCGGCCTGTCCGCAAGCAGAGACACTGATCACTGCTCGCTTAAGATTCCGAGGTAGAGTGTAGGAGACAGCTGTATCCTCACTAGGCAGTACAGCGACACTGCTGGAATTACTGGCTCCAAGAAGGCGAGAAATTGGCAGAATCTTATCCGCTGCAGCAGGGGTGTCCGGGACTGTGAAGAAGGTGGCGGTTAAAGTAGTGTTCAAAATTCCGGTATACTCCGAGTTGACGATGTTTCCCAAATCAAAGATGATCTTTTGTGGCTCCTTCCACAGTGGCAAGTACTGGTGCATCTCCTTTTTGTACGTGTAGAAGATTCCATCTTGAGTTGGTTCAGCGGTAGATGTTCGCCATAATTCTGTCGAATTGAAGTACAGGATAGCCAGGCGATCATACTGTCTTAGAATATTGTGAGCGATTGTTCCGGTAGTGAGCTCCATGCTACTGATGTGTAGAATGAAAAGCTTACCTGCCCCTGGATGTCAAGTTAAACTCGATCACCACTCTATTGAAGTCACAGTCCGGGGGCGTGTAAAATCCTGTGCTGTCAGCTTTCTTCTGCATTTTCGATTTGTCTGAGGAATGGTAGAATGGACTTACCAACATAAGGCACGCCATAGCTGTTTGCGAAATCATAATCCATCAATGTTTGCGTGACAACGCATCCATACTCGTTCTTCCCACCCGCGTCTGCCGATGCGGTCAACACAGGTGGATAGACCTGGAAATCATGCAGTTCTCCCGAACTTGCACTTGTATCGCTGGTTCTCTTTGAGTGACGTTGGCCACCTTTCGTTGCAACAGCAACAGCAAAAGAGAGAGCCGTCAGACCCCCAATTAGTGAGCGTGACAGCATTGTATTCTGCGATCAACTCAGGTCTACACTTCCAGAACCTTAGAATTGCCCTGCACTGATCAAGTCGACTTTTGAATTGTAAGACCCATTGTCTCCTTTATATGCTCAACTAGTACTACCTGGAAGACGTGGATACTAGCTATCGCTCGGAAATAATGCGACCTTTTCCTCCAATAAGATACACGTTTCGACGAGCTACGTAAACAAGACAACGCACAGACCTCGTTAATTCGACCGTTGATTGCTTTTGTGCCGCTGCAGAAATCACTTAGACGACTGCAATAGGCGTAGTAAAGCCGATACACGCCAGTGCTCGGCAAAGGGGAACAAGCATCGGCTGATGCGCCACTATTACCCCTCAAATGTGTCACTAAAGCTCGGTGATAAGGGCTTTTTGCATCAAATGCCGACGATAGTCTCCTCGGAATCATATTCACTCCGTCGGTGATCCGGGCCCTCACGATAACCTATCCTGGGTAAAGATCGTCTACTTACTAAATCTCTTGACAGTCACTGCAGAACAATCAATTCGCGATCGAATTTTAGTGCCCTCAGATTATCCTCGCAATACACAAGATTTGCACTGAGTATACGATAGCGGTGATACCAGTTGCGATGAGTTACGACTTCCGAGTGTCCATTGTGTTGCATCGCCTTGAACCTCGGGAAGATACAGACCTCAAAGGTTTACAAATCACAGTGTTGGATTTGTTTGCATTTCCCCAACCTCAAGATCAAGCGGAGGGTGCGATTCATACATTTTGTTTAGGAAAGCACAACTCATTTGTTTTAGGAAAGCGCGATGCAGCGGAGTATAAAACCCCCACCTCTTTTGCGAACTCCAAACCTTCTCTTCTATATGTTCCTGCTTCCCGTCATTCTTGCTCATCCCCTGCCGCGTCATTTCCGAGTCACCAAACCCGTTTGAAAGAGACAAAGCAGAGAACGAGTATACCCAAGCTGGTCATTAGGGTGTCAATTACTGACAAAAATTAGACATGATGGCTCGACAAAATTTATTGTGAGCGATAAGATGCTGGGTCTACGACTGATGGATTGACCAGTTGGCGGGATTTACTATGCCCTGCGGCAGCAGTTGCCAAGAATTTATGAAATCACATCCTGTTCCTGAGAAAAGCCAAGAACTAAAATAATCGTGAAAAGGAACGAAACCAAGATTGCAAGTGTAGTATTCATGGTTCAACGGCCTATTTACCCGAACCGTGAACGGTCATTCTCCGAACTACTCCCCTAACATGATCGCCACTTCACCTTCCCGGTAATCCAACACCCCACCTCCCCACCATGTCTAAGACAGACCAAAATCTCAGACGGCTTCCCCATAGCCCAACCTTGTCTCACACGAACAGGTTTCTCTGTCCCGTGGTCGACGATCCCATTCTCCACAAGCCCGAATAATAACGCCGCGGCTGCAATACCCGTTGCTGGATCCTCGACATACCCCACCGACCTGGGAAACTGCCGTGCCTCGATGAGTTGGGTAGTGGAGTCGATGACCACATAGGGATATAGGCCCGTTGAGTCGATCTGCTCACATACGCGCCGTATGGATTCTGAATTCGGCGTGAGGTTTTGTATGACATCGTGACTCTTCAGTGGGATCAGCGTTTTGGTTCGCGACGTGCATCCGTTTTGGATTGGGTATTCTGGTGCGAGATCTTCCTCTGCAAGGCCGAGGCTAGAGAGGATATCGGGAATATCTTTGTGGGATAGCTCTTCTACGGTACCCTTTGGCTGCGATACGAGGACCTCACAGGATGCTAGTGAAGCACCGGGGAGCACTTTGGCTTCAACGATACCTGATAACGTAGATATGCCAAGGACATCCTCGGTTGAAGTTGTCGCTAACAAGCCCAGCTGCTTCAGAAGCCAGATCGCGCCTACAGTGGCATGTCCGCACATTTCCATTTCATGATTTGGGACCCAGTAGCGCATTTTATAGTGACACTTTGGGTTTGTGTCTGCAGGAGCCGGAAGAATGAAGCCGCATTCATGACCGCTCTTCTGGGTAAGCGATTGCATCTCTTCTGAGGTTAGGTCCTCTGCGCCAAGGAAGATCGTGGTTGGATTTCCGCCATCATTGTCGTTGTCCGTAGAGTATGGGAAGACAGAGAGGTTGTATGCTTTGACCTTTTCCATGAGAGCGATCTGTTTCTTGTTGTGTTTGTAAAGAGCGCTGTGCGGATTACGAGAGTTCAAGTGGTAGTGCGGGGATACAGTGAGTCATATCCCGCTGAGGATTTAGGATTTCGACATTAAACAACAGAATCTGCTAGCTTTGGGCTAAGCTATCGCTCTACGGTATAAATTCAAGGGTCGACTACAAGTTCATGCGATGAGGAGCCTTGATCAAGGACAATGTGGATTAGTTGACCGAATCGTTTATCCGGTCCCGTTTCAATGCTTCGTAAGTAATTAAATGCTAAATGTACATATGCCTGTCTCATGACTTCTTAATGTCGACAGACAACTCCGATACCCCGAATGTGACATTGGTATCGGCAGAGAATGCTTCGGTACCAAACTGGAAGATGCCCATGTAGTCTGTCTTTGACGGATAGGTAGTCCCTGACAGGGTGTAGAGATCTGTGATCAATGGATAGATATCTCCCTGGAACTGCTCCGTCTTCTCCGAGGCAATCCACGTTAGGACAGTCTGGTTGTTGCTATTTGTGCCGGTGTAGAGCCCACTGTGAAAATTATAGTTAGAAAAGCAGGCCTGCGGAATTAAAATAGTATGCGACTCACAATATTGTGCCATTGATGGTATGGTTTGTAACCACACCGTCCGCATAGCCGATGGGATCGGACGAGGCGCCAAAACGCGCAAACCATACCATGACCTCGAACTGGGCAGTAGTACTGCCCTGGGCGGTGGCTTTGTCGCTGTCAAAGAACATATCGACAGCAACATTACATTGGAGGGATTCGCTGTCGAGTGTGGTGAAGTCGGTAGACTCGGCAACGGTGTTGCCCACGCTGTAGGTCCAGTGGAGATTGAAGTCGATCTCCTCCATCTTGTCAAGCGCCACAGGCAGGACATCTTCGATCTGAATATTGGGGAAGGCGTGGACAGGTTGAGTCTCGGGACCAGGATCGAATTGCCAGGTCACCGACCAGTCCGGTGCTGTGGTCTTGGTCGGGTAGGTCTCATTATTGAAAGTGGTGACCTGGGAGTGGTTAGGGAGGGCTATTTTGAAACCGGTCCTGAAACAGTGGACTTACATTCATGCACAGAGCACCAGTCGTCGAGTCGGTAACACCCCACTGGTTGGGATTGACTGTGAGATCGATCAGCGTCGTTCCCGGCGATCAACGATCGGAATGTGGATAACCAGAAAGCTGGGGAAGACTGAAAGAGGATGAACTCACGTGTGTACTGCTCTCCTTGTGAAGGCGGAGAGATACCAAAAGATGTTTCACAGTATTGTGTGTTGGTGAGGCCGTTATTTGTGGTGCTGCCACTGCCTCCAGAGCCACCGCCGGTGCTGCCTCCTGAGCTGCCTCCAGATCCGTCCGAAGTACCGTCGCTGCTGAAAAGCGGTTTTTGGCCGGTCGCCGCAAGATGCGCATCAATGCCGACGAGTGTGCCCACGGAGCCTCCCAGTGGGATGGCCAAAAGAATGGTGTTTACTAGTAATGTGAGAGCCATCCTGTGTTTGATGGGTAAGAGAACGCTGAGACAAAAAGAAAAAGCCAGAGCCAAGCGGACTTCGGGTGTGACTTGTTATCAGCGATCGTCCAACATGGCTGGTTGATCCGGATTGAGTTTAGCGGCAGGTACTAAAGCGGGAACCGTACCGTTACTGTACCCTTGAATCACGTAGCGCAGGGAAAATTGGAAAAGTGGAGCCATTGCGCCACGCATTTGCCCCCCTGCGTTACTGCTACTCTGAATGCGGTTACGATATACACTTGGGCCCCCGCATCCTTGTTCGACCAATCAGATCTACGTGATCTGTAAATTGTGTATCGTGTGGCTGGAGCAATTTAAAGGGCTGGATCTGCACAATTCCCAATTCTATTATTATTCGTAAAGAGGAAAAAAAACCCACCTTTTATCCACGGATCCGAGCCAGGCAACCAGTTGGATTGGTTGGGTAAAAAATAGAAATCACATCGAGTGGATCAGGGACATGAAATTCGATAGAAATAAAAAAAGAAATTTCAGGTACCAACGTAGCCTATCAAATTCGATAGACCGGGCAATCATGACGAAAGCGGTTTCAGCGCCCACGCGTAATTAGGGTAGCATTACTATTTATACTGGATCAATGTGGGATTGAGCTCAGAATTACGGGTTTCAATGTAATCTAACGTACGGGCTAAGCCTCCCCAAATCCCAGATCTGGATGATAAGACTTTTGGACTCTAAGCTTCTAATCTAATTTTCCCTACTTCCCTGCCCCGTTATTTTCTTCCCTTTCACACCTCCCAGCTTTCGAGGTTGGTCACATTCGTTTTTCTTTTTAAGGCTTGTCTCAAGTCTTTCCATCAACCCCAAAAATCCTGCATTCCATCCATCTTATCTTTCCCCCATCCGATCCTAGCGCATTCTTGATAGTCTCGGCGTGATCGCCCACTATGAACGGGTCAACGGCCACTCTATATGGCCCGGAGGAGGAGGAGATGACCACCCTCCACGGGAATCAGGGATATCGAGGCGTGAATCCTACTAGCCCGAGCAACTTCGACTTTCATTTCCAAGATATTCCATCTCCGAGGCCGAGAGTCCCCTTTCGAGCCGGCCATACGGCAAGCCCCCGTTACAGTCCACCCGAGTATGCCTCACAGGGCTGGCTACAGCCGACACCCAGAACCTCCGATGTGCCCGAGGCATGGGCCAATTCTCCCTATGACTCTCGTTCGACATCACCAACATTGGTAAGTTACTCTTCACTTTCCACCCGGTCGCGCGATCAGCCCACGGGAAACTAACACACGTGATGGCACTAGTACCAAAATACTCCGGTTCAACAGAGCGCCCAAAGTTTAGCGCCACTAGTTAACACCCCGGCCTCGCCGGGATTCTCCAAGGAGTGGGTGCAGACGGGTGCCTCATCGATTGCGCGTATCAATGACCGCGACGATGCTGAGATTTGGAAAGGGTGGAAGCGGTGGATCTTCTTCCTGACCCCGTTCCTCACCTTCGGCAACACTGCCATCTATCTGTTTTATCTCGGTTTGCGGATCTACTGTATCATTCAAGCACAGAATGCCGCTGGGATCAGCTACGCGGGTGCCTGGGTCTTTGTTGCCATTGAGATTGCTGTCGCCATTCCCTCTCTCATGCACAACTGTTGGACAATGCTGGCCTTGAAGAAACGCGGTCGCGCGAAACTGCGCTTGACTGGAAACGATTGTCCGACCGTGGATGTCTTTGTGACCTGTTGCGGTGAAGATGACGAGGTCGTCCTCGATACCGTTCGGGCCACCTTGGACCAAGATTATCCGCAAGACCGATTCCGGGTGATTGTGCTCGATGACGCCAAATCCGCAACATTGGAAGATTCGGTCAATCAGCTCTCGGCAATCCACCCTAACATGTACTATATGGCCCGAGAGAAGATTCCTGGAAAGCCCCATCACTTCAAGGCGGGTAATCTGAACTACGGTCTGGATCAGGTTCACAATCTGCCTGGAGGTGCAGGTCAATTCATGGCGGCGCTGGACGCTGATATGATTCCCGAGCAAGAATGGCTTCGTGCGGTGCTTCCCCACTTGTTGGTGGAGCCCAAGATGGCCCTTGCATGCCCTCCGCAACTCTTCTACAATACCCCTGCGTCTGATCCCCTCGCCCAGAGTCTGGACTTCTTCGTGCATGTCATTGAGCCAATCAAGGATGCGCTCAGTGTTGCTTGGTGTACCGGTTCAGGCTACGTCGTGCGTCGCGAAGCCTTGGAAGAAATTGGCAATTTCCCACTTGGTTCCTTGGCAGAGGATGTAGCAACTTCGACTTTGATGCTTGGCAAAGGTTGGAAAACCGCATACATTCATGAGCCGCTGCAATTTGGTACTGTTCCTGAGGACTTTGGTGGTCACTTGAAGCAGCGCACTCGATGGGCCATTGGAACCGTGGACACAGCTTTCAAGCTAAAGTTCTGTATTTGGGGTGATGCCGTCCGTCAGATGACTTTTGCTCAGCGTTTCTCTGGTTTCCTCTACGCTACCTTGAGTTTGTACACTCTCCTGCTCACGGCTTCTCTGTTCGCTATTCCCATCATTCTCTTGTGGGGTAAGCAGCTTGTTGCCTACGCCAACCAGGACGAGCTACATTGGCTTATCTGGGCCTGTTTCGCGGCGACCCTGAGCAACCGTCTTTGTGAGTTTGCGCTGTTCATTCCCGCAGGCTACAACACTGGTCAGCGAGGTTCTCGCTACCAGCTGTGGATGTCGCCCTACATCGCTATTTGCATCGTCCGCTCCTTCATGCTGCCCAAGTGGCTGGGTGGCCAAACCCAGGCTTTCAAGCCTACTGGTTCCCTGGGCTCTACCCTTAACGAGCGTGATCCCAAGACCCGCAAGAACCTGTTTGTTCGTCTGCGCGTCATTCTATTTAACTACATGGCTCTTTTCCACTTTGCATTCGTCTATGTCACTCTCGTCGCAGTGGTCATCTCTTCCTACCGCTGCTTCGCCGTCGCGAGTGGGTTCAAGGGCGTTGTGATCTGCTTGATCACACATGCCTTCTGGCCCCCATTGACATTCCTTTTCATTTGCACTTCTCTGTGGACGCCGGTCTCCTACGCCATCGACCCCCGTCGATGCCGGAACGCGAGGACCTCTTGACCCGCGACCCAAAGACTGGTGTGGCCCACCCGACCACCAAGAGCAAGAAGATTGCTTTCGGTGGTCAGGCCGCCTGGTTTGAGCTTCAGTACACGGTCGCCACGGTCGCGACGATCCTGATTTTTGTTTACTCTTTCTTTTGGTAAATCATTTAATGTATGTAATGTATATCACATAGGGCATGCGGAGTTACGATACACGAATTTGAGGTCATTTACCAAGGTCTACAGGAGCCATGTATACTCGCTTGAGGATTGGGGATCGTCTTCTCATTTTTGTCTATATATCATTCATTTTTCTGTTTTCTGGCGTTTGGGGGGCTTCTCATCCACGTCAAATTTTTCCCTCCAAGATCCAGTCATGACTTCTTCATCGGCTCCATGCAATCCAACATCATACGCATTTTTCATACTATCCAAACATATTTGCCTCCTTTGATCAAAATCGAACATCGGCTTCGGATACGTCTGTCCTTCCGAGGAACCCGTCCTATCCCCGGTAACCCGACATCCCCACTTCTTCTGATCGGCAATCGGCGCCTTCCAAGGCTCATAGATAAACTTCTTGTCAAATTGCGCCAGTTCAGGACAATACTTCCGTACAAAGTGACCCTCTGGATCCCACTTTTTCCCAAAGGCAATCGGTGAATAACAGCGGTAAAATTGCGAAAAGAACGCCGTGCAGGACAGCCACATCCAATTCCCGATGTTGCAAGCTGTCTCATCTATTTTTATCCGAAAATCAGCATCGTAAGCATCCTAGCGGGAAATGATTCTGGCGGGTGGAGAAACCCGCACAGTATTTATGGAACTCACGATCGATCAGCAGCTCTTCAAATACTTCTGCACCCCGTTCCCAGCTTACATAGCAGCCTCCACGCGTCAAGAAACAGGCAACACTATGTCTCCCGAGATGATGGATCCACCCTTCCTGCCTCAACTGTCGCATGAGGGCATCGATCCAGGGGAAGCCCGTGCGCCCTTCTTTCCAGCGAATAAACCATTCTTCTGCGTCAGCTGAGTCGACGTTGTAATCTCGGTCACCCGTCTCAGGGTCAACATCTGAGCCTCCGTCTGCCAGGTTCTTGGACTGTAAATGCCAATCGACCAGCCTTACGACGGGATTACCGTACGTTGTGGAGAAGGCAGGACCGACTGCTGCCTGTGCAGCAAAGTACATATCTCGGAATAAGAGTTGGCCAGGCAGATTAGTGGGGATCGATGATGTGGGCTTCTTTTCGGCCTTGCGCTTTTGCAACACTTCTTGCACGTCCCACCAGACTTTGCGCACGGAGAGGGTCCCGAAATGATGATGCGGTGAGAGGAGGGTGGTAGATTGTGGCTCGAAGTCTGCAGGTGAGGTCTTGGGCTTTTCGAAGTGACCGATATATTCTTCGTTTTTTATGGACGTGGACAAGAGCTTCAACGCCTCCGTCTCGCCGCCCCGGTGCGGTGTCGTCACAGTCGAAGCTTGAATGCCTATCTCTTCGAGCGTCGGCACTCCAAAATCATTCTTAGGACCCATGATAGCCGTATACTGCTTATCCTTGCTGGTCCGATAGTCCGCATTCAAGTCAGGCTCTGCCTCAACGCCATCCTGTTTGATATTGTCCAGCTTCATCTTCTCCCAATCCCACGGATCGGGAATGCTTTGGGGTGCATCCAATGGCTTTTCGGGTTGTCCAGAATTAATCTTTTCAGCAGCCTTCTCTACCTGCGACATGCTCATTGTCGCTTTGCCCCCATTCTTTGCGGCCAACTCGTCGGGATCAAATAGATTTCTCCCCATCTTCACAATTACCTCCACCCCGGCCTTCTCCGCTAATTGCAGTACCTCCTCATCTCGCGCCCTCGCGTATGAATCGGTATCCTTTTCAAACACTAAATGCGTTACCCCCCCACGCCTCCCACAGCTTTGGGAGAACGGTCTGCGGCGCCTCGCGCACTACCCATAGCTTCTGCTTGGCATTGAGCTTTTTGTAGGATTTTGAAAGGTCGCTTTGGCATTCTAGTAGAAAGCGCCAGCGGTTCGGGCCTACACGGGAGCGGTATACATAGTGCGGATCCCACGTCCAGACTGGAATGAAAGTTGAGGGTTTCAAGGCGAGTGCGGCGTGTAGAGCTGGGGAATCGTGGAGACGGAGGTCGGTGCGATGCCAGTATAGCACTACCTTGGATGAGGATGGCATTGCCTTTGATGGAATAGATCAATCGATGAGTGATTGACGAGTAATCAAGGGGTGAATCTTTTTTTTTTCAATTAAGATCGGGATCGGGAAGATTGAAGGAAATCCCGATCTTTAATTTCCTAGATCGTGAGCTTAAAATGCATGACGTCAATCTGCATTCCTAGATGCTCCAACTCCGGATAGTTTAACCCGCAATTGTACACCCCTTGCTGAAATCTTGATTTTAAGAGAAAGTCTAGAGCAATCTATAAACTTAAGTTCCTAATGCTCGCTATTCGTCAACCCCAGATTTGCCAAAACATTGTTCTTCACAGCCAATAAATATTCCTCTACAAACCCGGCCTCGTGGAAAACCTCATTATACCCCAAACTAAGATGCAGCTTTCCCCTCCATGTAAAGCAATGAATAACCAACGCAGCCGTAATGTTCGTGTCATTAAACCCGACATTTTTCACCTTCACATCTCCATACCTGTGCCCCAAATACCCCTCTACAACCCCAAGACTGTTAAAGTACGACTCCGACACAACATGCTGCTGAGCACTTGGATCCGTCATCTTTCTTAATATCTGCTCAACAAAAACCCTTCGCACAAAGAGTGCATCGCTCTCACCCGTCCATGACCGTCCATAGTACTCTTTTAATGTCCCGACCAAGTCGATCCACGATGCACGCGCCGACACATTCAAGGGTAATCCAAGTACACGATGCGAAACCGCCTCAGTCGACCCGTTACTGGGTGGTGGGCAATGTTTTCTCAGATCAAAGATCCCATAAGAGATAAAGCGCGATGCATCTGAATTCGGATTCCGACACACCGCTTCTTCGATCACGGAGGCGTTGATGAGTGGTGTCACAGTCAAGCCACGTGCACGGATCACAGCTAGTACAGCGCTCGTCTCTTCGACTGAGAATACAATCTCGCTTCTGGCTGTATTACCCGGAATCATCTGTGGATAGTCTCTCATCGTGAACGCTGGTGTGCCATCACTAGTTACAGCATCGGCGTGCAGTGCTGCTGCTTGTACTTCCCAGTTTGGATCCCAGTCTTCCTTCTCAGGCATACCTACCACCTCATCGAGTGATGGAGCTAGATTATGCGCTTCTTGTCCTGTGAAGGTAAAGACTGGAGATAGACTCGCCAGTTCCGACAGTAGATCGTGCACCAGCCATAATGATCCATGTGCATCCCAGCGCCAATGCGAAGAAAGAAGTGCCAGTTCGTTGCTCTTTGGGATCCAGTAACATGTTGCTTGGGGTGGTGCAATTCGAACGATCCCACCATGAAGGAGCTCATATGCCGATGGTACCTCTTCTACTACGTTGAATGTGGTAGCAGCCCAGGACTCTAGCGCCCCTTCATCGTGAATAGGGTAGTACCGCTTATTCTGGCCGCTTGGGTCAAGTTCGGTTGCGATACCCGGGTGTCGGAATCGAATTGCTTTCCAGGCTTTGCGGAGTTGGGATGTGATGTCGAGTTCCGGCGGATAGGATAGTTCTGCGCTGAGCATTATCATCCAGTTTTCGCGGCCGGTAGGGATTGTGAGGTCTTTTATTTGGTTAAAGAATTGTTCATGCACATCTAGGGGAGCTTCCCAGTAGTCTTCTTTCTGTGTCCACGGCATGGTTTAATTTGTTTACTCTGCTTGATATGGTTGTGGGGAGTAGTCTGGGCTTGGGATGAGGTGAGGTTGCTTGAACGTGGTGCTCTCCTTGCTGATCAGCCCCGTCTTGAGGTGCAGGAATGCCAAGCAGGCCGGACGTCATATCGTTGGGGCGATTCAAACAGTAAATTGATCAAAATATGACTTCAATGTTCATAGTGGTTTATATGGTTTGTTTAGTCAAAATTGATCGATCCAGATCCCGTCAAGTCCCGATTAAGGGTCTGTACGGGCATAATCCCGTCTTTATTGCTCTACAGTACCATAGGTGATGCCTGCCAAGATACACTCGAGGAAAGCAAGTCTATCACTGGCCAGGCACTCGTGTCATTACTTAGGTGTAAGTAGTACTTGCAGCTAATACGGGTGACTCATATGTCAAAGCGCGATATAGAAGCGGGTCTAGCGGATATGGCACTCCGGCGAGGGATCCGGGGATTGAAAACATTTTTCTTTGACCACCACAAACCACAATTCCTATCCATCAAAGAAATAAAACCAACATCAGGTTAAATGGCCTCAGATATGGAGTTTATCGAGGCTCCGCCTCAGCGGGGAAAGCTACGTATCACTGCGATCATGGTAGCCCTGTCTGTAAGATTAGAGTGACATTTTTTCTTTTCCTGTTCCCCACACTAAAAAAAACCCCTAGTTATCCATGTTCGTCGCTGCGCTCGATCAAACAATCATTGCGACCGCCATTCCCACTATTGCAGCCAAATTTGATTCTGCTGCGGGATACACTTGGATCGGCGGTGCCTATCTGCTGGCCAATGCGGCCGGATCCTGTATTTGGGCTAAGCTGTCGGACATCTGGGGACGGAAGCTGATTCTGCTCATCGCCGTGGCCTGGTTCCTTATCAGTTCTATTATCTGTGCTGCTGCGGTGAACATGCAGATGTTGATTGCTGGTCGTGCGCTGCAGGGTATTGCGGGAGGAGGACTCCTGCAGCTGAACACGATTATCATTTCCGATCTTTTTAGTGTTCGGTATGTGCTGCAATTTCGAATAAAACATACATAGACTAATATATCAACAGCCACCGAAGCCTTTATCTTGGTTTGATGGAGGTTATGTGGGCTTTGGCTGGTGGTATTGGTCCATTGCTTGGTGGTGCATTCTCGGAGTATGTCTCGTGGAGATGGAGCTTCTGGATCAATCCTCCCATCGCGGGCATCGCTTTCATCCTTCTGTTCTTCTACCTGGACGTGCACAACCCCAAGACTGGAATGGCAGATGGAATCAAAGCGATCGATTGGTTCGGAAGCCTGTCGGTCCTGGGTCTCACGCTGATGCTTCTTCTGGGCCTGGACTTCGGAGGCGAAACATTCGCTTGGAGCTCGCCGCAGGTTATCTGTTTGATTGTATTTGGAGCTCTGTGCTCCCTGCTTTTCATCTACAGCGAAAAGCGGCTGGCGAAGTACCCCCTCATGCCACTGGACATCTTCTCCCAGATCTCGAACATCGCCACCTTGGCAGTCGGGTTTGCGCATGGATTCGTAAGTTGTTTACGACCACCAGTCCAATAAAATACTAATCAAGAGCAGGTCTTTGTCGCGGGAGAATACTACATTCCCCTTTACCTGCAATCAGCAAAGGGGGCCTCCCCAATGCGATCCGGTGTCTTGATTCTTCCCCTTGTTCTTGCTGAAGCATTTACAGGCATGATCACTGGACTCATCATTCACCGAACAGGAAGATACCGGGAACTGATCTGGGTAGGTTTTGTACTGATGACCATCGGATATGGACTTTTGATTCGCCTGGATCAATTCTCTACCCTAGGAGAGATCATCGGCTACCAGCTGATCAGTGGATGCGGCGCTGGACTTCTGTTCCAAACACCGATCATTGCCATCCAGGCTACGGTGTCCCAAGATGACACCGCGACGGCGACGGCTACCCTCGGGTTTATCCGTAACATGGCGACAGCTTGCTCGATTGTCATCGGTGGTGTCGTATTCCAGAACAGTATGGGAGAGAGAAAGGCCAGTCTACTGGCTACTGGCATGTCGGAAACCTTGGCGAACCAGATGACAGGTGACTCTGCTGAGGCGAATATCGAGTACATCAAGGATATTCAGGATCCTGTGCAGCTGCTGGCTGTTCGGGGGGCCTTCGCGTGGAGCATGCGGAATATGTGGATCTTGTATACTTGCATGTCGGGCTTGGGTCTCGTCTGTTCTTTCTTCATTTTGAAGACTCGGTTGAGGGAAGACCATGTCGAGACTGTTACTGGACTGAACCGTGAGAAGCAGCCCATCCTTGAAAACCTCCAGGCTCAGGAGGAACAGCGAGTTTGACTTGCTAAAAAAAAATTGTATATATGATTAAGAATAGGGTATGGAGGTGATCTGTCACCATACATAAAAACAAAAGAACGTCAAGTGCGACTAAATATTTACTACCACTCCAATGGCTGGAAATGCATATGAACAAGATATACCAAGATAGTATACTGGGAAGGTAGATTGGAAGGTAGAAAAGGATAAGTGCTCAAGAAACAGAACATCCTGTACCAACCGAACATTGAACTGGGAGATCAGCAACACTTTGACCAATCCAAATATTGACTCCTTCGCCATCGACAGGAGCCATCCAGTCCTGCACAACCACATCCCAAACACTAAGATCCTTGCGGGTGATCTCGAGCGTTAAAGTCTGACTTTGACCAGCCGCCAGTTCCTCAGTCTTCTCAAACTGGCGGAGCTGACGAGAGGGGGTATCGAGGCCCAAGCTTGAAGGAAGCTCGACGTATAGCTGTGCGACGGCCTTTCCTTTTCGACTTCCTGTATTCGTGACAGTGACATCGATCGAGAATGCGATGTCATACAGAGCAGGATTACCACCTTGACCACCACCAGCTCGCACCCCGGGCTTCTGCGTGGTGTTGTAGCCGTCCGGGTAGGGGTAGGTGTCCGATGCAGTGATCGACTGAGGATCATCGAGGTAGGGGTAGAGGTAACGCCAAATACGAGTAAAGCTTGTCGATGACCATGCAACTTCAGAAATATTGGGAATGGAGTCATTATACTTTGGCGTAGCTCCTTGAGAGGGTCTCGCAGGAGGATAGGTGCTGTCGATTGCTGTCACGACTGACATAGAAGGGCTCGAGAAGTTGAATGTGGTGTATGACAGCCCATGGCCGAAAGGGTACCGCGGAGTGATGTTGGCTTGGAGGAAATGGCGGTAATCGATATAGAGACCTTCAGTGAAGGTATCCTGGATTTGACCGAACGGTTGGTCGATGATACTCACGCTGTCTGGATAGTCGGATTCGCTCTTTGGGATCGTGTAAGGCATATGGCCGCTCGGGCTGTAGTCACCGAAAAGGATGTCGACTAGCGAGTCACCGGCTTCCTGACCAGGGAGATGGGCCACAAGAACTGCTTTGACTGAGTCTAGCTCGATCCACCCCTCCATCACGATTTGGCCGACCGTGTGAATAATTACAACAACATTGGAGAACTTCTCCGCCGCTGCTTTGACCAGGTCATCACCGTTGTGCCAGGCATTTAAGCCAGCCACAAGTCGGTCTCCGGGGTTACCGTCAACAGTGATGGAGTTCTCACCAGAGTCGGCGTTAATGAAGACTATCGCAATGTCATCGGCACTAGCGGTGACACTAGATGGGAAGGAGTCTGTGATATAAAATGTGCAGTTTTGAGAAACATTTGCGATGGCCTCTTGGGGTGTGATGAGATACGGCAGGCTTGCGGAGCCGCTACCCCATCCCATGGTCAAAACGCCGTTGTCGCAACCTTGGTCGGTGCATGAGTTTAATCCACCTGAGTTCGGGCCGGCATCGGTGCCAAACACCTTGAGTGAATCATTGCTGCTTAGGGGAAGTATACTGTCCTCGTTCTTGAGAAGGGTAATGGCCTCGCGCGCAACAGCTCTAGCGGTGATGTTGTGGTCTCCCTCTACATTAACGAATTGGTTGACAACACCTGTAGGAGAGAAGAGAGCACCGGGATAAAGCTCGCCAGTTGCGGCATCCGTGTTAGAAGAGAAATTTGGCAAAGGGTAGTCTTCATCCTGGCCAAATTTATACCACGTAGCGACAATTCGAGTTACCTTTATGACGAGTTAATTTCAACGCCCGTGAAGTGTAAAACCGGGCTTTGGTCTTTACTTACCATGTCGTTAAGGCGGTCGAGTGGGACACTGCCATTGAGAATAGACCGAGAAAGGTCATAAGCCCAATAACTGTCTCCAAACAAAGGCACAGAGCCATCGCCCGGCATAGCCATGTCAAGGCCAGCAAGAGCGGATCCCACACCACTATAGTGACCCAGCCAGTCCGTCATAACAAAGCCCTGGAAACCAAGTTCATCCTTGAGGATATCGTTAAGTAGCTTGCTGTTCTGGCTGCAAGCGGAGCTATTTACCTGGATGGGGTCAGATAGGGTTTGGAAGACGGTAGGGTGGAGACTTACATCGTTATAAGCAGTCATTATTGAGCCCACACCAGCACGAACTCCCTCCGCAAAAGGCCAAAGATAAAGTTCGTGTAGAGTTCGATCATCAATATTGGACGAATAGCCTTTCGTAATAATGCTGCTCATCCGGTACATCTCCTGCTCGTATCCAATAAAGTGCTTCAGTGACGCGATGGCACCTGTGCTCTGCATGCCCTTGATAGTTTCAGCACCTCCAATGGCTTGGAGGGTTGGGTCTGCACCAAAGCCTTCCCAATTACGACCTCCTCGAGGCTTGCGGCCGATGGGTCCAACAACTGGGCCTAGTTGAACATTGACACCCTTGCCTCGGGCTTCCTCACCAATCCCAACACCACGATTATACATCAGCTCTTTATTGAAAGTCGCACCGACTGTGAGCCCGGGTGGGAACGCTGTGATATGGTCCGTCTCCCGAATTCCCAAGGGGGAGTCCTGTAAGCACAGATTCGGGATGCCGAATCGCGGTGCACTCCCCGTTTGTCCAACACAAGGTCCCATGAAGAACCCGGTTCCGGTGGTAAGGTTCACTTTCTCCGCCAACGTCATATTGCTGACAACCTGGTATGCTTTCTCGTAGGCATCTGACCAGTCAGACACCCACCCGCCATGCGGGGTTGGATAGAACGGCGGCGACGAATACTCGTCATCGTCGCGTGGGTGCAGTTGCACGGGCTTGGTTTCTCCATCTGTGACGGAAGTTGCGACCAGCAGCTGAGGCAGCAGAGGCACGAGAGCCAGATGAGACCAACGAGTCATGGCGTACAATGGAGCGTTTGCGTGCGGATAACAGCAGATCAGACTCGACGTCCCGTCCTGTACGACTTGCAGGACAGAAAGGCGCACTTATTTAAACTTTGTCCGGTCCAAGGCCATATACTTGACCCTCCCTCGTGACGAAAAAAAGGGGAGGGGAATTTGACAGATGCACGTGCCATGCATGAAAGCAAGTTGTCATGATCCTGACACGGAGTAGATCGTCACGCCATGCAAGTTGAGGGGCATCTCGCTTGCATTAACGAAGTGATAGTGCGTGCCCAACCCCCATTAGTGGTGGATTATCTGCGTGTTGTGGGCCCGAATGTAAGTTTGTTCCTGGCAGAACGCGGAGGCGCCCAGTGACGATCTCTCCCCGGATTATCATTTCCCAAAACAGATTCGTCAGGGGAAGGTAAAGATAAGAATGGTGGCTATGGCGAACCACTGCTACGTGATGTTCCGAAATTTATCCGATCAAAATCAGCCTTCGAGCTAATGGACAAACCTTAGGTTTGCGCCATTCTGATCGTCAGATGGCGCAGCTATGTGCCCTATTGGCGGCGCCGCTATTCGGGAACACCGAGGTAACTGGTACGCATGACCAATTTGATTCAAAACCATGTGATTAGGACAATTCCTTGCGCTGGGACGTAATCCGTATATTGACAACACGTTCAATTGTTTTACAGGCGATAGATCGCGATCTATTTCTAGAACTTGGTGTACCGCAGGTAAGGCTTGACCTCGCGCACCTCGCCAAATTTCTTCTTCGCATCAGGGGTGGAGACCGACGGGGGAACGATCACGTCATCGCCAACTTGCCAGTCGATCGGAGTAGTGACACCCTTCTTGTCGCCAGTCTGAAGAGAGTCGATCACACGCAAGACCTCAGCGGAGTTGCGGCCGGTCGAAGCAGGGTACATCATGGTCAGGCGGATCTTCTTATTGGGGTCAATAATGAAAACAGAGCGGATGGTGAACGCGATGCCCTTCTCGCTGATGTTGTCCAGATCCTGCTGATCTATCATGTCGTAGAGGAAAGCCACTTTGCGATTGGCATCGGCAATGATGGGGAACTGCACGTCAGTCGAAGCAACTTCGTTGATATCCTTGATCCACTCGCCGTGAGAACCAATGTCGTTGGCGCTCTGATGTGAGGACCGTGTTAGCGAAAGAAACCTCGGTCAATGCCGATTATGAAAACCCACCAAGCCAATCATCTTCACGCCACGCTTCTCAAACTCATCCTTCATCTTCGCAAAGGCGCCCAATTCGGTCGTACAAACGGGGGTGAAGTCGGCTGGGTGGGAAAAGAGGATGGTCCAGCTGTTTCCAATGAACTGGTGGAAATCAATCTCGCCCTTGGTGGTCAATGCCTTGAAGTTGGGGGCTGATATAGGCTATTAGCATCCGCTGACCAAAAATGAGCGCCGATTCCAAAATACCAGTTGATCCCAGACGCAGACGCGGCTGTTCTTGAGCAGAAGCTGCAAGGAACCGACGAAGGACCGGCTGAGCGCGGGGCAGGGCAGAGAGCCTGGCCCATGGGGCAGCACGAGGAGCAGTACGAAGGGCACGGAAGGCCAGCTGAGGGGCTAACATTGAAGCCATGACTGTGGTTGAATTGAAGAAGTTCCATCCCCGCAAGCAGCTACATCATCGAGGGGATTAGCTCAGCAAGCACGCAAGAATGATCTAACCGTATTAGGAAATAAGCTATGGCAATGATCAAACTGTGTAAATTACTACATGAAATATTTATCAATTAAAGCCAGAATGGACTCAAGGTGTTTGAGTTTCTCTACTCTTTTCTCCTTTCTTGCCCACGACAATGCGCCATGTCTGTAAATCTCAAAATATATGCGAAACTGTACACCAAAGGCAGTAAAATTAGCTTCTCGCCTGTTGCTTTGATGATAATGTCCAATAGGGAAGACTTTGAGGGAGAACAGCCAGAAGCATCAATAATTCTTCTCAACCCATTGCCTCGATTTCAGGTTCGAACATACGAAAGGGTTGGCGTATTGCCGAGTGGGTCGTAAATACAGTGACTGGGTTGCGGGCCGTCCCTGTGGAGCACTGTCCAGGGTCTCCAGGCTGACGAGGCTTGCAGAGCTGATGCCCCAAGGATCCCGTGAAGGATCGATTAGCTTAATCAAAAAACACTCTGCATGTTTGAGTTTATAACAAAATTTGTGCGAAGGCGCAGAATCTTCTCACTGCAGGAAAACCTTGGACATGGTACTGTAATATTAGTTGCGAAGATTAGTGGTAATTCTCGCACTCCGAATAGTACAAGTTAATGCACAAAAACATTTGGACAGCGCTTGAAATACTCCACTATTTTCCTCTTTGCGTCTTAATCAAACGAGTTTCAGATTCTGACCACTGGTGTTGACTGCCTTCCCGCCACGCTTTGGCCCCCACGCTCGAAACTAGAAAGCACCAAGTCATGCAAAAACCTTAGTCTCCAATAAAGAGAGTAGCGCGCCCACGCATGTCCCGTCTGCGTTGATTCCTACTTTAATCGCCGTCCCAATGGCTTCTACAATAACAAGTGCTCCCATTGCGCTCACCACCACGTTCACACCGCCAGCAGATTGTTTCACAGACTCGTATCACATTCAATGGTGGGACGGCGTAAACTATTACACACCAGTGTCTGCCACTTACACGTGGTGGTGGGTTAGCTTTGGAGCCAGAGACTGGAGCACATGTTTTCCATCCGACTTTGCCACGGCGACAACGAGCTATTTCTCGCCGGGCTTATGTCCATCGGGCTATACAGCTGCCGGTTTAACAGAAGTCTCACTCGACAGCAACATTGAGACAAGAGCAACCTGCTGTCCTAGGTATGGCAGCCCACAATTTGCGCATACAATTACTCAATCGCGCATTTGTTGACTTGATTCTATTTTTAGCGGCTACAATGCTCAGACTGGCGACGGCTGGCCCTGGTACTCCAGCAACCCGTGCACCTCTTCCAACACGAACTCGGACTCTGTCTACGTGTACACTTTCAACGATGCGGTTACGAGTGAAACGGGGACATTTGGGATCCAGGGGAAGGGCGTTTCGATTCGTTGGCAATCAACCGACTTTGTGTCAGCAACATCGACCTCAGAAACCTTGGCATCAGCAACATCCGCATCAACAAGTTCAGGATTGGAAGCGACTAGCACAACAGGTGCTGCAGCAATTACAACGGGCCAATCGACGAGCAATGGACTTTCGATGGGAGCCAAAATTGGGATTGGCGTTGGATGTGGATTTGCAGCCGTTATAGTAATAATTGTGGCTCTCTTGATCTATCGGAGGCGCAGAGGCAGATCGGCACTAGCATCTGATCAGGCTATGGCACAACACTACGGGCCGCCTGCTGAGATATATACGCGAGCATTGGATGTGAACAGCCCGCCATCAGACTCCATATACTCGCGATGGCAAGATGGATTTTCACGCTCCGGGGGTTCTGAACTAATGGGGTCCCAGCCACATGTAGTGGAGCTGTCAACAACTAAGGATCCCGTGGAAATGGACTCGGGATATGTTCCAAGTGAGCTAGACGACATGCACCAATTCCAGGGCAAACGATAAAGGCTCTAATAGAGCTGCATTACGTACGCCACATATAATACTAAATATTGACCAATCAATACGAAAACACATCGTATAACCAAATATCTGTATATTATATCCATTAAAAGATTAGGACCGTCCGGACTTTCACACGCATGCTAACAGTATAATCTTCCACATATTA
Organism: Penicillium frequentans; assembly: GCA_028828275.1. Lineage (NCBI taxonomy): Eukaryota > Fungi > Ascomycota > Eurotiomycetes > Eurotiales > Aspergillaceae > Penicillium > Penicillium frequentans. The sequence continues at coordinate 485,130 of JAQIZY010000015.1, read as the reverse complement.
CTCCCGAGATTCGTCAAATTTATGAAACAAGGAATTCGAGGTCATCCATTAAAATACAGCCTTTTCCATGAGTTATATCAACAGCCAAACACAAGGACATGCTTAAAGCGCAAGCAGAGCAGCAGCAAATGCAGCTCCACCGAGGACACTACCGGCGGTAGCAATAGGCGCCGCGTTCATCGTCGAGTCACCAGACCAAGTGGATGTAGATGTAGCTTCTTGGTTGTCACGGTTGTAGTCACTAGTGGACGTCGGGGTAGCGGTAGCCTCGTTGGTAGCCGGACCAGTAGTGGTAGAAGAATAACGACCCGAAGACACAGCGGCCGAGACAATGCTAGAGTATCCGTTCGCGGAGAATGGAACTCGGGTAATGCAGGTGGGCTCGTTGCTCCAGCTCACTGAGGGACCACCGTAGTCGGTACCGCTGCAGAAGGGGAAGCAGTCCGAGAACTGGACATCAGTGTCACGGTAATCATCGTAGTTCATGACGCAGCAGTAGGGGTTGTTGTCTTCTTCCACGGACAGGGATCCGTGACAGCACTTGTCGTTGCCGTTGTAGTTGATTGGCGTCCATTCGTTAGGGCAGTTGGTAACGAGTCGCTTTCCAAGTAGAGCATCGCCCTGGGTCATGTTAGTTGAGTGTGTGATAGAGTTGAGTGGCTCGGGGGCCTCTTACAAGGTTGAAGCGGGCATTTGCAGCTACCGCAAGCGAGAGGACTGCCGGAATGACGATGTTTTGAATTGAAGGCATTTTGAAGGGAGTAGTATGAGACTTGGACTGTGAATTGCAACTGTGGTGAGTATCTAATGGCAGGCTGATCTCGTAGTTTTTATATCACTGAAGAGTAGTCTGAACACCAATCTAGGAGGCGTGAATATTCTAAAAGTAGATATGTCATATTTAACCAAAGGCGATCTATTGAGATTTCCTTCCAAGGGGAGGATTGTGGTTCGAGGGAAGATCCGGGTAGTCCCAATGGCTGCGGGTAGAGGAGCTCCTTGCGGATATCCATGTGGCATTGAAGCCAGAGCGCCATTTGCGGGCAGAGTTGGCTGACCAATAGTGAATCGGAGTTTCTTCAGACTGACAAGTTTGTCATGGAAATGAAATAACTTGCTGAGATATCCCTTGGATATTGCCGATCATTACTGTATATGATCTGCAAGGGACGTCAGTTATTGAAAGGTCCCGCTAGGGCGTTCGAAAAATTCCCGGAGGATGTAGATTGGATATCAAGCGCAATTAGAACCCTTGCTTTGTTCTGGTCTAATGACCTATGACGTAGGTTTATCGATATGAGCCTTACCAGGTGTGCCTGGGGCTCTACGTTGCACATAGTCTGAGCGAACTTATGTATGGAAGCAAGGATACGGTACTAGACTAAGCGACCGGTAAATATGTGTTCTGTACTATCAATGACTTGTAGATATCGACAATTCCAAACGTATTAGAGCCCAAGAACCAAAGAAAAGCCTAAAGCTTCGACAAATGGGCCGCCCGACAAGCTGCAAGGTTGGAAGGTCCATCGAAGATCTGTTGCTCTACCAGCCGGGTATTGATCTAGAAGCGGGTATTAGCGAGATCGGTCAAAAGTGTCGTTTGTAATCAAATAGGATAGGATAGCACTTACATGTTGCATGCCAAGTTGCTCGAGCCTCTCGACACCAAGGAGTCGCATACAAGTTTTGGTCTCCTCAGCCAGGACTACAGAATATGGTCAATGGAAATCCCTCAGTGAATACAGACCTTGAACTTACTCTGTAAAACTCTCTTTACCCCATCTACGCCCCCAGCGGATAGGCCAAATAGCGCAGGTCGCCCAATACCGACGCCCTTTGCACCCAAGCACATGGCCTTTACCACATCAGTGCCTCTCCTGACTCCTCCATCCACCCATACTTCGACTTTATCAAAGACGTCAGGGCAGTATTTGCGGATTTCAAGAAGTGTGTGCACGACTGGAGGGGAAGTATCAAGAGACCTGCCACCGTGATTTGAAAGAATTATGGCCTTCACTTGTGGCCTATGCAGGGAAGCAATGTAGGCATCCTCATGGGTTTGCACACCTTTGAGAATGACAGGAAGACTGGTGTGCTTCGCCAACCACGCAAGAGTCTCGGTCCATGTCAGAGTAGGATCCATCCCTGCAAATGACTTTTTATCTCGAGCTTGCGCTGAGTCCTTCGGGGATGTGTCTTCCTCTTCTGTGATTCTGCTGATAACATCGCCACCACGTTGATCATCTTCTCTCTTGCCCATCACCGGGGTATCAAGAGTTAAAACAATGAACTTGATAGCAGTTAATTTGTTGATCCGAGCAATCATTCGCTCGCTTCTAGTCCGACCTTCTTGTACGTATAGCTGCCAGCCAAACACTTGTTCTGGGGAGGCGTCCGCAACAATCTCTTCCGGCGTCATGGAGGCGCTGTAGGAAATGATTTGCAAAGCACCGAAGCTGCGACAGGCCTCGGCAATACCCGCTTCGCCGGATGGGTGCCCCAGACGAGCCTGAGCTGCCGGAGACACGTATATAGGCATTGTAACGTGATTGTCTAGTAACTTTGTATCGAGACTGCAATTCGCGCAATCAATGAAGATCCTCGGTCGCAGAAGGATAGAGCGAAAGGCCTCTGTGTTGAAGCGCTTAGAGATCTTATCGTCGGCAGCAGAGTAGTAATATGCCCATGCCTTCTTGCTGATCTTTGCTGTAGCCAATTCTTCGATTTCATCCATGTTCAAAAGGTTCTCGACAGGAGGGTAATCAACGGCTTCCTGTGGAGTAGCAGGTAAGGACTCTTTCTTGGGCAATGTCGCCGGGTCAATAGTACCAAGAAGAGCCTCGGGCTTGAGGTTGTCTTCCAAAGTACCTGTGGGGTGAACTGGATCGTACTCCTCCGTCGCATCTCGGCCTGCGAGCTTCAAGATGACATTCGCACCCCCAGGGTGGTCAGCAACAAATTCGGTCACCTAACCATGATTTGTGCTGTTATTAGAAATGTAAAGATAAAATCTTCTAGCAGCTGTTGTGTCCTCACATCGTAGACCTTGTCATACAGAATGACCCAACAGCTCTTGCTGTTGTTGTGTTTAGCCACTGCAACTCAATTAGTGAGGCTGATACATGAAACAATTAGAAAGGGTATTGGGATACCTTCCGCAGCATCAAAGACTTTCCCCATTTTGAGAAAATTTGCAGTAAGCCAGTTTTAACCAGGAAATGTCAGACTTTAAACTAGTAGCCATCGGCGTAATTGCCGACACGCCGGAAGCAAAAGTGGGGGTTGGCACCATTTGTGCTGGGGAGCTTGGGGTCAAAGTGGGTCTTTGACCTTATTCTCCGCCTTACCCAATAGACGGCAATGTTTTAGCGACAGATAAGCGGAATTGATGTTACTTCCGAGGTCATATCTGGTCACTTGCCGAGCTGTTCTTAGTCCACACATATAGGGATCATGGCTGGTTCTGAACGAAATTTTCTATTTGCATGGTGATCACTCTATGAACGGATACACAAACAAATTATTTTATGGCTATATTCTATGAATTGAACACTACCAAGCTAGAATTTTCTGCCTGCACTCTGCTGTGGTTTGAAGAGTTTATCATTCCATTCTGTGAGATTCCTATGCTTAGGCATCTTTTTCAACATTTTATAACCTTGGGTACCCCAGAATACTACACCCCGCCAGGTCTTCCTAATTAAGAAGCTTGGCACCTGTCAATCCAGGTGGCCGGACATTTTTTTTCCAATCCAAATTCTGGAATCAATCAATCACTCAATCATTAACATGTATATATATGGTTGCAAAAAGGAGGCCTCGAATTAAGGGATGATCAATAACCAAATGACAAGCCTTTCTCAATTGATTTTCATAGACTTTAATCATAAATTTGCTTAATCTATGGGTATTGAATCTTGTAAGAGGTCTCATAGGTAACGGGTCTGAATTTGATCAATCTATATTTGAACTATGGAAATGCCTGCATCACATTCTCAGATCGGAGTGACAGTCGTGGTCATAGTCACCGGTTTCACGGTCTCCGTGGTCTCAGTTGCATTGGCAGCCAACAGTGCAGCCAGTCCCTTCTTCTTCTGTTCTTCAGTAAGACTGGCGTTTTGGCTGATCATCATAACGTTCTCCTTGAATGCCTTGCGCTCCTCTGCCAGCGCGCGAACGGCTTCTTCCTCCGCTTCAGCCTCATCATCGTCTTCTCCAACGACATCACCGGCTTGGAAGACAAATTCATCCCCCTGTTGCCTCTGCTCTTCTAGTTGCTTTTGCATCTCTTCCTGTAGTCGCTTCTCCTTCTCTTCTTCTGCCTTCCTCTCGGCTTCCACGTCAACCTTCTCCTCTCCGACCACCTCCCCGTTCTCATTAAAGACGGCCCTGTAGTACTCTTCTCCAATTTGATTTCCGTTCTCGTCGTAGACGGGCTTGGGATACTGGACTGCAGCCGAGACAGTTTCATTCGTTCTCTCGGTTTGTTTGAGTGGCTTTTCCAATTTTAGCATCAAGTCAATCCCGGAAGCTCATTTCAGGAGATACTTACGTTGCGGTGGAACATTGAAACCTTGTGAAGCCTGAAGGCGGCTCCCCCGTACGAGACCACAAGTCCCTTATCCTCCTTTGCAAAGTTAGTGCTCAAGCAAGCCAAAAGACAGGAAGGAGAGGGGCATCAAACCTCTGTAGCTTTGTACGTTCTCCATCCCTCACTGTTAGTCTTGGAATTTGACGATGCATTGGTTCCGACCTTTGCAATACCAGTGGCTCCAACATCAAACCCACCGCTGGTATCCCGGCTATGAGCGCTCTCCATGGTAATGGCGCATTCTTGAGTAGACCATGTTTTTTTGATAGCCCATAGTCCAAAGTCTTTGATATATGTGCTCCACTCCCCCTTGACAAGCTCTTTCGCGTTCTTCTCCACCCAATCCGTGATGATGTCTCTGCATGGAGCCTTAAGCCATTCATTCACGACGACAGAGTCGTCTGTAATGAGGGCTGCTTTACCAGTCTGGCCCCACTTGTTCTTCGCCTCGGCAGATACATCAATTGGGGCAGAAGAAAGAGCACCCGAAAGACCTCCTGAGAGTCCAAAGCTAGCCTCAGCTTCTTTGCTCGAACTTGTAGTTTTCCAGATCTTCTCTTTGGGTTTCTCGTAGGTGACCACCTTTTTAGGAGCCGTGAAACCATCCTCCTCAGGACGGCCGGGAATAGAGAGGTCGGTAATCAAGTTCCAGTCTCCGGCTTCATCAAAAAAGCCGACCGCACCGGGGTGGAGCTGACTAAATGACTGAGGGGTATATAGGTAATGGCCATCTCTATTATGCTTCATAAGCTCGGCGTACTCTTCAGGAATAGTGATAGTCATTTTGATGAATAGGATGAGATCAGATGTTTGAATTGAAATTGTCCTCCCCGCTGCTGGAGGGGTAGGTCAGTTAAATACGTTGGAGGTACGTGGGCCAGAGCAGGATCGTGTCAATTCATCATCAAAACGTAGGTGACAGTACTTCGTCCGATGATCTAATGTGATAGTCCTTGAACTAGTCTCAATTTAGAATCGATGCAGATGATCTTCAGCCCCTCCGTTCGTGACTCGGTTCGGTACCATCTACGATCTAGATCTCAGGGATCGCTTTGGAAGCCGACAGATGACCGTGAAAGGCAATTATTTACAGAAAAACCTCGTACACCAGAATATGTCTCCTACATGCAGAATATGATAAACATTGGCCAAATATTCAAAATAAATTGTCTACAGTCATGAGTGTTGTTTCTGACGATCAGTGGAGGGGTGCGTCATAGCTGAATTCGATGACATCGAAAGATCCACACTATAACCCGACGGACTGGTTTAGTGAGGTGGAGCTTCAGTACACATGCACAGATGTGGGAGAACAAGTGATGAGAGTATGGCCTGTCATGTATATTGGTTGGTATCTCCGGGGCCAAAGTATGGCGCCAAGGTCCTGCCCCAGCCTCTTGAAAAAGTATGAAAAGCCAAATAGCAAGAAAACAACTTCCCCACACTGAAGAAATGAGATCGCCAATTTCCCTTTTCGACCTCCTACTCACCATCTGAGCAGATCCCTCCTCCTTCCATATATGCCAAACAATGTGAAGTACCCGTGGCGTAGCCATATCCACCATTCAGAACTAAATTGCAGAGGGGCTTGACTCTGGAATAGGTGGATGTTGAGTCCGCCAATCTCTGTAATGGCTTCCTGAAGATCATACTCAGTTTGGAGTGATCAAAAACCTTGGAGGCAAAAAGGGCACTAGAAGGGGCTGCAGAAGCATGTAATGCGGCAGGAATTCTGGGTGCGAATGTCCGCTCAACTGTCCATTGCTAGATAGACCCACAGCCAACGCAAATCCTGGGATATACAAATTCGTGTAGAGACTTATGGGACATGTTCGAGGTGCTGAGGTTCCAGGCTTTCCCGACGAACAAGGTATCCATCAGCGGACTAGGGACATACAACTCGAAATTTGGGTCAAGGTATCCACACTTTTCAAACTCTTAGACAAAGATTGTTTGAATGTTTGTTTGAGGCCTAAATAGCCTAGCGTATCTCCAATGCGGCTTAGTGGATGCATCCCGATGAAGCTAACCCAACTTGGGAGTCAACCTGTTTGGACTGGTGCCTGAGGCGTCAGACTGCAGCTATGAACGGTTGACATGTGCATGAACCATGCGCAAGCGGGGGCCAACTGTTCGAGTGCGATTGGCGCTCATGTTTTCTCGCGGTGAATGACGTCAAAAACCACTTTTTTGTCTTGATAGACGTAAACTTTGTAGCCACTGACACCAGCAACCATTTCTCTGCAGGAAGATCGGATCAGCCTTGAGATAATGTTTACATCATATCAGCCACCAGTTTGAAGAGCCTATGGTGGGAGTAGCTTTAATTGACTGCATTATTCCTAAATTTTTCTCATAAAAATATGATTATGCTGGGCACAGATCTCAGGCTTGATACCTATCGTCAAAACTACTCACGCGAATATTTCATGATCAACAGAGACATGACTTCCAAGTGGCTAATTAAAGCCCTCAAACTTCATTCACGCTACAGCCTTGACCAAATGATCGAGCTACAGAGCTTTAGCTGATTTAATTCAGCCTGTGAAGCGCCAAATCCGGCACAACAACTAAGGACTAGATGGACACCTCATTTACGGTACTGAGATTAGGGCGGTACCTACTATTCAGAACAAATTATTTCAAGTAAACAAGAGTATAAAGCCTCCAGGTCAAAATTCCAGATAAAGCTTTATTCGCCACGGAATATACGCTAACATTTCAACCATGGGTAAGAAAAGGCGTTGGCTCAGCATCACTCCTTAAACACCTTCAACTTCCGGAGAAATCTAGTGATAATATGACTATCCTGAGTCTTGAATAATGCGCTTCAACCAACACCGGTACTGTGGCGTTCAAATTTAGCACTTGCTTAGTAGACTACAGATATTCACGTGCATTGACTTGAAATTAAAGACGATAATTTTTAAGGTCATATATGGGTCTAGAAATAGACAAAAGACCTACCTAACGCGAGCAAGGAAAAAAATGCTCCCAAACTCCAAAATGCATGCGCCGAATCATACACAAAATAAATAAAGAACGCTTGAATATGAAGTCACAAATGTCCACCCGTGCGACGGCATGCATGGGGGCGTCCCCTTGATCGATTTAGCCTCATCCCAGATCTTTGGCCTCGATGATTTCATCATGGAACAGAACGAGGCATAGCACATGCAATATGAATATCGACAATGAGAAAAGAAATATCATGAAAATAGGAAATCAAGTCATGGTCATGGCGGGACATGTCTTCGAGATTGAGGTGAAGTATGAACTGTACAATGTTGGGCCAGTGACATGTCAAAGGCTAGCTGTCGTATATAGGATGGATGGATTCGCTTCTCTTGAATCAATGGGTCGTCAAGCAGTGAACATCAAACGCAAGCGGCTTGGACCTTTCTTCTTCTCCTTCGGCCGCTTCTCTTTTTCTGACAAAGGAGTGCCTGACTTAGATGGCGCCCTACTCGGCGCTCTGCTTGAAGATCTGCTCGGGGCTTGACTTGGAGCTCGGCTCGGTGCTCTGCTGGGTGCCCTGCTAGGTGCCTTTGATGGCTCTCTGGTTGATCTGGAGAACATTCCCGCAGAGCTCTTAGGAGCAGACTTGGACTCCCTCTTCGAGTGTCCCTCCGAGGGCACGTGTGCATGTGATCTGGATGTGCGCGACCGACGAGACCGACGGGATGAGACCATCGAAGTCTCATCATCGAACTTGAAGCGTGGATCTCTCTCCATGCGCGCTGTGGTCACGTCGATTCCAGACAAAGCGGCCGCTCGCTGAGTAATGAACTCGCCATCTACTGATGTTCCCATGCTGACGGCTTCAACGTCTGCAACGCCGCGTCTCCACATTTCGACACGGCTGCCTGATTCCACATTGAGCTCCATCAACTCTTCCATCTCTTCCTCCTCGTCTGGACCCACGACAGTCGGCTCTTGGGTAATTCCAGTGGCGCCTGACTGGATCTTCTTGATGATCTTGTATCCTCCAAACATGACTACTGTCACTCCCAGTCCGAGACCAGCAGCGATCAAGAATTGTGGGCTTGCTAGTAGGGCCCAAATTGCCGGAGCAGCGGACTTGAATGCAGTAAGCGCCGTTGGTGCCATTTTGCCGGCGACATTGCTGATTTCGGCCAAAGTAAGAGCGACCGCAGCCATCGCATCGGGGTTTTTCTGGAGATGAGCGATAGTGGCGGTAGCACTATGCTGCATACAATGCGCTTCTTCCAAAAGCCACTGCGCCCGAGTTACCAGGCCGTCCAGCTGCTTTTGATCATCCCCATTCTCCACCGCCGGGCTATACTTCGCTAGCGCAACCGGGTGAGCATCCCCATATGCAAGATCCATATCGATGTGAGCATCGGATTTGGAGCGGGCAGTTGTTGGTCTTGCCTCAGGCTGGCGAAGAGCGACCTCATGATGGGTATGTCTGCGGGGAAGCCCCGTTGGCGCTTCAAAGGCCGATTCGGGTCTCGACGCACTGGAACGCAAATCTTGCTCGTATCGAGAAGGGGGACGGCGATGGTGCACACTACGACTTGATTGATGTCGTGACCTCGAGGCGCGACTTCGCCGTGATGGTGCTACTGATGGAGAGTCATCGATCTGGAAGGTGGCGAGAGCTTGCAGTGCTTGCTGCTCCGCAATCTTGGCATTGCGCTCCGAGTCAAAATGGGCCTTGCGTTCGCGATATGCAGCTTTTGCTTGACTGAAAACGCCGAAGAGTTGTTTACTCTGGTGCTGTCAGGATAACCTTCGATTGATTTGTTTAAATCCGGGCTAGCTTACCGTGCTAACAACCTTGCCGGACTTGTCAATCACAGCGATCGTCTGGCCGAGCGGCGCCATCGGAGAGGATCGTCGACGGTCAACGGTCACCTCATTAGAAGATTGTTTGAGGCCGGTGAAGGAGCGGTGTAGAACGCTAATGATTTCACCTGGATGACCTTACAGCCAGGGTATAAACAACGGTAAAGAGTGATAACAAGAGAGAACCGATGACCCCGATGTATAAAATGGAATAATATAGGAGAAAAGAGAATTTTAAGTACCCGAGCTGATTAAGCTGGTTAATTTAAAAAATCCCCGTGAAAAGAGATCAGCGGTCAGGTCCGATAGGACTCATGGTTTACTTATGGGGAAGAGTGAAGCGGGAAATCGGAGGAGGCTGGGGGCGATGGCATCAGCGCGCAGGAGTTGGGCAGAGCAGCGAACGATGGCTGCAGGACCCTCACTATAGGGCAGAGTTGGGTTCCAGTGATGCGACAGGCAGAAGCGAATTACAATGAGAAGCTCGCATCACATCGGCAAGACGAGTAGTTGGGCGCGAAGACCGCTGAGTGGGGGGAAGGGTTTGTTGGCGAACTGTGATTGGGAAAGAAGGGATCCTTTCCAAGAAAATATGCTCGCAGACTAGGCCGAGATAAATCACTAATAGCGCCGATATGCCCCGGAAGTTTTCTGAGTTGATAAAGAAGCGGTGACTTGATGTTTGTGATTGGTTGAGGGTCACCGCCACTGTGGCTTGTATCATAAAATGGCCTTACCAGCCACAGTAAGGTGGCGGTGCTGCTATTTGCGCGCATGATACTCGACATGGTGTACATGTACTGTGTACGTAGATGCAATGTTCCGTGCCCCCTGAAGATGCAAAGGGAACCCTCGAGAAGAAAATGACGATTCATGGCGCGATTACTGCTGTACTCGGGCACTTCCGGTTTCAATTGGAGAGTCTTGAGTCAAACAATGAATCTTTGGCATGGGCAGCTGCAGGGTGGAAACATAGTCTTGCAATGATTTATGAAACCAGCACAGGCGCTAAATCGCGAATAGAAATGCGGGCGAAGTCATCCGTCTTATCTGTCCACCGCTGATCTGTCAAGTTCTCCTATTCATCTGTACTTTCCCCAAGTGCATATATTTGGAAATCCTTACTTTGTATTCATGGCTGTGCTTGATTATCAGTCGCGACCTCCTTTGGCCCGACTACAATGGGAGCCAAGGTGAGTTGCGAGTAGATTCCCACATGTTCCCGAGGTCATGCGACCGTATACAATCTTGGAATGAAAGGGAAAATCCAGAATAACTGACTAACTGGGGACCAACTCAATAGGTCGGCATGTTGTTGGAATCATAAAAGATATTATTCAAGGGGTGGTGAGTCGAATACTTGACCGATGGTGCAATGGCTAAGATTTCCCGCACCACCATTTTTCTTCCTTTCTATTCTCCTTTTCGCTTCTCTCTATATTTGCCTTGAAATATTTCATATTAGTCGTGGGAATAAACCCGGAGCCTCCAGTTCCAAAGATTCGTTTTCCGGGTGGATCCAATCATCCGACGCGGGGAGATCTGGCCTCCACACAACTTCTCAAAATTAACTCTCCCTAAATCATTGACTGACTGGAAACCACGCAATGGATATAGTGGATTCCGGAAGCTCTTCCGACGTGGAAGACCAATCCAAGACATGGGGATCGGATGCTCGGTCTTTAGCGCCAAGTAACGACGATGCAAGCAGCGCACAGCCGCTAAGTGATTGCGGGATCGGACATCGCGTGCTGGCTAGCCGCTCCGTCCTAGCATTGGCTATTGATGAAGAATGTGTATTTGCTGGCTTGCAAGGTGGAGATATTGTGGTAGGTAGTCATGCTACAGATGGTCGCTTCTCAATTTGATGATGTCGATTTCGTCAATTCCAAGTTCCCGGTCTGACTCATTCTCTAGGCTTGGTCTCTGGAGACATATGACCTTCTTCTGTCGGTCCACGCCCACAAAGAGAGCGTGCTGGGTCTGTACCTGTCAGAAGATGGGAACCTACTGTTCTCCACTGGCGGAGACTCGGTGATTAATGTGAGTTACTGAGAATTTCCCGTCGCGGAGCTCCGAGGTACTAATCACCCTCCCCAGGTCTGGTCGACAAGAACATTTGAGCGACTGTACTCCATCTATCCTCACCATGATGTGGGTGATATCTTCACTGTGGTGTATTCTGCAAGTAACCAAACCATCTATTGTGGTGCGCAGAACACAAGCATTCAATGGTGTGATTTGTCAGAAGAAAGTTCCCTGAGTCAAACATCAGCGGCCCACCCGTCAAAGCGGACTCATCGCTTTTTCGACTCCCGGGGCCCAGATGGGACGCTGGCTCCTCGATCATCAGATGGTACCCACTCGGTTTCGGAAGGGGGTCGAGTTCTATCATTCAAGCGAGACCACCACAAGCTGTTCGCCCACCATGGCTATGTCTATTCAATGCTCCTCGTCAAGGGACTTATCGAATCTGCTCCTTCTGAGGAGGTCTTGTTGACTGGTTCCGGAGATGGTGCTGTGAAGTTATGGCGGATCGGTCAGCAGCCGGGAGCAGCCCCAACTCAAATTGCAAAGCTACAAAATGGAGACCCTGTACTATCTATCGCTGTGGAAGGCTCATTGCTCTACTGCGGTCTGGCGGGTGGTGCTTTGAATATTTGGAATCTTGACTCCCAGCAACTAGTCAAAAGGATTGTTCGCCATACCGGTGACCTATGGGCAGTCCATGTAATTCAAGGCGTTGCAATCTGTGGAGACTCAACAGGAACAGTCAAGGTATATCGAACTCTCTGTAGACCCTTTGTTTGTGCATTGGCTGATTTTTTCAGAAATTCAATTCTCGATTTGAGGAAGTTGGTGGCTGGGTCGCCCACGAAGGCACCATGCTTGCATCTGCTACTGGCCGAGCCAAGGATCGACACATCTATGCTACTGGAGGCAATGACAACTCGGTCGGCATCTGGGACCTGACGGAATTCTTCCTCACTCAGGAGGAGCTGCCACCCATCAGCAACGGTACGTCTTCAATTGGCGACAAAAAGCACCAGTCTGCTAACTCATGTTTGCCGCAGATGAAATGGTGAACAGTCTCGCCAAGTTTGTTTCATTCAAGACTATTTCCGCAAGCCCCAAATTCAAAGGTGAATGCAATCAAGGAGCGGCGTTCCTCCGTCGTCACTGCAACTACCTTGGTGCGAAGACAAAGCTTTTGACTACGGGCGAGGACACGAATCCAATCGTGTATGCCCGATTTGATGCAACTTCGTCGGAGAAAGTAGACAAGACAATTCTTTTCTATGGCCACTACGACGTTGTTGGTGCTGACACCAATCGCCCCAAGTGGAGATCCGATCCGTATCAGTTGACTTCGATCAATGGATTCCTCTATGGTCGTGGTGTTTCCGACAACAAAGGACCGATTCTTGCGTCTCTATATGCTGCTGCTGATCTTGCTCGAACGAAATCACTCCGTTGCAATGTGGTGTTCTTAATTGAAGGAGAGGAGGAATCTGGATCCCAGGGATTCCATCAAACTGTACATGAGCACCAGGCTGAGATCGGGCCTGTGGATTGGATCTTGCTCGCCAACAGTTATTGGTTGGATGACTACAACCCCTGTCTAACATACGGTCTTCGAGGTGTGGTGCATGCCAACTTGGTCGTAACCAGTGATCACCCTGACCTACACAGTGGTATCGACGGAAGCGCTCTATTGGACGAACCCGTCAAAGACGTGTCGATCCTGGTTTCTACCCTAGTTGGACGGAAGGGTCGAATCAACCTTCCTGGATTCCACGACTCCGTACGTCCCATCACAGAAGCCGAGCAGAAGCGGTTTGAGGCCATTGCAGACATCTTGCTCCCTCAACATCCCGAGATACAAGATCGCCAAGCCTTAGTCAAGTCTCTCATGTATCGATGGCGCGAGCCATCGCTGACAATCCACTCGATGGAAGTTCCCGGCAGCAAGAACGCAACCACTACCATTGCTCGACTCGCCAAGGCTAGCCTCTCAATCCGTATTGTTCCCGATCAACAAGCGGATGATGTTGCAGCGACGCTCACTGCATTTGCTCAAGAGCAGTTTGCCCTACTGGAATCACAAAACGACCTCACTGTCGAGATCACTGGAAAGTCGGATGCCTGGTTGGGTGACCCAGACAATGAAATCTTCGCCACACTCTCCGAAGCAATCACAGCAGCATGGACTCCAGACCAGCAAGAATCGAAACATCAGTACCCGCCAATGCCTCTTCCCAAAAATGGACGCCAATCTGTCACCCCCAAGCCCCCCATTCCTGCAGGCCCGGGCCTTCTTCGAAAAGATTCCTCTGACAGCCTGGCATCACGCGTTGATCGTGTGATCACATCAACCACCACCTCATCGGCTGAAAAGGCGGCCGCCCGTAAGCGGTCTTTACAGTCCGCCACTGTCCCGACATCCTCCACCCTAACCCAAACAGCTGCATCCCCCGATGACCCTTCTTCGTCTTCGTTGCCCATCCGAACCAAGTCTGACACACAGTCGTCAGAGACTCCCGACTTTGCAACCGGATCTTCTACCCCATCCACTTCCCCCGCAGCAGTGAAGCCCATCTTCATCCGTGAAGGCGGGTCGATCCCGACGATCCGCTTCCTGGAAAAGGTCTTTTCAGCCCCAGCAGCTAACCTGCCTTGTGGACAAGCGAGTGATAACGCACACTTGGATAATGAGCGCATGCGTGTTGAGAATCTGTATAAGAGTCGAGAAATCTTTCGATACGTGTTTGCTCATTTGGTTGACAAAACATAAGCACCTTTGCTTGTTTTGGCTACACTCGAATTTCCTCACATCTTGTAAATTATACATACTCTTAGCATCATTTCTTTCGGATTACCATGAATTTGACTATTTTTTCTTCACGTCAGTTTTAAGCGATATGAGGCAAGTCCTTGTTTTTGCTCTACCTCTCCATTCTTGCTCTTCATACGGAAGGGTCCATGGGTAGATACCAATGAGAATTACCAACACAGCCTCTAAATAACGTCTACACCTAGTCAGAAATTTTCACTGAGCTTTGTTTCAGATTATTAATAATTAATGGTTCCTAATTGTATTGATTCATATGTCTACTTTACTAAGATGCAAGACGGAATCTATTTGTACCCATGAATGCTTCTCAACCGTTAATTCCGTGCCATATTTTGCCATACCATGTAGTTGGGACCGTCACCTCCCAATGTTCATTCTCAATCTCAGCCCGTCCAGTGTCGAGATCAGCCTGTAGTGGAGACACAAAACTATCCCGGAACACCAGTTTATGACCGATCCACAGCACAGCAAAAAGGATGAGACTGACATATGCCACGAAGAAGCTCTCGACGTCAAATGAAGGAATCCATGCCGTGAAACCCTGCGTCAACAGAATAAGAATGTTAAAGAGTAATCCATAATAAGCCAGAAAAGGCTGGAACGGAGCTTTATAAGGTAGGAAATCGCGAGAGATATTCCGAGCCTTTAGTGCTCGCATAAAAGCAATATGGCATGCGTTCAGCGAAGCCCACAGAATGAACCCTGCGACCGTCGAAATGTTGAGTAACCAGTTGAAGACCGTTGTGCCCGAGGTCGAGATATTCATAAACCCAAGAAGTCCGAACAATGCGGTGAGCACGACTCCGAAATAAGGCACACCACCCTTTGTCGTCTTCGCGAAGAGAGAGGGGGCGTATCCGTCATTTGCTAGGCCGACTAACATACGACTTCCGCTGTAAACGTTGGAGTTGGCTGCAGAGAGCACAACAGTCAACAGAACCGCGTTGATGAGACTGGGAAGAACCTCGACACCAGCCAACTTGGCGGCAATAACAAATGGTGATGCACTTGCATTGGACGAGCTTGACAAAAGATCCTCGTTATCGGATGGTACAAGGAGGCCCATGAAGAACACAGAGAACACATAGAATAGGAGAATTCGGAAGAATGTCGCTCGAATAGCCTTTGGGACTGTCTGCCGTGGGTTTTCAGTTTCACCTGCAGCCAAACCGACAAGTTCGGTTCCTTGACAGGAAAACCCTGCTTGAATGAGCACTGCCCAGAACCCAACAAACTTTGCTGTGGGCCCTGGTGTAACGAGGTAATCGACGAATGGACCTGGATGTATCCAATTATGGAATCCGAGGTACCCTTGATCCCCGGCACCAGCATCAATACAGATGCCAAAGATGATAAATCCGATCACTGTTAGGACCTATAAGCATTTGTCAGCTTGAACAAGAACCATCACCTGGGCCTATGACACTCACCTTGGCAATAGAGAGCCAAAACTCAATTTCACCATAAAAATTCACCGGCAACAGATTAAGAATAGTAATCACGACCCAGAAGACTGCGATGAATATTGCCGTGTTGATTGTCGGATCCCAGTATTGGATGATAAGACCCGTAGCAGTCAACTCAAGCGCGTAGGTGATGGCCCAGGAGAACCAATAAATCCAGCCCATTGCAAATCCAAGACTAGGATCGATCAGTCTAGTGGCATAGGACGTGAATGCCCCAGACACGGGCAGATATGTGGCTACCTCTCCCAGGGAAGTCATGACCGAGAACACAATGGAGCCGATGAAGATGTAGGCGATGAGAGCACCAACAGGCCCGGCATGGGCTAAAGCTTCACCACTGGAGATGAATAAACCTGTTCCGATTGTCCCCCCTATGATCCATTAGAAGACTGAGTCTTTAGTGAGATGAAAGTGAAATGTTTTGACCTACCGATTGCAATCATCTGAAGGTGTCTGCTCTTAAGCTTACGCTTCAAAGCTGGGCCCTGTCTTTGACCGGCCAAAGAATTGTTCTCCTCGTCGGGGTCATTGCACTCTCTAGGAAGTTGGGGAGTAGGTGACTCCTCTTTTTCGGGTTCATTGACGGTTGTCGCTTTGAGGAACCCCATTTTGGGCTACCACGCAGATACACGATGAATGAACGACTGAGTGATTGACTCGTTGAAAGTCAGAAACACGCGAATATTGACGGGAATTAGCCAGACACAGAGTTCATATGTTGGAAAGTTGCAATTGGTCTTTGCTGGCTGTGATCACCTAGTCATCAGTTTCAGGTAACTTTCATGGTAAATCTGTCAGGTTGTGGAGCAAAAACGTGGAATTGACCCTCACTCCACGAAAAGAACGTGGGGAAAGATTTGAGGAAGACACGTTTCGCTTGGTTCACTGGGCGCAGTGGGAAAACACCATCTAGAAAGAGGGTTAGCTCCGAAGTTGTTGAGGGCTCTCATTCGTCGCTATCTACCCCGCAAACGCATATGCAAGCCTTGGCGGCTTTTAGCCGATCACCTCCTCTTTTCCCCTGGCGTTTATTTCCAGATCCACTTACGTTACAAAACCCCCAGGCCCAACTTCTGCCAGGGTATGACTTCAATCTTAAGACACCGGAAATACAACACATTAGCATCGAACTCTTGTCGGATTCCCTACCCAGGAATAGGAAGCTGCATTTATCTTTCTATACTGAAAACCTACCAAAACATCAATTCTTCTCAAATTCCGAGTCCGGACTAACCTTCACATTTACTGCCTCGATTCTCGCTGCCTCCCGAATCAGGCAGTGGTATGACTCTGAATTTGCGCGCTTGGACACGCGCAGCAAAGATCTCATCTAGCTCTTCCAGAGAGCGTCCCTTCATCTCCGGCATGAAGAAGTAGAAGAAGACAACACAGACAAAATTCGATCCAGCCCAGATATATCCATATTGAGCACCCTGTGTTATAGTCTAGTCAGCTTCAAGGGTGACTAGTATTTCTCACTTGGCATATATAGACTCACCCAGTTCAGATGCTCCGGGTTGATGAAATATGGCGTACAAAAGTTCACCAGCCAAGCAAGTAGGTATCCAAGAGAAGTAGCTGTCCCGACAGTCCATGCACGGAGTCTCGAACTGACTAGCTCTGTAGCGACGGGGTAACTCGCAGCCCCGACACAGCCGTTATAGAAGAACATGAACAATGCTGTGAACGCCACCAGAGTCTTACCCGTTGGTAGAGTACTGGGGCTCACTGTAGCAGCAATTGCACTCGCTAATTGACATAATCCGCATCCGATGGCGCCAATTATAAGAATCGAACGACGGCCGAATAACTCCCGGATGGCGTACATCCCGACATTGACTCCTAAGAAGCCAAAGCAGGTGTTCATGATGGAATATTGGAATGCTTTGGTGATACCGCAAACCGTAAAGAAATATGCCTGGTAGCCTATGAGGAACCATACACCCGATGCAGTTTGACAGCCGATCATGCAATAGCAAAGGATTGTTCGGCGAAGGTCAACACCTAGAATTTGTGAATCCTTCCTTTAGCATGATAGCAGAATAGGAATATGGATTTTGCAGTCTCACCTCGGAACATATCCAGCGCCGCCACATTTCCTTGTTCGCGTTTTTCCTCTTCTACACCTTTCACCATCTCCATCCACTCTAGTTCCAAGAGTGATGGCCCCATAGTGGTGCTACTAGCACTCCCGACCTCATCTCCACTATCCCCACCCGGTGGAGATAGCATTCTAGAAAAAGCAGTACCCCGCAGCGTTTCCAATGATTTCCTTGCTGCCTTCTTATCACCACGATGGAGTAACCACCTCGGGCTTTCCGGAACGAAAAACAATGCGAAAAACAACAGCGTGGGCACGATGTAAAGACATGCTAGTGGGATCCGGTAAGAAAGTCGATCGAGCCGCGTTTGCGTGTAGTTGTCAACCAACGCGCCAAGGATACTTCCTATGTTTACCCAGTATGCGAACAAGGCGACCATGACACCACGCATGTGAGCAGGTGCTACTTCTGAAGTATATACATTCGAGAAAGTGACCAGGAATCCATTGGCAAATCCCAGTAGTAGGCGTCCGAAGTATAGTACACCGGCGGATGTAGTTCCGATTTGGATTCCAACTGCGACTGCATTGACAACACAAGCGAGCCAGAGAGCCTGGCGGCGGCCTAGATAAGCCGAGAAATAACCTGCAACTAAGGAAGAAACGAATGATCCTAGCGTCAAAAGCGATGTAATGAGTTGTTGAACGGTGCTCTTGAACAAAGTAAGACATTAGCCAGATCCATGAAGTCATGGCGGAGGAAGATGACACTCACGTCAATCGCGTAGCCCGTATCGCTGCTTGGGTCACGATATCCAAATACTTTCAAAAAGCCAGGCATGGCTTGCAACGAGCCAACAGCAGCTAGATCAAACCCATATTGCATGTTCGCCATTGATACAAGACAGCACAGAAACAGGCACTTTCGGTTCTGCCATAATGTCGTTGATGGCATGGTGTCTGTCATGATGGTGAAAGTCGAGGAAAGTCAACTTCAATCTGGCTGTAGGGGAATATTACTCAACAACTACTCTTCTTTAGTCTGCTAGTAATCGCCATATATAGCCTGAGCTTCAATGATAACTGTGCAACCTCCAAGGCGGGGGCGACACGACTCATGTATTACTCCGCGAGTTCAATCACGCGGCTTTTCGGAAGGATACTACCCAGAATTAATGAAGTTTCAACCAGTCACACGAAGAGTCCATCTTTCGTTTCCTTAGGCTCAGGCTTGCCTCCCCACCACCCCCGCATGCACTCTTGAATATCGGGGAACAGCTGGGACGGCCCCACCTCTCACATTGTTTACGGTCAACATAAATCAACCGGAAAAACCTCGGGAGAGGGTTCAATATATCTATGATCTAGTTGCTATTGATTTGAAAGGCAATTTGGGACGATATAGTGAGGCTATAGCATGAATCCCTTGCGATCACGACAACCAATATTCAGTAACAGCCAGAAGTCCGAAGCATTGTGATTCTAGGCCGAATTGCTTAATTACATCACAATTCACTGGATCATTCATGTGGGGCGAACTACTTGCAGATAATATGGCTTTCCTGACGGGGCCAGCCTATGATTCTAGCGATGTTAATGATTGATACCCCGCAACTTGGAGGGACCAAGCCCGCATTGAAATCTCGGCATGCTTTCTGAGGGTGGGGTCAGTTCGGATTTTATTCCAATCCAAGCTAGAGATAAGATGTAAGCCGATTCCTGTTATTCGAGGTGAGCGCTCATGTGGGAGTCTCAGTATCGTATATATAGATCCCGTACGCATCATTGTCAACGCCCACGGGTCCACGGGCATTCTCCAAACTTCAGTACCAATACACTAGAGAATGATCGTGGAAAAGGCAGAAGAGCTTTGGGCTCTCACCAAGGCTCAGCGACTACTAGTTTATTCCACAAGGGATGGCAATATCGGTTTGCCCATGTTGGCCCTTTGGGGGTCACTTATTCTTGTTCTATTGCTCACAATAGATTATGGGTATATGATATATTTGCACTACAGAATGGTGAGTACCTACCTCGTTCTATCTTATCCAGAGAACACAGTCGTATAGAAGGAGCTCTTGAGGTGTCATCTAACCTTGGAAATTCTCACAGCCCCCAGGCCCATTCCCACTCCCTCTGGTTGGAAACACACACCTGCTTCCTTCCCATAAGCCCTGGATATACTTTGAAGAGTTGGCAAAAGAATACAAATCCCCCATGATAACATTCTGGACCGGTCGACGACCCACAATCTGGATCTGTGACGCATGGGCAGCGAGTGAGCTCTTGGACAAGCGAGCCGCGATATACGCCTCAAGGCCACGCATGGTCGTTTTCAGCGAACTTGGAGCCGGCCAGTCTAACATGGTAAACATGTACTATGGCGATCGATGGCGCTTGCACAGAAAGCTGACTCATATGGGAGTCGGCCTGCAACAAGTTCGGAATTATCGCGGCTTCCAGAATGACGAGAGCAAGGTGGTTGCACTCGATCTTCTCCACGAGCCAGAGGAATACGTGAAGCATTTTGAACGCTATGCAACGAGCGTAGTCTCTATCATTGGCTTTGGCAGACGTGTAGCTGCATCCACAGATCCAATTATCACAGAGGTGATTGCGGTTATGCAACGTGCGGCTGAGTTAAATGTGCCTGGCAAGACGTTCCCCATGTTGATGGAATCGTTCCCATGTGAGTTTTGGAGACTGTTTAATTTGTTCTTGTGTTCTGCTCTCGTGAAATATACGGTAGAATAAGAGGCCTGAGCTGATATGCGACTAGTCCTTGCCAGATTTCCAAACTGGATGGCACCCTGGAAGCATGGTCTAGGACAAGGCCAGGGGCGGGGTAGACCCTTTTTCTACGCTTTGGCTGAAGAGGCTGCAACAAATAAGAATTCAGGGCAATGCTATGCGAAGAAGCTGTTTGACGAGGCGCCGAAACATAGCCTTTCAAAAATGGAAATTTCTTCGCTTGCAGGGAATCTTTTCGGGGCAGGTAGCGACACTTCCAGCTCAACGCTCGTGACCTTTGTTCTAGCGTGCTGTGCATTTCCAAATGCTTTGACAAAGGCAAGGGAGGAACTTGATCGTATAGTGGGACCACACCGGAGCCCGACCTTCCAGGACGAGGCCGACTTGCCGTACGTGAAGGCGCTCATGAAAGAAGTTTTGCGGTGGAGATCGGTGGCCATTATCGGAGGGCAGCCGCACGCGCCGATCAAGGACGATCATTATAAGGTACTGAAACAAGCTACAATCGCGGCGCCTGAAGCGGTTAGTTTAATAGATCAATTTGCTGATAAGATGGATCTAGGGTTGGTTGATCCCGCGAAATACTTGGGTCCAGGGAAATGTTTGGGCTATTCATCACCATGAACGAGAATTTCCGGACCCGGACCGTTTTAATCCCGATCGCTGGATTAAGGGGAGTCCTGACTCGCGCCCGTTTCCCAGTGAGAAGGGGTACATGACGTTTGGCTGGGGGCGGCGGGTCTGTAGTGGACAGGGATTGGCGGAGCAGGGGACCTTCATCACGGTCGCACGCCTGCTCTGGGGCTTTGAGATCGAGAAGGCTCTCGATGAGCAGGGGAACGAGGTGGATGTGGACATCTTTGATTTCACGTAAGTATTCTAGCATTGTGTTTCACCGTTGGCTTCTCAGTAAACTGATCGGAGGGGTCGTCCCGTGTGCGGTTCAGCAACGGTCTTAACATGAGACCCAACCCTTTCAAATGCCGAATCACACCTCGCAGTCCGGAAATCCGTGCTACTATTGATAGAGAAGGTCAACAAGCACTGCAAGACTTATCCGAATATGACGGCGAAACGAAGTATCGCATGAGCACGTATTACGCCACGGAGAAACTCCGATAAGCCCATTTCGCTCGCGGACATTGCGCAAGGAGCCGAGGAGGAGGTGGTTGCCTTGGAGTCCCACGGGTGATGTTGAATTCTATACAACATCTATATAGTCCGGCAAAGAATGTGACAAGTATCAGCCGAAGATCAAAGCTCATAGGAGGATCACCCATTGTGGAGATAGCTCGAATGTGGAGTCTGGGCGGTGCTAGACGGGTACAGTATGCATGGCGCTAGATCACACTGCATCACTCTGAACCTTGATCTCGGGACCCTTGCACATAGAGTTGCTGGACATATTCCAATTAATAATTTCGGGCCCCATCCGTCATGATTGTAGACCGAGGCAATTCGAATCAAAATGATAAAAGAAGCAACGAGACTAGTGCTGCAGCAATATTAGGACATTTGCTCCAAGGATGTGGCAATCGCATGGCAAACTACACACGAGCACGTTCAATGCGACCATAATGTATGTAAGGTTTTCAACGGAGCCGCAGATATTCTGCAACAATCATAGTCGGCAACAATTGAAGTTGGAATCTGCCGTGAGATGGACTCAAGATCAAGTGTGGGGAGAATGGAGCGCGAGGGCCGCGACCAGATGTGGGTCTCAGCCAGCATGAAAGACGTAAAGATGCGAGGTTTAATTGTGAGATGCGGAGACAGGCCTGATAACCAGACGAGGCGACGTTTCGGCAGATGAACGGTGGAAGAAAAGCCGAATAGCACGTTATCGGTTCTCCAGGAAAAATGAGAAATGGTCCATGTGGAGCCCGCGGTCCGATCGCTTTGTTGCCAATTGCTCTCGGGCTTCCGGATGCACGCCACAAAACAGGAAAAATGATGAAAATGAAGGACCATGTCCGGCAGCGCAACAATGCCGTAGATTGAATAGACAGGATTCTCGTTAAAAGTGTACCACAGTATAAACTCAAGAGGCAACGGAATATCCCCGGCGCTTGACATTACCCGTTAGCCCCACAAGCCACCAAGTACCGCCATTGACCGGCATCGACCTGGCCGATTATGACGGTGAGACTGTACATGTAACTCATCCTATGCGTTCCCCGGTCTGTGGAGAAGAATATGGTCATATGTGAGTGATCAACGCCATACCACAAGGGGTAAGATTGTCGTAAAAATAAATGGAAACTTCATTCTGGCCGGAAAATGGAATGTGTGGCACGGGTGGGACGGCAAACCTTCGGACAACTAAGCTCGGATGTAATTTTTCTGAAATAGCCACCGAGTACATTTATTCAAGCCTCGTCGTTTGTCAACAACCCCTGCCTCTTTTCTGCTTTGCATTGCCGAGCGAGCCTTTTGTTTCCTATACTGTTTCATTCAGGGGTAATTCATAATGGACATCCCTCAGGCAAATGTGCCTTTGGACGTGATCGTTGTCGGGTATGAATTTTTGCCTCTGTTCAGATAATGTCGAGTTGCTAACATTCCGTAGAGCCGGTATGATTCTTGTCTGCTGGAACCATTTTAAATGGCCAATTTGAAACCTGGAGGGCATCATTGACTTTCTCTAGGCATCGGTGGCATGGCAGCAGCCTTGACATTAGGCCTGCGAGGGCACCGGGTGGTGATTCTTGAGACTGCACCAAAAGTATGATCTGTTCTCTTCAATTCCAGGAGAGGAATGATTGCTGACTTATGCATCCGTGATAGCTCATGGAGGTCGGGGCTGGAATTCAGGTCTCCCCTAACATGTTGCGACTATTTGATCGTGAGTCGCATCCATCCGGGTTGTGATTAAATAGAATGAATGCTTACCAACACTAGGATGGGGTGTTTCGGACCTGATCCATGCTCAAGATGTTGCTTTAGAGCATATTCACGTCCGACGATGGGAGGATGGCTCTTTACTCGCAACCATGCCCGTCAATAAGACTTTTGGACAGCAAGTGGTTATTCACCGTGCAGATTTGCACAACGCCTTGATTGACAAGGCATTGGCATTAAAGAATGTGGAGCTGCGAGTGAACTCGACTGTCACTAGTGTCGAATTCAGCCCTGCCTCGGTCACATTGGCCAACGGCACTGTGGTTCGTGGCGACGTTGTCATTGGGGCCGACGGGATCAAATCCACCGTACGGAGTCATCTGCTGAACGATACGTCCATCAAGGCCATTCCTACCGGAGATGCCGCCTACCGAATCATGCTCCCTCGTAGTGTGATGGAGGCGGACCCGGAATTGAAAGCACTGATCGACGAGCCCCAAGCGACTCGCTGGATCGGCCCCGCCCGTCATATTATCGCGTACCCTGTTCGGAAGCACGAGATGTATAATGTCGTCCTGCTGCACCCAGATCGCCAAGAAGTCGAAGAATCATGGACGACTAAGGGTTCAAAGCAGGCTATGGTGGACAACTACCAAGGATGGGACCACAGGGTGAGGAAGTTGATTGACTTGGTCGATGATGACGAAGTCCTTGAGTGGAAATTGTGTCTGCATAGCCCACTCAAAACTTGGATCCGGGACTCCGTGGCTCTGATTGGTGACGCATGTCACCCAATGCTGTATGTTGAATTCTGTATTCCCTTGGCCGTGTGACGCTAACCAGCCCCAGACCTTACGTTGGTCAAGGAGCAGCACAGGCAGTGGAGGATGCGGCAGCATTGGGCATCCTTTTGTCGGAAATCACTGCCCGTCATGAGATCCCACGTGCACTCCAAATTTATGAATTGTCTAGGAAACAGCGAGCGGAGACGGTACAACAGTCAGGTTCTGAAAACCGCGTCACTTTGCATTTCCCAGACGGACCGGAGCAAATCGCTCGTGACAAGCAATTTAAGGCGGCAGCTAGCGGCTCTAACCCAGACAAGTGGTCCGATCGTGAAACACAGCAATTCCTATGGGGCTGGGATGCGGAGCAGGCTTCCTTGGATGCCTGGAAAAGTATGTCATCGTTCTTTGATTGTTTATTCAATGCTAATTTACCTGGCCAGAAGCGGGAACAGACGAGACAAAGGTGAACGCTAGCCTCTAGAAACCTCGAGGTCCATTTGAGGAATTGCAGCTAGTACATAACCTTGTACCATCTCAGTAATACTTTCGTTGGATATGTACATAGTTCATCTCTACCGTGGACAGATTTTATTATACGATACACGGATGGGGACGATCTGTGCTATTTTGGTTATTGCAACTTTTTCTATTTCATCATACAATCATTCAAACTGGCAGACCATTCCAACACATATCGGGAGTGGTAAAATCGAAGCGAGCCCCGGCATTATCGCTTATAAGTATCCAGTGATCTTCAACACGTAGGTTCCCATTTCCAATTACCCAGTCGGGCGGGAAAGCATTGTCCTGTTTGAGGATTTTTTACATCTTCTCACCGGCGGCGGTCTTCGCCTGGCCGTACTTCTTCAAGCGGATAGCAGAGACGGTGATGAAACCGGTAGTCTCAGCAGGGGAGAAGTCACCAATCTCGTCCATGCTAGACTCTTCCATATCATACAGCTTCTCAGTCTCGGAAGAGCGGCCGAGGACGGACACGCTGCCCTTGTAGGCACGGCAGCGGACTTGGCCGTTGACGGACTTCTGAGAGGCAGTGATCGAGGACTCAAGGAACTCACGCTCGGGGGAGAAGTAAAGACCGTTATAGAGGAGCTGTAGGCTGGTCAGTAATCATAAAGGAAAGAATAAGGGCAAAGTAGAACGGACCTTGGAGTAGTTGAAGGTGACGAACTGGTCACGAAGGGCGCGAACCTCACGGTCCATCACAAGACCCTCGAGATCACTTTTGATGGGTTAGCAAAATGCTTGAAGTTTTATATCCGCGGAACTTACATGTGAGCAGTGCGCAGACAGGTAAGACCAGGGGTCTCGTAGCAACCACGGGACTTGATGCCGATGAAGCGGTTCTCAACCTAATTGGGGGGTCAGTAATGGCTTCGCAAGAGTTAATAATTGACGTCGTAGGTGACTCACGATATCAATACGGCCAACACCGTGGCGACGAGCAATGGCGTTAGCGGTCAAAAAGAGATCGACGGAGTCGGTGCAGGTCTTCTTCTGGCCGTTCTCGGTGAGCTCCAGCTTGACAGGAACACCCTTCTCGAAGTGAACGGTGAAGTCCTCAGGCTGGTCGGGGGCAGTCAAGGGGTCCTGAGTCAACTTCCACATGTCGGTGGGGGGAGTAGTGTCGGGATCCTCGAGGATACCGGCCTCGTAAGAGCAGTGGGCCAGATTCTCATCCATGCTCCAGGGCTTGGACTTGGTGGATGTGACAGGGATGCCCTTCTCGGCAGCGTAAGCCAAGAGGTCGTTACGGCCAGCGAAGCGCTCGTAGAAGATAGGGTCGCGCCACGGGGCAATGACCTTGATCTTGGGCTGGAGAGCGTAGAACGCAAGCTCGAAGCGAACCTGGTCGTTACCCTTGCCAGTGCAGCCGTGGGAAACAGCGAAACAGCCCTCGCGCTAATAGAAGAACACCAGCGTCAGTTCCTATTCATGTAAGACCAATCGCATTAAGACTCCACATACGTTGGCAACGTCAATCTGAGCACGGGCGATCACAGGGCGGGCCAGGGAGGTACCTAAGGCTATTGTCAGTATAGACTTCGGTAAATGAGCTAAATGTAATGGATGTAACATACCGAGCAGGTAGACGTTCTCGTAAACGGCATTGCAAGCAATGGCAGGGAAGCAGAGCTCCTCAATGAACTCGCGGCGGAGATCCACGATCTCGCACTTGAGGGCACCGATCTTCAAAGCCTTCTCGCGGGCAGCCTCAAAGTCCTCTGCGGAAGTCATTTAGTCACGCGTGGTCGCATTGCCTCGGAGTCAGCTTCAACTATACCTTCTTGGCCAACATCGGCCACTGCATATTTTATTAGCATGAAGTCTATGATTTGCAATTCCAATGTAGCGCCTAACTTACTGAAACACACGACTTCATAGCCCTCCTCGATAAGGTATTTGACTGGAATTGCCGATCAGTAACAGCCATTGAAGAAAGCACAGGGTATATAGTCGTACGGATGCAGCTGGTGTCAAGACCACCGGAGTAAGCCAAACAAACCTATTAGAATAATGAGTCAGTTGGTGCCACTAAAGCAATTGAAGGGTAGAGGGGTAGTGAGTGGGATAAAGTGGCGGTCTGGGGTTGAGTATGGTATTCCCAACCACAAACGCCTCAATTGAAAAGAGATACCTTTCCCTGTGCCATTTTGAATGATGTAGAGAGTCAAATTGGGGAATCGTCAAAGTGGGGGATAATAAACTGAAGAAGGTCGGAGATTGAGTCATTCGAAAAAAGGCGGATTTTGTGGCGGGCCGGGGAAGTCACGCTTCTTGGCGCCGACACCGGCCGATAGCTGATAAGAGAGCACACAAACAACCTCGCCGCCATTTTCTCACGGATACTATATTTCCGACATGCTATACATTACTATACTTACCAGAGTTCCAATCAGCTTCACCAAATGGATATTCCACGTTAAGACGGAATTTATGCCGTTGATGATATATGTCTGTCAAATCAGAAGCTAGCATTCGCCCACCTTAGCGCTAATGGTGCATGACATCCATGTACTAAAATCTGTTGGGTGATTTATTATGACTCAGTTCAACACGTACATCGTCGGCGGGGAATGTTGATGATAGGAGAGTAATAATTGGAGTAGGGTCCAACCGATCCTGCGTCATAGGCATTGCATGTTTGTCTTGTTTGCATTCAACTCATCTACCACGCATACTTGTAACTCGGGATTCTTCATCGAACAGATACTAGTGCCTGAAATTGATTTAGCAGAAGAGTTGAGCAAGTGATTATGCTCCATCCATCGAGCTTTCAGCTTCGAACAGCTACAGGCATTGTATTTTTTGCCAGCATTGCTAACGTTACCTAAGTGGTTGTTAAGTAAGCAAGGCCCACCCCTGAAGCAATTTTCATTTGAGCAGATCCCCACTGAGAGTTTTGGTGATAATGAAAGAGAACTGCAAATGACTGCCTGTATATGTGAATACCAACGCTGCTCTACTTCAGAATCTCGGCATGGATGTGGGATACAAATTGTTTTACGCGACTTGAATGGCTCAGGCTTTAAGAATATTTCTCATTCCAGTAGGTCTACGGATGAAGGCCAGCTTCCCGCTACTTGGCCAATATAGCACAATTATTTGCGAGAACACTTGCTTTTGAATGGGAGAAGTACATTGCTAGAACCTACGGCTACCATACTGTGTAGGCATACCGTGCACCTGTATGGATGGTAAGTAACCGGACGGCCAAACAGCCCCACGAAGCTTTCCTGTTCTTCTGTATGTAAGGATAAGGAAAGCAAAAACAAAACCAAAAGTGCCAAAAATCTTTACATTGATCCAAATTCTTCAGCTCGGACACTAAGTAATACAATGTGAACCAAATTTACCATATAGAATTTTCTTTCCAGTCTGATAGATATTTTGAGCCCGGAATCCCGCGAAAAGACGTGTATTAGTACAACAGCAACAAAAGCAACTGACAGATATGTGGCTTACTACTAGATAGTACCATAAGGATTTATATTGGAACTAGAATCACCGAGAACGCTTTGTCCCAATAAAAAGAGGATATGGAAGGCGCACATATGTTTTGATGGCGAGAACACCTCGGCATGCCGTTCCCGCAGCGGCTAAGGCCCACACGGGCCGCAAAGCTTATTCCACCAGACGTCATACTACAAGACACAAAGAAGCGACACTCGATTTGCACATCTTTTCGAATGTTTCCTCAATCTGCCAATGCTGCATGAATTTAGCTAGATGGGTTCGCTCTAAATCTCACTCTACTGGCATGGTAGTGCACAGATTTGCGGTACAGACAATACAAAAGCCCATAAGGCTTGGTGATGCATACGGAAACAATGATGACGATAAAAGGAATAAAAATCAAAATTCCCATTATACCAAGCAGCTTACTAGGCTGTGCATTCAGATGGATGCTATTAGTTGGAGATATCCGTGGACAGACTGCATGCCAGCTATGTGATAGACAGCCCTAGATAATCGGGCGAGTACCTAACACTCGTATTTCATCATCATGAATCGGATTTCCTGTCAAAGCTTACTTGTTTGGCATAGCATAGCAGTAATAGATGACTCCATAGAGGGCTTGGTCAAGCGCATACATCAAGTAGCTGTTATCACAGCTTGGAATCGTTGGCTTATGTGGAGACTCGAATGCAAGTCTAGAGGGATGAGTAGTTCAGCGCAGTTGAGAACAAGGCCATGTTAGCTAGGTAGCAAGCATATATCTGTCTAATTAGAGCAGGGTAGTTGAAAGGACAGGCTGCAGAAGGATGAGAAGGCCAGAGGGAGGGTGGGGGGCAGGGGGCAAGGTGAGAGAAGCGCACGCCTTTAGATCCCAACAGTCCAACGCAACCTCCAGAATTGCGCTGCACTCTCTCTTTTCTTCGGAAAACTCTACATTCTTCTTCTCATCGCAAACATTGCACACACCCAGCATGCTTGCTATCATGAGCGTTCTCAACCGCTTTGTGGGGTCACTCGCCACGGTCCTGGATACCATGTTTTGCATTTTGTTTATGATCATGATCATTCCCCTCCTGGTGGTTAATCTGGAGAAGATGACTGCTTTCTTCAAAGTCGGAAACGGCGAACCTCCGAAGAAACCCCCCCGCGACTTCTCCCCCGCGGTCCTCCACCCTCCCGCTCAAGAGAGGTAAGACTCATCTCAACCAGGGTCCATTATGAACAAGCACTTCTGACAAGTTATACAGTGAGAACAAATATCACCTTGTCATTGCCGATGTCAGGGTGGACCCTCGCTACCAAGCGTGGGTCGAAGGCGAGCGCAGAATTCTCATTGCCCAGTATGAGCGAGCTACCACCGAGGTATGCCGTTCGACAGAAATGGAGACTGAAGACAGGATCAAAAGGATCTATGAAAAGGACCTTCGTGCTCTGAGGAAAAAGTATGAGAAAGAGCTGCTTGCTCGTTCCAGACAGTTCCCGCATGACAGAAATGAGCTTGCCACTCTGAAAATCGAGTACAACCAGGCCAAAGATGAACGTACAATCCTCGAGGCCAAACTCTTCGCCCTTGAAGAAGGCAACAAGCGGAGACAGATGGAACATGACGAGGCCATACATAACCTGAAGGTTTTCGCGGACCAGGAACACAGCCGCATCATCCGAGGTATACATGAGTATTACCAATCGACCACCAAGAACCAGGAATGCGAATTTGATATTCCGATTCTAGCTCATCCTGAAGTCGCTAACACTACCACCTCCACTGACTTTGCTGTCGATATGGATGTCAACTTGAGCCCGCCACTGGCGGAGTGTTCGCCAAGCGTTAAGGTGGCTGCTGAGCAAGCTCGTGCCACCTGCGAAGCGGACCTCCAAAAGTCGTGTGCGGCGAAGGTACTGCTGGAAAGGACACTTGCTCAGAAGACGGCTGACTATGAAGCGGCAATGCAAACCTTGAAGGCAGCCCAAGCCCGCATCGCCGACCTGGAGATGCGCCAGGTGCAGGACTCCACAAGTTTGGAGATTCAGCAAGCGGGGTGGTCACAGAAACTCCAAGATCTCGAGGCTGAAAACATGGGCCTGGTACATAAATGCACCGGCCTAGTGAGTGAGGCCGCAACTTTGAGAGAAAGATGCGCACGTTTAGATGAATCGAATTCAAACCTGGCGGAGGAGTGCGGGGACTTGGATGTGCGTTTGCAGGACTCGGTCGACAAGCAGAAGGCCCTCGAAGAGTCGGTCGAAACCCTCGAAGAGACGGTCGAGAAGCAAAAAGAAGAGCACGGGGAGCTCGCCCATCAGTGGACGATAGACTTGGCCAGGATGTCATCGGAATTCAAAACCCTCGACAAAAAACACAAGGAGAGGTTCAACCAGAGCAAGGTGACCATGAACAAGGTGACCAAGAATAGGGCGACGAAGCGGAGACTGGTTTTCACTCTCCCAGACTCTGATGACGACGAGGATGTACCCGGTGATGTACCCGGTGATGTACCTGCGGATGTACCTGGGAATGTACCTGGGCATGTACCCGGAGATGTACTGGTGGATGTGTCCGAGGATGTACCTCTCGATGTACCTACCGAAGTTCCCCTCAACGCACCCGAGGAAGCCGCCGACCAAATCACCTCGAATTTCCTCGAGGGTTTGGCAAACTTGAAGGTTGATGTTGATGAATGATGTATGGATGATGGGCAATGGTGATCGGGAATTGTGGGGCCTTTGTGCCGCAATCGTCAGGTGTCGACAGCCCGCTGGCTGAAACCCAATTCCCAAGGACGTCTCCATTTTCTTTTCATCCAAATTGTCCAAATTGTCCTGTCTCCATTATTGTTTTTACTCGTGTCATTTCCGCTTACGCCACACCA
Organism: Penicillium frequentans; assembly: GCA_028828275.1. Taxonomy (NCBI): domain Eukaryota; kingdom Fungi; phylum Ascomycota; class Eurotiomycetes; order Eurotiales; family Aspergillaceae; genus Penicillium; species Penicillium frequentans. Next base: position 454,137 of record JAQIZY010000015.1, on the reverse strand, counting down.
CAACGATGTGCCATTTGGGGCTAGATTGATCATAGATTTTCAATCTTCTCCCCCCGCCCCGTTCCCCTCTCTTCCTATCGTGCGACCGTGGTCTGGTGAAGACTGCAGTGGTGATGAATCGTCCGACCTCTCTTTTTGCCGCCCGCTCCCTGGTGCTGGGATTGGCCAAGTGCTTATTTCTCACATTCTTCCATCTACCGCTCACAACAGCTGCGCCCGTCTTTTCCACCTCCCTCTCTCACGACGAACCTCCGAAAGAGCCTAATGACCCGAGTCTATGGCTGTACCTGGGATTTTCAGCGGCCCTTGTTCTCAGCGGCGGGGCCTTTGCGGGCCTCACCATTGCTTTGATGGGACAGGATGAAGTGTATCTCCAAGTGATCCAAACATCTGGCGAGGAATCGGAGAAAAAAAATGCCGCTAGTGTTCTAAACCTGCTGAAGCGTGGGAAACATTGGGTGCTGGTGACCCTCCTACTCAGCAACGTGATCACAAACGAGACCTTACCTATCGTCCTGGATCGGACGCTCGGCGGTGGATGGCCGGCGGTCCTCGGAAGTACTGCATTGATTGTTATCTTCGGCGAGGTCGTCCCCCAATCGATCTGTGTTCGTTATGGTCTGCCGATCGGGGCCTGGATGGCACCGTGTGTTCTGGTTCTGATGTATGTCATGTCCCCGGTCGCTTGGCCGGTTGCAAAGTTGCTAGACAGACTTCTCGGCGAGGATCATGGCACTATCTACAAAAAGGCTGGACTTAAGACCCTGGTCACTCTGCACAGAACTTTGGGTGAGGCTGGGGAACAACTCACCTCCGACGAAGTTACGATCATCAGTGCTGTGCTAGACTTGAAGGAAAAGTCGGTTGGAAGTATTATGACGCCAATGGAAGACGTCTTTACTATGTCTGCCGACACTGTGTTGGATGAACGCACCATGGATGTCATTCTCTCCCAAGGATATTCTCGGATCCCTATCCACGCACCCGAAAACCCGACGAATTTTGTTGGAATGCTTCTTGTCAAAATGCTCATCACCTATGATCCGGAAGACTGTAAACGTGTTCGTGATTTTGCTCTGGCTACGCTGCCAGAGACTCGCCCTGAAACCTCCTGTTTAGATATTGTCAACTTTTTCCAAGAAGGGAAATCTCATATGGTCATGGTGTCGGAATACCCAAGTGAAGACCGGGGTGCCCTCGGAGTGGTCACCCTTGAAGATGTGATTGAAGAGCTGATTGGAGAGTATGTCACCAGACTCCGTCCCGGTTGATTACATTTGGCTGACTTAGGATACAGAGAAATCATCGATGAGTCTGACGTGTTCATTGACGTTCATAAGGCCATTCGTCGCATGGCCCCTGCACCCAAATCTCGAGTGCCCAAGGGGAAAATTGTTGAAGAACCCCCCATGGCGAGTTCTGTTGTCGACGGAGAGCAGATCGGTGAAGATGGCACCATATCCACTTCCGCTTCACATGCATCTGATCTCTTCCGTCGTCGCAGCTCCGTCGAAGCACCTCAACCTCGATTCCAGCTACGCAAGCATGCGGACGACAACAATACAGGCACGCCGGATGTGTGGATCACTCAAAGAGGGGCCACTGATGAAATTCGAGAACATCTGAAACATCTGGGCCCTTCGAACTTGGCCAGTCGACCTCGTCAAACCCGTTACAATACTGTGAAAATCAAACGCAGTGGCACCTCACCCTCTCGCTCGGCCCAGACCGACTTTGAATCTGGCCAAAGCACATCCGAGTCCCAACCTCATATCCCATCCATCGGCTATCAAGGGGGTATTGGTGAAGGCCTGGTCAATCCTGGCTCGGACGCAAAGGATGGCGCTCACGCCTTGAAAATTGGCTATGGCACCATTACCTCTAATGACACGGTCACCAAGAGTAACAATTCTCAGCAGTACAAAGACCTCCCCCAAGTGTCAATCCCTGATCCGGTTCACGAAGAATGGGAAGAACAGCCTCACTCCTCTTCAACGCAAAAGGACAGCAGTCCGACGGGTAGTATCAAATCCGTTGACTCACACTCGGACTTTATTTACCACCACCGTGGTCCGGCTCGGAGCGGCAGCATCACTGAGCAGATAGTGGATGTTAATGGCATTCGCAAGGTTGTGCTACATACAACCGGGACAAGCTCTTCCGATGGGGAAGACAAGAATGCCACAAAGAACAACGATCAACAGGGAGATCATCCTGATCATGCGAGTACTCATTCCAATACGAAAAAGAGACGTCGTCGCAAGAAGCGCGGGCAAAATTCCAAGCATGAAGATGGTAAACATGGGGAAGATCAGCCTCTCCTCCAATAGTGACTTAACCCGGAACACGAAGACCCTGCGGAGGTCTTGCTACTTAGCCCCATTGTATTTAGCAAGTCAATATCGATTCTTTACATTTTATCATTCTCTTCCTATATGCACTTTCTGGGCGTAATAACAATGACAAAGTTATCGTATTCTGTCCAATCAGTGAAGAGGTTGTAAAGGTTGCCAGCTTGATGTTCTTTTCCCCTCGTGGCCCCAGTCTCACGTTCTACGAAGTAACTGAAGCCAATCCATGAATGGAATATGTGAAAGGGGAATCCACTTCTTTTGAGGGCATCCAGCAGCTTAGCCCAACAAGACACACCTAGGGCACTCGTAGTGTAGATCGAGGCGCCAAAAAGGCTGTTACCAAGAGATCGCACGGGGCGACCCGATGATCTCTGGGCCTGGGCCCGTGCTGACATTAATACAGCGTCTCAGGTGGGTAAATAGAGATTGTCCAGGACTACCCTCGCCTGATTTGCGGGGTTGGAGTAATGCTTCCAGGGCTGCTGCCTTTGAAAAGCTCGATCTCTGGGTGCCTGAACAGAAGTACTCTTGGAATGGAGTCGTTAAGGCCAGAGACTATGTTTGTTTGTTCGGGTTCTCCTCCAACAATAGGGACGCTGAGACAGTAATTGCTACAGATGGAACGGACTGCCCCGAGGCACAGCACTTTAATGTTATCCCTACCAGGCACCCAGCCAGCTATTGACGACCCAGCTTCAAGTCTTTGGCAGACCTTGTCTCACGTATATCAACAATGCCATGACAGAGCCAAATTCAAGAATAAAGATGAATAGATTGTGAGATAGATAAAGTATGAAAAATATAAGCTCTGTAGACACGGCATCAGCCAGCTAGAGTAATATGGGTATCATCAGAAGTGAAAAATATGAGAAACGGTAAGAAGACAGATGTCGCCCTCCTAAACAGTAGAGGGATGCAAGGACAATATAGAATGAGAAAATGGGAAAGAAAATTGAAAGAACGAAGAGGCCGAAATCGCCACATGAGACAGCAAAGAGAGAAAAGCAAAAATATGGAGGGAAGGAAGATGTGAAACGAGCATAAGTTCTCGTAGAATTCAAGGGCGATCCAATGTCAGCCCTGATCGTAAAAACAAATTCCGGCAATGCCATATCTCATGGAGACTGTCACACGCCTGCAAAATCGATTAGGTAAAGGGACAATCCAGCAACGATTGTAGTGAATGGTTATTCATCAGTAGTTGCATCGTAGGATTGGCTCCTGAATTTCGGCAAATTCCTGTGACGTAGCGACGGAGTCGAAGGCGTGTGACGAGGGTGATGAGGCGATCTTGGGGATGTAGAGGAGAAACTGGGTTTGCGATCCATGTCTTTGCCACTACTGTCTGTTTCTGTCTCAGCACTTTCGTCACTGAGTGACCGCGCATTTACAGCATGAAGCGTGAGACTGAGTTCACGTTCGAGCTCCTTCTGCGCTTCTATCTGCTGGGATGAGCCATGAAGCTTCTTTCGGTATGCTCGTAAAGTGCGACATAATTGCTCGCTGGACATTTCCAGACTGCCAAACTCGCTGCGGGTCGATTGTTTCGTGCGTGTTCGGAAGTCGAGGGACGTACGGCGATTGGTGTTTCTAGTACTGCTGGGTTTCCTGGAAGCCGAAGGTCTTGATTTCGGGCTCACTGGCGAGGGTGATCTACGACTGTGATTCACTGAAGCGTAAGAGGTTGGCGAGAGACGATTGGGAGGCGATGGTGTTTCTGCAAGCGAATGGTTCTTCAGGTTTGATGGTGTCAAGGAAAGCTTGGATAGTTTCTTTGATAAGGTTGGAGAAAGCTCGCGGACTGGTGTGGGTGTTCCCAGAGGATTCTCAGGGCGGAACCCGGCTAATTCGCTCCTCGAAAGAACTTTGCGAAGAGGCGGCTTAGCTGCTGCCATTTCCTTCATCGGGCCGTCATCCTCGTTTCCATTAGCCTGATCTGGAGATGGCTGAGGCTGCACAGACAGGTTCCAGATCATCAAAATACCATCCATACCAGCGGATATCAAGTTTCGCTGCGGAGATGATTTGTCTGAATCATTGGCTTCTTCCATTAGCAGAACGTCACATACGCCTTCTGTGTGGCCAAACTCTCCAGTGAGCAAGACATCTCTTTCCAGGTCATATACGCGAATAGACTTGTCAGTACTGGAGAGTCCGATGAGGAGCTTCGGGCATTGGCCCGGAATTTCCGACATAACAGTCAAGGATCCCATTATGACGGCATCATTTCCTTCGGAATCGGATGCACGAAAGCAGTGTAGCTGTCGCCCGGAAGGAATGTCGAATTTTGATATATTCCGATCCATTGTCGATACATAGAGTGTATTGGGATCGTCAGGGCAGAACGCCATGGACACAGGGGATGCCTTCAAGGTGATGACCCGAGAAATGAGATAGGCAACTGAAGTTGCTCCGTTTTCCTCCCGTGTTGCACGCTCTCGGACAATGACCGTCCGGTCTGCAGAACTAGACAGCAGCTTCTCACCATCGTTCATGAACATAAGCTGTCCCACTGCCCCAACGTGTTCGTCCATAGTTTGGATCAGTTGCAGAGTGTCGTCGGTTTTCTGGAATAGTTGGACCATGCGATCGCGACCAGAACTAGCGATCAAGCAAGAGTCAGATGAAACATGCATGGCAATATCGGTGATCTCAGCGCCGTGAGCACGCGCTTCAGTAACACAAGCCCATGGGTTGGTGGAAAGGAGCTTGAGCACTCCAAATTTGTCACCAGACACGAACCATTCGGCCTTGTCTGCAGCTCTCAGTACCTTCAACTCATTGGCAACATCTTCGTCCACCGCAGCTGCTTGCTCAAGAGGCACAGTTTGTGAGGAAAGACACTTGTCCGGGGTTTCCCAGAAATTGACAGTACCGTTTCGGGACCACGAGAAAAAGTCGGCCGAAGATTCGTTCGGCTTCGCCAAGCGTCGGATACCGAGTACTGGGTCTCGGTGGGCCTGCATCGAAGTCTGCCCATTCTCTTGCTCGCCTTCATCGCGCAAAGCATCTATCGAATAGATATTGATTTCGCGGTTTGCCTCAACTGTAACTAAATGAGAGGCAAGGGATCCCATACAAGTGATTGCAGGGGCCTTGTTCAGCTTATCTGGTGCTGGTGTCACTTTACCCGATCTGGCAGGCGACATGGTGGTCGATGGGGGCGCTATCCGGAGAGAGTCGAAAGATAATTTCTGCATCTTCTTTCCACGACCGCCAAGCCAAATTGTTTCCCGATCGAAATCAACGGCCAAAGAACTTATTCCAAATCCAAGTTGGGTCACGAGGGATAGCTTTTGAGACCCTTCCCGATCGTCGAGGAGACAGAGGGCACCAGATTCAGTGCCAACCACCGCTTCTTGATCCGAGATGCTGGATATACAGCTGAATGTGTTATCACCTAAGGCTCCCAGCAGACAATTCCTTCCTGAGAGGGCCTTGGGAGCGGGGCTTGGTGACGGAGCTGCACCATCTGCGTGTAGCCGGGACTTGGTCGGGGAGACGGGGCGTTGGGGAGCTGGTAGCCTCCACACTTTGACATGGCGGACTCCGGTTCTATCAACGTATTAGTCGTATATCACATCTTCTGTAACTTTGTTCACATACGTAACTAGCGACTGGCCAACCCAGCACATGTCACGAACGAAAGATGTGCACTTGTTCGCCGAGTGTAATTTGGCCGATCCATTCTTGAGATTGACAGCCCAAATCAAAAGGAATCCATCATTCATGGTGCCTAAGGTAGCGAGGTATTGGGAGTCGGGACTGAAAGCTATGCTGCGCACACCGAATGTGTGCTCTGAGAGGATGGACAGCGGAACGTCTGGTAGGGCGTCTTTGGCGGTTGAAAAGATCAAAACCCGAGGGTTGTAGCCGGTCTAGCCCATTGTCAAATTCCATCCTGCACGTTGTGGAATTGTCTCATTTCAATGCGTACTCACCTCTCCTACAGCTAGGAATCGCCCATTGGGACTGATTGAGACACTAGTTACAGCCTTGACTCTTTCTCTTGAAGACCAAGCGCGCGGGCTACCATTGTCTGGGAGTTCGCTCGAGGGTGACCCATTGGGAACATTGAGATGAGGGTTGGAGCGAATGTGGGATAAAGATCGTGATCGGGGATCCGGCGTAGATGGAGGGGTCCCTTGGTTATAGAAGGAGGAGGTGGGGTTCACACTGGTGGCGGAGGGACGAGCACGAAAGAATCGTTGGATGACGTTGGCGTCATCATCAAGTTCGGCAAGGACAGCGGCAGAACCGGCGCATAGCGCAAAGCTCTTGCTCTGATCATGGCTGGAGAATCCATTAGGGGTAGTGGTAGAAGTTCCGATGACCGTTTGGAGGGAGAGTATCGATTGGTGGGAGGATTTGCTGGGAGATCGGGACCCAGGTCTGAGTACGGGGGAGTTGGAGGGTGTGATTTTCAGGGATGCGCCAGGACCGGCGAGCTTGCTTTTTGCGCTTAGAGGTGCGGTGGTCGCCATAGCATCGGTGGGATGTAATGTCAGTCCCCTGAGCGGGGTGTTTGCATGTCACTCCGCTGACGCATTCGTTGTGGCCCAAAGGGAAAAAGAAAACGAGTGGCGGGGAACACAAAAGGAGGTGTGGGGGTGACGAAAATCAATAAGGAGCGACTAGTGAGCTTGACGAGCTATGAAGAATAAAGTGAAGAGGGAAAAAACTTAAACAGAGTAACAAACATGGAGCTTCATTCCGCGCTAACTTTGTTGATCATTCCAGTCGATCAGGAATCCTCAACCTTGGATCTCGTGCGGGAGGTTCCTGACTTTGGATCTATACAACAAAAAAAATAAACATTGGAAACGCTAAATATTGTTTTTCGTCATATTGAAATGCTATCAATAGTGAAATGAATCCTTTATCATTTAAAACCGAAAAAACTATCTTCTCTAGCTTCAAGCTGAGATTGAGATGAGATGAACAGGTGGGTCGCGGCCCAAGCACGATGTACCAATCGGAACCGAGTCGAGATCAGTTATGTGAGCGGATGGCAGATCAGAGCTCATTCCACGCCTTTTTACTTTCCTATCTTCGCTACCCACTCATCAAATTGCCGACCTGCATCGACAGTCGCATTGAAAGCCATCAAACGCTTGAGATATCCGACATTGCCCCATCCAAATGGGAAATCATGATCGGGATTTTCCCAATCCACGTGAAGGAATGCTTCATCTCGGGCGTCCGCCTCAGGTCCGTCAACCATATGGTATAACTTCTGATTTGCGACGGCGCCCTGAACGTTGATTGTCGTTCTCTGTTTGCGGATGTGCTCGTATAGTTGCAGGACGTCGGGGATCTTGGAAGCAGGTAGGTCGCTTCGTGAGAGTTTCCCCAGAAGGACGCCTAGAGCAGCTCCGTCTTCGACAGCCATTGCGGCACCTTGGGCTTGGTATGGTAGGGTAGGGTGGCATGCATCTCCTAGAAGAGCAATCGATCCCTGTACTTGCATTAGGTACTGCTGCATTGGATATCTCTGTGGAACATTCTGGAGCCCACCTTGCACCAGGTATCTAACTCTTTCATGTGGCAAATCTTCCATTTGAGCGCATTGTCGACTTGTGCGATCATCTTTGTTAGTCTATCAAGTATCGTTAGCTCAAATTAAATATTAAAGTCATGCTCATGATATCCTTGCCTTGGATCCCATCCTTTGAATAGATTCCGCATTTCTTGAGTGTTTCCCTCCTCTGTTGCCACGCCCGGTGGTAGGTCATCGGGACACCTAAAAAAGAAGTTGTCATTAGATCAACATGAGAATGGATTAATCAAGAATCAACGAACACTAGAACAAGGTTGTACGTAGCACCGCCGCGCACCGGATACAAGACCGCATGCTGATAAGGTCCCAACCAGCATCGGAGCGAAGGCTCAATCAAGGACTCATCCAAAGCCTCTACCCGCTCTTTGGGAAATGTTGCTCGATAAGCCAGATCCCCCGTATCACTGGGACCAACATGGTAGCCAAGAACCTCATCACGAACCACCGACCGCAGTCCTAGATGATATCATATGCATTAGAGTTTAGGTGGTATATCGGTACAAGAATTCACATTGTGTCACATACCATCGGCACCAATTATGATATCCGCATACAACCTCTCCTGGGAAGCAAGTAGCACCGACGTGGTCTTCGAATCGGCTGAAATGACTTCCGACGCGAGGCGTATCGTCGCACCCAGTCTAGTGGCTTCCTCACGCAAAACACGATGGTAGTCCGCGCGGTGAATCACATACCAGGCTTGGCCAAAGTGCTTCCGTTGCCACACATGGCCAGGACGCCTGGCGATAGAATTTCCATTGCTGTATTTGAGGAGGCAGTGACCGGAGATGTTAACTGCGCCGGCCTTTTCAAGTTGTTCGACCAAGCCGAAATCATCCATCACTCGCACCGCGTTAGGCGGCATTTGAATTCCTGCGCCGATCTAGGATGATGGTTGGTACGCAATGCTCTTTTTGGTGGATTACTTTTCTTTTTCTTGTCGTCTCACCTCTCCTAGTTCACTCGCTTGCTCCACCATCGTTACCTGTAGGCCTTCTCTGAGGCAGGCGATCGCACAGGTAAGACCGCCTATATTATTTCGTTAAATCCTTGGTTTTCAAGTGTGGATGAGATATAGTCCCACCTAACCCACACCCGACAATCAAGACTTTGAAAACATGAGGACGATGGTCCTAAGCAGCATGTTTCTGTTAGTACCATGTTTCCCCCCTCTCCAGGTTATAGAAGCGACTTGCAGTCTGTTCGATGGCCATTTTTAATTGAGACGCCAAGTTTTTTTCTTGAATTCCTTGTGTTACGACCAGGGTGTATCTTACCCATAGAAACAACTTTAGAAAGAGATGAAAGAAAGGGCGACGAGGGGTTCAAACGGAATCCCTTGGGGGAACGGGCCCCCTGCAAGGTTCATGCCAGATGCATCAAACATCAAAGTTAACTAGAGGCAACTAGTCATTCATTGGCCCTCAGCCCCACTCGGGTGCATGTCCCGCAATTAATTATGAAAATTGTATAGACTGGATGTATAATACAATACCCAATCCCAAGGTTTCGAGGTTATACCCTTGCACAAGTGTATGCCAAGGTGAGATGCCATGCTTTCTCATGTAATTGCCGCATTTTATGACTGGTTCCTTTCCTGCTTTTCTCCCTTTCTAGAACGCGTTCTTATGGGCTTCCTTCAGTTCTTTCTTTTTCTCCGAATCTTCCTTTTCCTCTTTTTGGTGTTAATGTATAGTCTCTGTTTTTCTACCTCTCTTTTCGTGAACCCGCATTCTGGTACATCATGGATATACTCGAAGATATAGAGAGGAATGATACGCCTGAGAAATTAAGACATACACCGTCTGGCCTTCTGCTAGTTCCACAACCCAGCAATGACGCGGCAGATCCGTTGAATTGGCCACTGCGCAAGAAAATCGGCATCTTGGGTCTGGTTTCAGTGTGCACTTGGATTGGAATCGCACAGACTTTGGCCAACCAGTCGGGCTTTTTTGCGCAAGCTCAGGTCTACCACAAGAGTGCGACTGAACTTTCCTACTCGGTAAGTCATGAAGTGTGTGGTTTTCCCACGCGATTTCCACGTGTTTTTCTGTCCTTCTGAGGACGATCCTTTGTTTTTCTTGCCCCTTTTTATTTTCTCTCGGAACTTGACTGACATACCCCTGCATGGTAGGCATCTGCTGGGATCGCCGGGCTGGCAACCGGTCCCTTTCTATGGGCAATTCTAGCCCAGCGGGTTGGGCGAAGTTCTTGTATATTCTGGGGCTTGCTTGGAATGCTGGGGTGTAGCGTCTGGTCCGCATGTATGACTGGGGAGAATGACTACATCCCTTTTATCATCTCTCGTTGGGTTGGTGGGACATTTGGCTCTGTCGCCTCGACTATCGGAGCTGGTATTGTTCTGGACCTCTTCTTTCTACATCAACGTGGGAAAGCATTCGCAGTCTACGGCGTATGTACCCTGTTCGGCGTCCAGTTTGGACCGACCTTAAGTGGGTTCATTGTCGAGTATGCACCCTGGTCAGTCCAGTTCTGGTGGGGGGTTGGTGCAGAGGGATTTCTTGCAATTATTGTCTTCTTTTTTCTGGAAGAGACTGGATTCTCTCGTGATGGCAAGGTATACCCTCCTCTTCCTAAGGAGTGGATCCCCAACCGAATCGCTACCTTCTTGCCGGGTACCGCGACCGTTCCACGAACGAAGGAAGATGGCCGACGATCTGCAAAGACTTTGCTGCTGGTTGCTGCTTGCCCAGTGACAATATTGACTAGCGCCGTTCTCTTCTTAGCCTTTGGGTGGGCTGTAGGTGTTGTAACACTGACTTCGGTGTTCCTGGGATCCCCGATCGAAGAAGGCGGCTATTCTTTCTCCGCTCTTCAGGTTGCCTGTTTCACTTTCGTCCAGTGGCTTGGTGTAGCTGCCGCTGAGACATGGGGCTTCTTCCTCAATGATCGCATTCCGTTGTGGTTCACACGTCGATACTGCAACGGAGTCTGGAAGCCTGAGAATCGGCTCTTTCCTCTGCTCTGCATGCCAGCGATTCTGCTTCCTACTGCGCTAGGGATATTTGGTGCGGGCCTGCAGTACCACTTACATTATATGGTCTTGGGCCTAGCGATCTTCTTATTACAGCTCACCGAGGTCTCTCTTGTTCCAGTCATAGTGAACTATGGCGTGGAATGCTTTACAGATCACTCGCAGGAAGTAGTGACTATTCTCAATTTCTGGCGGCTAGCACTGGGTGTTGCTATTCCTTTCTTCATTGGCGAGTGGCAGGCTACTGTAGGTACGGCTTGGGTGTTTGGAATGATGGCGCTTTTCAGCATCTTTGCATTCTTCCTTGCCGGTCTTCTAGCCTGGAAGGGAGACACGCTCCGACGCTACTCGTTTACTAGTCTTCAAAAGTCCGAAGGTGGTGTGCAGTTGATTGATCATTAGCGTACTCGATTTCGAGTATGTGGCGGGCGGGATTTTGTTAGCATTTACCTTTCTTGTTTCTTTTTTACCCTATATTTCCCCCTGTATCCAGACCAGAGAAGTACAGGGCATGTATTTAATCGCGATTATTGATGATGTTCTCAACGACAAATCCCTGGATTATGTAGGCGTCCTACCGCGCCTATTTCCTAGACTACTGTCTCGAGCCTGGAAATGTACGAAGGCGGATCCATGCATAGTTCCGATGCCCGGTTGTGTTACAAATCCCGGTAATCTGATTTCGATACTATGTTTTCTCGTTCATGGTTTAAAAAAAATCCATACCTGCATGCATATTATTTCTCATAATAGCGTGGGTAACTATTGACCGATGAACTTGATAGCTTAGGCTAGGTACTATTCATAAAAGAGACGATTGTATATTTCGTGCGCAGAGATTGTATGCTCATTTTGGTATGAAATTGAAGAAAACCTCCCCCACCCCAAAGAATGAAACCAAGGATAGCCCTTGCGTTAGCTATTGCTCCAATTTTTCTTAGCACCGTGCAGGGAGAAGCTTAACTGCCAAGTGCTGTTGATCAAGTTCGATGTGACAGGTCTACTGGACTCAGTACCCCACGTCAGCATTGTTTGTTGCGACTCCCTATATTTTCATCTTGAAACAGACGAACCGATTGTTTCACTGATCACTGCTAATTTTTATTCTACAGTGTGACCTGACACTATAATATTGAAAGACTGAGACCATGTGGACGACTGAAATTTCAATCGTTCGCAATGGTTCGCAAAACAATTCCAGATCGGGTTACCCGACTCAGGGATTGAATCAGATACGTTCAACGAATCTACATAATTGAACATCATCCGCCCTAGCGTCATGCAGGTTGCCGATCAATCGCAAGGCGTTGGTACCCGCGATTATCGCAAGCCTGCACCATCTCCGTGCGGGCCAGTCAGTAGCTACCTCATTGGTCCTTCGTTCGGGAGGCTGACGGTCTCATTTCCAATCGAGTTATTGATCAGCGTAAGGTGTCACTTGGGTGGGTCTATGGATTCGGTTTACATGACCCGACAAACTCAACAGCTTGCCCGACCATTGTCATATCGTGTATTGTTTACCGGCCAGAACCTGTGACCGGATGTTTGGCTTAGATGCTCTTGAATATCCCAGTCGTTCATGGAATGAATATGAATATCTCTGGCCGATGTTGGTAACATTGCGTAACTCAGTGGTTGGAATGTGAATACTTGGGCTGGTCTCGATGAGGTCAGGATTTCAGGATCATCCACGTACATACTGCATGTATACGTGCAGTATTTCAATGTTCCTACCTAAAATAGTAGATGTATAGATGATCGTGCTCCAGGCTTTGATAATAATCTAGCCCTACGGTCATCCCTGGCCACCTTTAACACGCTTCTCATCTTCTTCTCGGCCCGATCAATCTTGCTGATTGACCTTCCTTTTCATGAAATGGCCTTAACGGGCCAGCAGCCGCTCATAGTGGGCGTCTCGGTCGCTTTGATGATCTTGGCGACTGTTTCCGATGTCTTGCGGTTCTGTTCTCGGTGGATGATGAGGTCCGGTTTATGGTGGGATGATTGGTGCAGTTTACTTGCCTTGGTAAGTTGCAGAGCCAAGGCTATCCATTTGAAATATCAAGCTAAACGTCATCGTGATTAGATCCTTTCCTATGCATTCAATATCAGTCAGTTTGTCAGTAAGTATACCGACAAATGATCCTCTTCCCAACGGTATCAACTCACATGAATCGTCCATAGGTGTGGGCTGCAACATGGGCAAGCATGGAGCGAATGTCCCGGATGAAGCCGCCTCCATTACGTGCACCGCAAAGGTTCGCCTTTCATCTACATTCTGTGTAACCTTTTGAAGACTGAAAACGAGGGAGCTGACCACGACCTCCGAGTCTAGACATTATACTCAGTGATCATGATCTATACAATTTGCATGCCATCGATCAAGGTGACCATGGTGCTATTCTACTGGCGACTCTTCAGCGGGGACCGGAAAATTCGAATAGCATTGTATGCGATCAGCGCAATGCTCTTTTCCTGGTTTGTCGGGGCGTTGGCTAGCGGTCTAGTCGTTTGTGAGCCACTGCCAAAGTTCTGGATTCACTCTATTCCTGGACACTGTCTTCGCACAATGACTTATTTCCGAGCAATTGCCGGTACCAATCTTGCGACCGACGTTTTCCTGCTGGTACTTCCCATTCCTATTGTCTGGGGTCTTCATCGACCGGTTGGTGAGAGACTTGCTCTCATTGCTGTGTTTACTCTCGGGGCCTTGTGAGTATTTTTCGCACCCAAGAAATTTGGATATGGAATCTAATGAGGTATGAATAGTGTCACAATTGTCAGTGTGATCCGAATAGCGATGTTGACATCCCCGGATGATCCAGATCCATTATGTGAGTCTCGGAATGAAACACATTCCATCCCTGTCTCCCCTCCCCTTGAAATTGCCACTTACATAATTCTCTAAATATTAGGGGCCAACACCCAAGGAACCATCTGGACTTCCGTCGAAACCAGCATTGGTGTTGTCTGTGTTAATCTTCCCACCATGTCCCCGCTGTTCCGTCGATACATCCTACGTCGCGAGGTCAGCTCCGCAAACTCCAAGCCGAAGAGTCTCCCCCTGTCGTACCCACCCAGCAGCAATAAACCTACTGTCAATCGGCGCCGTGGCTCAACATCAAGTACTGAAGGCCTTGATACCACATGGTCGATTTACGATAATGATCATCGGGATATTGTCGTAACGACAGGTTTGACAGTAACTGGGCATGAGGAAGAAGGAGTTGAGATGGACGAGTTGAAGAGGCATTCGTCCAAATCAGTCTGCCATGACTGTGAAAATCGTGCAAGAGATCCTAAGTTAGGACCTTGAATAGATAGAGGTCTCAGTCAAATGGTATGTACATTAATATATTATGGCGTTGGCATATACCAATGTTCGTGTGGTGCTAGGGTCCATATTAGAGGTATATTAGAACTACATTAGCTATGTTTTCATACTTCCGTACTAGCATCAATAGCATCAATAGCATCAATAGCATCAATAGCATCAATAAATCAAACAATATAGGTATTTGTGAATCAACATTGGAATCAGGTACCTAGTTTATGGAGACCATGAAAAATATACAACCTTGGAAGGTCCATGGATCTGAGCCTTACAAGTCAACCATTATCCACGCCATTTTCAGTAGGGCAATGTGGCGACTTGTCCGGAGGTCTATCAAAGGCTGAGAAGTGAAACTCTTCGACGCAAATTTGTGGCAAGGCTTTGGTGGTTATGGGAAATACGTGTCTGAGAACCTACTTTTCATGTATGTGAACTCATAAGGTTCGATGCAAGCTTCAAAGGTTATATTGCCGTCAGTACTAGGTTCATGAGCATGGCTAAATAGGCCACAACCATGAATAGTGAGATAATTTTTCATCACTCCAATTATGTAACCATGATGCTTTGTCATATTGCTAAGGAAGTTCTGGTTGACTAGCCATGTGGGTAGCTCTGATGAACCTGCTATTGGTGAGATTTATGGTAGGACAAGGAGGTTGCACTCACTAAAGCTCATTTGCATTTTCTGGTACAGTCCCGATATCTTGAGGGGGAGAAGACCACGACGGACCTCGGGAAACTTCCTTCAGGGAATCAGTTGCGAAGATTTTCAATGCACTTACTGTAACAGCGCCCTAAATTTGTGGGTCAATAGCTGTACACGCTGATCAACTCGGCTTGATTACCGCTTTCGGGCCGAGATCACTCGGGATATATAGGGTACCCGCCCGTGCACCTACCGGGATCTAGATCCAAGTGGGGGAGCCTTGGAAGAAATATTCATGACAAAAGATAGCTGCCCAAACGTGGGATGCACAGAGATTGTGGGCTTTGAAGCCAAAATGACGTGCACGTGGGCTTTCCCACAAATTCAAGTGAATATGGAGTAATTATCAGCGGAAAAACTGCACATGAGTAAAAATTTCAGCTTGGGCTAACATATGGGATATCGATTAGCCGTCTTATCTGTCGACTTAAAATTCCCCCATACCCCAGTAGTTTTCACAGACAGATTTCACATCCCAGGAAATTCAATCAATCTATTCCCCAACTTGAACCTGGATATTAATACCCGGCGAACCCTGATCGAGTCGAGATCATGGGCCTAATCCCCGCTCTAGTGAAGAGCCCACCAAAGTACTTGCTGGGGTGCATTCTATGCTCTGCAAATGGCCTCCTCTTCGGAATGGACACCGGTATCATCGGTCCTGTTACCGATATGACAGACTTCAAAGCGCAATTCGGAGGCAGTCAAAATTCTACGATCCACGGTCTCATTGTCTCGTGTATCTTGATCCCCGCAGCGATCTCTTCCTTTTTTGCTGGCTATCTTGCCGATCGAGTCGGTCGGCCGAAGGGTATCTGTATCGGCACCTTTATTTTCGGGGTCGGAGCCGCTATCGAAGCCGGTGCCGTACACTTGGCTATGTTCATCGTGGGTCGCATTGTTGAAGGTGTTGGTGAAGGTCTATTTCTTGGCAATCTGGTCGTCCTGATATGCGAAATTTCACCTATCAAGACGAGAGGTGCTCTTACAACTGGACCTCAGCTGGCATGTACCCTTGGCTTGGTTGTGGGGTATTTCGTCTGCTATGGGTCATCGGATATCCAGTCCTCACTCTCCTGGCGTATGCCCTGGATAATTCTTTCGGCCTTAGCCATGATAATATGTGGCGTCTCTCTGCTGCTTTTGCCGGAGTCACCTCAATGGCTTGGTCTTCAGGGTCGTTATGAAGAGGCAGAAGAGGCGTGGGAGAAGTTAGGTGTGGATCTTGCGGATCGTGAAAAGATCGCGGTTAAAGTGCAGGTGCAGGTGCAGGAGATTGATCCTGACACTGAGAAGGAGACAGTCGGAATGACTAGCAAACTTCTGGAGGTCTTTTGCAAGGAAGTTCGGGGCCGGACTGCACTTGGTGTCTTTTTGATGGGCATGCAACAGCTGAGTGGTATCGATGGAGTCCTTTACGTATGTTCACGCAAACGTCACATTTTCTCTTACAGAAGTGCATGATGAGCTAACCCCAATCCATAGTACGCCCCAGAACTCTTCCAAAAAGCCGGTCTCGCCTCCTCAGAAGCAAGCTTCCTAGCTTCCGGCATATCGGCAATTGTGATCTTTGCCTCGACAATTCCTGGTTTACTTTATGCCGACGCGTGGGGTCGCAGAACCAGCATTCTTATCGGAGGTGTCGGAATGGCGGTATTGATGTTTTTGATGGGCGGCTTGTACGCCGGAGATGCCGTTCATAAGGACGGTGGCGCTGGTCGCTGGATCGTCATTGTATCCATTTATCTGTTCGCGGCGTTGTACTCTGCCACTTGGGGTGTCACTGTTAAAGTCTACAGTGCTGAGATCCAGCCTCAGCGTACACGAGCATCAGCCACCACACTGTCCCATTCGAGTAATTGGGTTTGCAACTTTACAGTCGCTTTGATCACACCAATTGTGCTCTCGAAAAGCAGCTGGGGAATATACATCTTGTTTGGTGGATGCTGCGTTATCACCGTTATTGTCAGCATTTTCTTCATGCACGAAACGCAAGGAAGAACCTTCCTGCAAATTGAGGAGGCTTTCAAGGGGAGATCGGCTAAACAGAATAGCCCATGCGAACGCGAGCTCAGCCAAGCATAATGGATTGAAAAAGCGGGGATTTATGATTTGTTGGTCAGATTATGAATAGGCAAAAGTATAGATTGGTTAATGACAGATAATTTAGATTAGACGACACTATATATCCTAGAATCGATACCAAACAACCTTGGAAGGCAATCCATCTTTCTTTAATTTGACACGTAATATCAATTTCTGTATAAGGCCTCTTAAAATCAGCTTCACTTTTCCCTTTCATCGAATCTAAATAGCCAGCCCTCAGTGGCTAATAGTGGTTTCTTCTTGTCTTTCTCAAAGGACTCACTCAACTATTCTCTAAGCTATTAGATGATCTAAATTATATGGCTTTCCCAAACTCAAGATGGATGATGTTCGTTCACTACCGTAGCATAGCAATCTGCAGTATATATTAAGCATATGGTTGTCAAATTATAAGCAACGACCCTTCAAAAATTCTCACAATACACGCCATGACAACCAGTTGTATCAAAGTCAATACAGTTCTGCTCGCGTAGTAGACATTAATTCGCTTAGACGGTTCTCATTCCCAACAGCCATCCTTTCATTATCGGACGACAACTGTGAAATATCCCCAACTGTTTCTGCTTGTGATAGCCGCGTATTCAGCGGACCTTTGCGCTCAAATCCAGAAAGAGGAGCAATCCCTTCGTCTGTTTGGTTCATGACAGTAATGGCCTGGGTCCGCCCTTTTCGGCTTTTCATTCGAAATTTGTAAAGCAACCATCCGCCGATCGCCAAAAGCAGTATACCCAATGTTACACCAAGGCCGATTCCAATTTTGCTGGCTTTGGATAGCCCGCGACTCTGTAGAGATGCTTCGGTGTTATCAGTAGCACTGGTGCTGGTGGTAAGAGGTGTCGCAGAAACTCGTGTTGTTGTGGTCGCAGACGCAGTCGGAGAAGTGGTAACGAAGTTATACGAAACCGGTAAAGGATCATCCGTATACCTCTCTGAAACACCAAATGTCACACTTGTTATGTTATTGCCGTAGGCTTCGCCCTGCTCGGTGAAAGGTTGGAGCATGAAGGTGCACCCATCTTCAACATAGTCTTTGCGCGTTGCTATCCACACATAGCTGTAGTTGTTGGCTATTTGGTCTTTTATGAAATGTCAGAGAGGCTTTTATATAGGTGGAGTCGATACAGAAGCTCACCTTCTAATGCGCGATTAGAAGTACCGCATGTCTCGTAGAGTGCCAATCGAGGTGCAGTAATGTCCCATGTTACATTAACCAGATCCGCCACGATGAATTGATATTCAGTACTGGTTGGAAACGTGAAGTTTCCGGACATCTTGCTGTTTAATTGTTGCAAAGCAGAAAGCTTCTCCCCATGGTGGGAGTGTGATAAGGAGTTAAACAAATGCGAGCTGATCAGATGGGAATGCGAAAATACTCTGCCCCCTCTTTTTCACACGTCTTGTGATCATATTTCAGGGGACCAAAAAGAACTCGCATTACTGTGAAATTCCCATTGGCTCAAATCCAACCAAAGGATCATAGCTTCTTACGACCCCTGTCTAGTGTGGAATGCTAGTGCACTAGCTGCGATATCGGAGATCAGTATGAATAGGGTCAAGCTCGCTCTAAATGAAGTTGCTAAAATTGTGGGTTGGGAATAGAGAAGATAAGTTATAATTCGGAAGTAGATCAATTAAAAAGAAGAACGTACATCGAATGTTTCAGTAATGAGCCTGGGATATATACATGGGTTACTGAGTACAAAAACATTCTAGTGTATCCACTACTTAACTAGCAGGATAGGTGGAACCCGGAAGCAGGAGATATTATCTCCCGCTAAGATTAAACAAATATTTGAGCCTGTTTAAACTGTCGGTTAGGGGCATAGGCAGAAATTTAGATCTGCTCTCATTGCATTGCTGCACCCGTATGGTCCACCGCGTGTTTCGTTACATTAATGAGCACGTCGAAATCAAGCCAGCGTCCCTTCAGACGGCCTACTGGACTGTAGTCACCAGCGCAGAGTAATCTTTTTCATCCCGCATAATCAATTTATGAACATGACAAAACTCCGCATAAATGACATACGCCTATACCGAGTGGGAACGCTTCTCTCATCCTGACCTAGATAAGGAAACCCCACCCCTTTCTTCCGCCCCCACCGACCACTGCACATTGGGAGTTGTACCTTTCCGGCAACATGGATATGATCGTCGCTTACAGAAAACACTTAAACCTGGAGGTTCATCACTCTGACCAAAGATATTTTCACGGGGGCTTGAAAGAATAAAGCATGGAGATATTTTCGTGCATCTACTCCAGGCTAGAGCAAGTGGAAAGGAACTCTCTGGGAGAATAGGCGTTAAGACCTCAAAAACCAAGAAAGCTGATTCCTACATAGTAGGACTGGATAGTTGATGTTATGAACCAAGTCTTGATAAGAAGAGAGTTCATTAACGAACATAAATAGCGCCGAGAGCACATTGGAAAGAAGAGAAGATAGGTATCTAAGGCTGGACTACATGTACATATATTCTGTCCCACTTTCTACTTGACTATCGTGACCATTCCAAAAGCCTCATTTCGTATAGATTAGCAGAGACCAAGTATACACGCATTCAGAGATATCAACAGGTTTCTGTATAAATCGAACTCATTCATCGCCGATAAGACCACGAACATAAGGTTTTTCATTGGCATAGCAATGGGTCTCCTGTTCTTTGGGAATAATACCATGTAGAATGTAAGCTTTAGCAACTTGATTCGTGCACTCCGACATATCACGTCTAGAGCTATGTCCATAGGCATGATGAACTATCAAGCGGGCGTTTTGGCCCATTTCCGCCCTGAGTCTTCTTCCATTTCGCAAGGGGGTTGCAGGGTCATATGGGGAAGCGATAAGTAGAGTTGGTGTCTTGAGAGTGTGGTTTAGATCGCCTCGATACACCTCCGACGGAGGGGCCCAATAGGTATTGTAGTATCGACAAGGCAGAACTGCGAAGAAACGAGAGTTGCCAGCCATCCAGCTCCGGGCAGACATGTCCTTCCACAACTGATCCCACCAGTCAAGTCCGTCTGGAAGGGGCGCA
The DNA here is from genome assembly GCA_028828275.1 of Penicillium frequentans. Lineage (NCBI taxonomy): Eukaryota > Fungi > Ascomycota > Eurotiomycetes > Eurotiales > Aspergillaceae > Penicillium > Penicillium frequentans. The sequence continues at coordinate 434,055 of JAQIZY010000015.1, read as the reverse complement.
TCGTAGGAATCGGAGCAGATCACGAGCGGATCGAGTTCACTAGAAGCTGGAGTATAACGATGGATTGGCTTCTCAGAATGTTCGCTCCACGAGAGGTCTAGAGCTTTGGCTGCTAGAGTCGCATTCCCTGCTTCGAGCTCATAGAGCATTTGTGCCGTACCCGGCCAGTTCTCCGGCCTATACATAGCCGGATAGAGAATCCTCTCCACGAGCGCTGAATAGGTGACTAGAGATGGTCCGCCTGATTCTGTATACGCAGATTGTGGGCGAGCTTTGAGCGAATCAAGTAGTTGAGCCATGCGCGCTTCCAGCTGTGCGAGGGTGACAGGACCATCCTGACTTGAAACAGGATTAGCCAATGCACACCATTTCGGACCAGCATTGAGACACTCTCCCAAGAACCCGTCTCGCCATGCATCTGTTGCATTGTCAAGAGCCGTCCAGCCAAAGCCGCCTAAGAGGCGATGATCTCTGACATATTCCGTGCCATCGAGAATTAAACGACCAGCTCGGGTGGGAAACATGTTGACATATGTCTGACCAATCCCAGTACCATAGCTAACTAAGTATCCCGTGACTTCTTCTTCATGAAGAGCTTTTCGGATCTCGTCTAGGTCGCGTGCTACCGATGCTGTGCTGATGAAGCGACCAAAATCTCCCAATCGTTGCTGGCAGGCAAAGAATGTGGCGTTGTTCATGGCATCCACAGCCTCTAGTTGGGCCCTTGGAGCCTCCTCGCGATACCGAAGCGCCAGGAGTGACCATCGATCCCGGAAACCGTTTTGAGGAAAACATGCCGCGGCGGGGAGGGAGAAATTGACACCGCGGGGGTCCCAACCTAGCACATCGAGTTCTCCGTCACTAAAGCGGTTCGTCATCTCCTCTGCAGTCTCCCAAAGGAAAGAGGTTCCGCTTCCTCCCGGGCCTCCCGGGTTGATGATGATAGTGCGCTCACTCCTATAGCTCTTGGATGAAATCCTGGGATCGTTTTTATGAGCCAGGCCGGCGACCTGGAATTTGTTGACTGCAATGCGAACGATACGATGGTCTGAAGAATTGTGATAATCAAGTGGGAGATCTAAGTATCCACACAGGTAGATACCCCGGCCTGTGCTGCCCCAGCTCCAATGGTTGGGATTTGGATCAAATAGAGCCGCCCATGATTGCTGCGGAGTAGGATCGTCCAGTGGCGGTGGACGACTGGCGTCGGTGCAGGGAATAAAATGGAATGGGTCGTTCTCTTGTGGGAATAATCCATATGGCGAGTCTTGGACTCCAGGATTGTCACGCAGGGCCCAGCGTTGCGCTGGGGTAGGAAATATACCAAGCCTCACCAGACCCACTATCCCTACGGCTGCTGCCATCCATATGATAGTCCTCCGAGGCCATGTTCGAGGCTGAGATATAGCAGTGGGATTTTTCTTCTCCATCGCGAATTTTCCTGGGGATTAAGGCAACTGTCCAGGGCACCTGTAAGGGTTTGAGGTTCAATTTGAGAGAATCACGTTATCTTTGGCGTTAGGCCAATTGCGGGTGTTTGCAGGAGATTTTTCTACTCTTGGCATAGTGCGATGGGAGGGCACAACTATGTATTTTCGCGGTTATCATCATGGTTCAAATTAGCAAAGTAGTTGTGAGGCAATAGGCAATAGAATGAACCACCGTGAAAGTCAGATGATCAGGAATCAGATTGATCTCGATTGTTCCTGAGATTATTGCCGTCGTTTTGTAACTGCGGGGTCGAGGGGGTGTTCCTGTCAAATTGGGACAATATTTCCTTCATTTCCTACTTTGCACATCTAGACAGGGTGTAGCAAATACAACTGTGATTCGATAGCTATTCTTCTTCACTACACTGAAATACTGCCAAAAGCGTGGATCGGAAATATATAAAGCAATAATTTTCACACGCAGGTGCCAGCTTCCTTTAGCAGGTCAATATGGAGATCTCTGCCTTGGAGATAGCGGGTCGTATACTTCAACAATTCTTATCTCATCAGTCCCGAGTGAAATCCCTTACGATCAACCAAGACCCGGTTAATGAGCATCAAAGTGGATTCTAACGTGGGCCATCGTCTAAGTCTTTAGCTTTGGCCCGGCAATTAGGCTAAATTGTGGGGTGTGAGAAAGATTAGATGACGGAAAAGGCAAGCGAGCCGATGCACTGGAGAATGGGAGAAGAATTGTTCCGACCCGGCAACTTTGCCGCTTCTGTCGCAGCTCCACCGCGAGACTAATTGAACTTGTACTGCGGCATCTTTCGAAATTCCCGAGCGTTCTCTGAGGGAATCTACGATCTACCTATTTCCCTGCTGGGAGGCATGCGCTCTTACTCCGGCTGGTACGTGCACCTCTCCTACTGTAATCATCATTAGCATGCCATTTCTGCCTCCCATCGAAGCAGCATGACTGACAAACCATCATAGCCTGACATGTAAACGGAGGAAGTTGAAGTGCGATGAATCTAAGCCAATATGTCGCAAGTGCACCAAAGCATCCCGTGACTGTTCCTATGGAGAACAGTCTATCTTTCGCAGCCAGATTGGCTCAACACCGGACCGGATTCGAAAGAGTACTAGCAATCAGCAGGACAAGCAAGCCGATCAGCTCAGAAATGAGGTTACCTGGGTAGAGCTTCCCTCCGAATGTAGGTTCCAATTCGGAAGGCATCAGATTTGTATATACTCACATCAATTTAGTCACGTTTGTTTCCGCGGGAGATCCCAGGGACAATGACAGCACAAGGACCGTAGAGCCAAGAGAGTCAGTTGCAGATTCGGAAGGGAGTGGAATAGAGAGAGTAATAGATGCAGGCGAAGCGACCCACATCTCTGAATACCATTCCGCATCAAATAATGACGTCTCTGCTGCTACACCTTACTTCCATACGCCGACCACCGATCTTTGCACACCACGAGACCACGATTCATCAATTTTTCATGTTAACCCATCAGAGTCAGATTCTTTAGAGAAAGCTCTTCTCTCATACCTCTTGCGACATTTTAAACAAGGCCCAGGCCAGTGGTGTGCATCCAAAATTCGATATTGAACAAAACTTGGTGCTAACGATGACTAAGGATGGATCTCTTTGATACAACGTCTTATTTCTCTTCAAGAGTACCTGTCATTGCGTCAACGAGAGTTCTGTTGAAATCAGCGGTTTGCGCTCTTTCTGCAAAGCATCTACGACATGTTTGTCGGGTTATGAGCCAAACTGGTGTGGACCCCGGTTCGATTCCAAGCTATGTTGGCCTTCCTTTCGCAAACGAAGAAATGTGGCGATACCACTCAGCAAGATATTATGACCAAGCCCTTGGTCATTTAAAACTTGCCGTTAGCTCAGAATCATATTCCCAGAATCTATCTGGCAGGGAAGAAATGCTCGCCGCTGTCGCAATTCTCTGCACTTTTGAGTTGATGGACGCTCCCGGGAGCGCATGGAGAGCCCATCTCAGCGCTTTGCCCCTCTTCGATGATAGATCAGCCTCTATGCCAGGCCATTCTCTAATTGTCATTCCTCAGACCGCTATAAAGGGTCCAATATTCTGGAGTCTGGCCCGGCAGGACTTATTATGTGCCTGTGAGCTTCTCAAAAAACCTCATAACAACAGATTTCTAATAAAAAAATAGTCATAAGTGAGACTCCGACTCGATTGGATTTGAAAGACATGCGGCTCTGGCAGAATGCAGGTTTGGCCACGGACGAGAATGGAGAGCTTCTGCCCTACAGCCCAACAGATGTGATAGAGCGGCAAAACTCCTCTGGGCTTGAAGAGGATATGAAGAGCAATGAACTAGCTTGGATCCTTGGTAAAATTGCAAACCATCTTACTGCCGGGGACGCTTTCGTTATGGCGAACAACACGTTACCACGCCATGAGCGGCCTGTGATCGGATTAAGCCAGGAGCATCTCCTGGAGAGATGGAATATGTTGATGTCTGATTTAGAGAGATGGCACGATTCCCTTCCCGCTTCCTTCGCTTCGACTACCCGAACGCGGAGATTGGGCACCGCAGCTTCAGGATTTGAGCTGAGTTTTGATACCTTCGTGCAGATCTGGTTTGATTTGCCCTTGTGCGCAGCAACAATGCAAAGCTACCACCAAGCCAAGATACTGTTATTGGCAAATGAGCCGCAAGAGTCAACTGCCATTCGATCGACTGTATCAGCACGCTTGAGATCCTACCGACATGCTTTGCGCGAGGTCGTTTACCATGCCAGGGAAGTGTGTGGCATAAGCCTTGCCAATTCAACAGACTCATTTCGGGTAAATTCCGTTCAAGCTCTGTTTGTCGCTGGGCAGGTCTTTCAGGAACGACGCGAGCAGGACGCGGTACTCGAATTACTGTCTGGAATAGAAAGAGACCTTGGCTGGACCACTAGATATCATGTGGCCAAATTAAAAGATGAATGGGCAAGGGGAAGAGAAGGCAATCACGTTGACCGTGAGGAGCCTGGTCATGACTCTAACTGGTTTATATCATAGTGTGGCTTGCCTCTGTGCAACATTATATCTTTCCAATATTCATTAGTGTCTTTTGCGCTCGAAGTTGACCTTCCAGGGCTGAAATCAAAAGATTACTGAGCTTATTGTAGATAGGGCTTGTAGCATGTACGATGATGAAGGCCTTGTTATTCATGTTTGTTTATCTCATTCTCTTTCACTCTATGATGCATATCCCACTTCTTCTATCTCGTGGATCAAGTGGTGGTCGAGGCCAGCTGGTCTGGCTTGCTTCTCCGCAGTTCTACCACATTCGCGAAGATGCGAGTTTTGCCCATTGGAGTCTTCAGTAAACTCCAATTTTCGATATTCACAGTTCAAGTAGCCGGTGCCTGTCAAAGAGCCAAAATTAACCAAGGTTCATTAGAGTTGAAGCAGTCAAGTGGAAAATCAACCTTTCTCCTTCGCATAGCCTGTCCAATCCTCAGTGAAGTAATGCAAGAACGCTCCATGCGTTACAAGCGCAATGTGCTTTTCTGGGCGCTGATAAATCCAATTGCGCATCTCCGCAGCACGCTGCTGAACGGCAGTCATGGTGGACGCGTATATCCCTTTCTATGAGAACTTAGCCCATAAAATGACCTCGAACAAAAGGAGGAGGCCTACCTTTGAGTTCCACGATTCATCGACCAAGCCTGTATTGAGTTCTGAAACATTCCATGAAGGGGCAGCATTGGCGATGAGCTTCGGGGCCTCTGAGATTGTGATCTCGGCGTCAAGGCCAATGTCACACGCCAAACTACTAATCTCTTGCGCTTTAGGAACCAAAACCACTGGTACCTGTCGTTTCTCTAATTCGGGTGCAAAAGTGTAGGCGGCAGTCTGAACAGCACGTCGGAGCGGGGATGAAAGGATGACTTCGACGTCTTGAAGGAAAGGGAACTTTTCTTGGAGCTCTGTGCACTGAGCTTTCCCAGTCTCTGTCAATAGTGCATCCCGGAGATGGTGAGAGTCCTATGGGCTGTGTTAATTCTCGGTATTGACAAAGCGCAGTGAACGGTAGGACAAATATTACATTGACATTGTGTTCGCCTTGAGCATGGCGAATGACATACAGAGTTGGAGGCATTTTGGCCTATGTAAATAAAATAGTTGCTTCGATGATAGCTTTGGTTGTTGTGGAGCGCCGAGTTATCATGCGTATGATATATTGCATTTCACTCGAGTTGTGGGCTTTGAATTCAACCCTCTCGGCTTTCACCATAATTCCTTGACCTGTCTTACTATTATGGCTTGTAGATCTCGCAAGCGGTGGTCCACACCTTTCGGTGCCAAGCCGGGCTCGGCTCGGCTTCTTCTTGCGATCCCGTCTTATACCCAAAGAAACTTCCGGTTTGCAGCACTCCTCGGCTCGACTTCCTATTCCGTCTGGCTCCACTATCATTGTCCCTCATCTTGTATGTATACATCCACCAACATTAATGACAGAAATAGCTTTGAAAGTAAGCCGAGAGGCTTCTATCTAGGGACATGATTATCGCTAAGAGTCAGCTTGTTCTCTTCCGTGGAACTTTAGCTGAAATGTACTTTGCACTGATATTTATTAGTCAGTACCACAGTATTTAATGCTGGTCAATATCTTCTCTTCATCTCTTCTTAAGCCACTTTTTAGACAAATCCGTTTCAATCTCGGATAGCTGCGAAACAAAGCAACATGAGACAGTCATTGCGTTTGCAGGAGAAGGTTGCTATTGTGACCGGTACTTCTTCCGGCTTAGGTCGAGCTATCGCGATTCGCTATGCGCAAGAGGGTGCCAACGTAGTCTGTGCCGATTTGACACCAACGGCCCGCTCCCAAGAGGAAGCTGGAATTACAACACATGAACTGGTAATCCAGGAGGGTGGGCAGGCCATTTTTGTGCAAACCGATGTCGGCGATGCCACCCAGATGGAGAACTTGGTCAAGGAAGCCGTGAAGGTCTATGGAAGACTTGATATGTATGAGGCCTACTCCCAGATTCGCCTTTATTTATATTGAATTTTCTGACCACTCTATTAGTCTAGTCAATAATGCAGGAATCAGCATTGAGGCGCGGCTTCCTGCTGTTCTCCATTTGACAGATGTAGCAACATGGGACACGACGATGCGAGTAAATGTGAAGTCAGTTTTCCTTGGCTGTAAATACGCCCTTGCACAGATGTTGTCGCAGGAGCCACATGCTTCAGGGGATCGAGGATGGATCATTAACATCTCATCGATTATGGGCATGATTGCGGGGCCGGAGAATCGTAGGTTCTCGACCTTGCATACCTCATTTTAGAGCTAACCTCGCCGCCTTGTAGCCTCTTACTGTGCATCCAAGGGAGCTGTTAGCCAGCTCACAAGGCAGGTTGCCTTGGATTATGCCCCGCATAAAATCCACTCTAATGCACTTTGCCCTGGTTGTAAGTAAGGCCACGATTTCTTAGTTGTTTAAAGACTGACAATTAGCAGATACCCAGACCGCTATCTTCAAGGAAACGACTACTAATCTGACACCTTGGGAAGATCTCCATCGCCGGCACCCGTTGAAAGGTCCGGGCTTCCCTGATGATATTGCTAAAATGGCTGTCGTTTTGGCAAGTGAGGATGCTAGCTGGGTCACTGGAGTGTGCTTGCCTGTGGATGGTGGATACACTGCCCGTTAGAAACAATGCTACTGCGTTGGTGTGTAAGGAGGTATTGACCTTATCCTCTGCCAACCACTACGTTCGGACATTGGTGAATACCCCTTCAATCAAGCTTAAAGGTTTGGTGGTGTAATTATACTTTGGACTCTCGGAGTGACGAACGTAGGTTTCATTCCTCGACCAAAATGCCGTGGGCTGTAAAGCACCTCCTACCGCTTGGTATCTGTAATGAGACTATATAAAATACCAAAAAAAATAATCTCACTATAAGTCATCACGTCAAGATCTCCGTATGGTGTTTTTGGTAGTGGATTACGATACGACTTGTGATGCCTTGAAATACTGGCATCAAGTATGTTATCTTATCAGTCGCGCATTTCCATCTTTCCGCGCTTTTTCTCTCCTTTCGCAGCAATCAAGTTACCATCCATAATGGCATCCCACTGTGTTGCCTCGTCCAGGTTAGCCCTACCGACGGTCTTTCGCACCCTGTTCCGCTCCGAGGCGCCTCGCAATTTACGCCCTTCCCGGAGTGTGCGCTCGCCAGCGCTCTACCAACCCAGACTGTTCAGCTCCACCACTCTCTTCCGCCAAGTTCAGGAACAATCGCAACATGGAATCCCCGTCGCCCAAGAAAATCTTACTCCCAAGTCTCCAAAGCCATCGGAATCCACTGCAGACTCGAGTCCACCCTCTGAAAAGTCACCCACGGACTCAGTGAAATCGTCCAAGAACCCCGATTCCAAAAGAAGAACAAGGATCGCAAAGATCGCAATCCCTCCAAACATGCCGACAAGGACAAGAAATTCGATAAGCCAAAGAAAGAGGGCACACAGAAAAAGAAGGCCGAGCCCTGGAAGACTCAGAAACAGGCACTCGACAAGAAGTTCCCAAACGGTTGGAACCCTCCCAAGAAGCTTTCACCTGATGCTCTGGATGGAATTCGAAGTCTACACGCAAGTGCACCGGATAGATTTACAACCGCGGTTTTGGCAGAGGAGTTCAAGATCTCACCCGAGTCGATTCGCCGCATCTTGAAGAGCAAATGGAGGCCGAAAGCTGAGGAGATTGAAAGTCGGCGGACACGGTGGGAAGCACGACATGAGCGGATTTGGGGTCATATGGCTGAGTTAGGTCTACGGCCGATGACCAAAAGTGCTCTTTCCAAGTCCGACTCCAAATTACTGTACAAGAAGGACAAGGAGGACCTGGAGGATAAGGGAGAATAAGAATGGCAATGAATAGAGGACCTTTTCAAAGTGTATATTATTTCGAAGTTGAAATTCAGTGCACACCAGCAGCTGAACAGTGTATATTATTTGTGTATTATAGTGCTCTTGGTAGCAACGGAATCATCCAGATCATCTCTGCATAAAGTGACCACAATTACCCCGTTGTCTTGCGATTATCTGGAATCTCAGGTTGATTTTGGTCAGACTAGATTGATGTCAACCTTGAAAATCAAGAATTTTGGATACCTTTCTCATTTGCCCTGGCTTGTCTTGGTGAAATAAGACGCAATGCAGGGAAATAACCTGGTATGATGAAACACTCAAACCCTTACTTCGCCACTTTCAAGGGTCTTTCCATCAAGTACAACGTAGTATGGTTTTTTGTCCGCCGGCCTATTTACTACAATAATAGAATTTTGGGTGTCACTAATAGAACTAGAAAGTCAGTAGCCACGCAAAGGATCAGTCAAAGAGCAGGAAAGACTATCCTGACCGAGCTTGTCATTTTACTTGAAGATATTCAGTATGTATGCTCACCGCGGAGTTCCGGGTTGTTGTCTGAGTTCATGTGGAGTCGTGGTTCACTGCTGTGTCTGTCATCCTCCATAGTGAGCTTCTCTCTACTTGGTTGTTTTAAAGAAAAATCTACGTAGGTGTCGATGATATGGATGTAGGCGTGTCATTCCATTTGCATTCCTTAATCATGATGGTATCTTTTCAATATTTGCAAAATGCAGAGTAGAGTTCGGGGGAAGTTGAGCTAATCCGAACCGGAGCTCGAACTGTGGAGGCGCCGTCACGCAACTTGCTGATCTCCACCTCGGCCGCAACACATGTACCTTGCACCTCGAACCTGCGGCCTCACACCATGGCGCTTTCGACATGAGAGGTTGCGACTGTCGGCACACTCCTTGGTGAATTGCTTCAATCGCCTTTGATTTTCGTCAATTCCTTCGCCCCGCGATCGAAGATCCGCCTTCCATACAGCTTCCGGCCCACATGCTGACCGCGCCGCCATGCCGTCGAATATCCAGGTCTTCGTGAAATGGAAGGACCAAACAATCTTTGCGGGGGAGAATGTGGAATGCACTATTACATTCAAGAACGTGGCAGAGACCAGGCCCGATGTCAACGCTAGTGAGGGCCAGCACCAGCGCAAGGCGTCTCGAGTCGCCAACCATTCCAGCAATAATAATTCCGACTCCTTCTTTGGTTTCAAATCACCCCAGAGGCTTTTTTCGGATCGACGGTCTTTTTCCATCGGCTCTCCAAGGAGACCGGCTGCCCACCGCACCGCTTCGTCCCTGAGCTCCCCACTCGTTGCTTCTCAGAGCTTCCCGCCTGCCGGCAACCCCTCCTCCACGCCCCGAAGCTGGCAGCCCGGCCACAGCGGTAAACGATCTGTATCGATCCTTTCAATTGATAGTGAAGGACAGCCTGAAAAATCGCTGTCGCCGCACTTGACTCGAGGCAAGCCTGCTAGGGGTCATGGGCGCTCAACCAGTCTCCAAATCTCCCCCCGGAGAAATGATAGCTATGATGATTCATACAGGAAAGGTACGTCCGACGCGTCAATGAGGATTCCAGGGGATAGGAGCTAACGAACTATCGTGTTATAGCAGCCAGGGCTCCAATGCGTGGTCTGCCACTGAGAGAATCAGACGAATCCGCCCCCGTAAACCTACGAGTTGACACCAATAATGTGGGGACCACAAGCCGTCCTGGATCCATTGCAGAAAGTCCTGTAAATTCGGTCGAACCACTGCGCCCTGCACGAAGACCTCAACTACCTTCCTTTGACTTCAAATTTCCGCCTGCCCCTCCAAATGACACCAATCGCCCCGCCGCAACCCCCTCACCCAAATCCGAAAGACTCCCCTCACCGGGGAAAGCCCCAGGAAGAGATCCATCGGTACTGGGACCGCCATCACATCAGCAGGTCACACGGATTATATCGGCAACCAGTGTGAATGGAAGCAGTCGAAGCAGTGGTGAGTTCTTCTCGGTCAGTGATCACTCGACTGAAACATTGGCATCCGAGTATACAAATTATTCCGCTCAAGGAGGACGTGCGCCTCCTCCTGCCCGACACGGGCGACATTATTCGAGTGTTGTGCCCTCTTCAGCAAAGTCCGCAGACAGCCAGGCGCTACTGATGGGCTACGCCCAGATCAGTGCATCGTTCACAGTCGACGGCTCATTGGTCAATCAGTCAGTATTTGACGAAGTTAAGCGCAAAGGAGTAGTTGGCGGCCAAGCAGGCACTGGTGGACTCCCGGGGCGACCAAGCTCCGCCAGCACTGAACGTGCTCGCAAAGGGGGTGGTGGCTTTTGGGGTGCGCTCAAGTGGAACGCCATTGAGGAATCTATAAACGGTTTCTTGTCAAACAATGAACTTGACGGTCTCCGAGACATGCGTGGAGTTGCATCGTCACGCTCCATTCCGCTCCTTTCTACTCCACAATCGCTTCTTTTCGTCGACCTGCGACTGGCACCAGGAGAGGAACAGTCGTATTCCTTCTCTTTTTCTCTTCCCAGAGGACTCCCGGCGAGCCACAAAGGGAAAGCCATCAAGATATCTTACAATCTCGTCATTGGAACTCAGCGACCTAGTGCGCCCAACGACACTCAACGAGTCAACCGCATCAACATCCCGTTCCGTGTATATAGCGGAGTAAATGGTAAGTGGCTTCATCATCACGGCTTTTCATTTGCTAATGCTAATGTTCTGATAGAGAAGGGAGATGTTTTGGGTCATGATCTGATGTCTCCATACGTGCTTTTGCGTGACGAAGCCAAAGTCCAAAAGGTCGCACCTAACGCTCCGGTGATCCCAAAGCCTCAGAGTCTGAGTGGACTTTGGAATTCAGCTGGAGACTTTATCTCCTACGTCGATGAGATTCTTGAGCAGCGTGCACGCTCAAATTCACTTTTCCCACCGGGTGCTCTTCCAGAGCGCCGAGCAAGCTATGACGGACCTCCCCAGCCGCTGTCCTGCAAAGACATCATTGACATGGCAATTCTTCGCAGTAACCAAACCGCTCAATCATCGCGGCGTAGTCCCAACAGATTCGAGATTGCTCGCGATGGCAAACGTATCGCAGTGGTTGTCCTGAACCGTCCCGTACACCGAATCGGCGAAACCATCATTGCTACCGTGGATTTCGGTAATGCTTCTATCCCATGTTATGCTGTGCGAGCTTCATTGGAAACATCTGAGAAAGTCGTTCCTACTCTGGCTGTTCGATCAAACGCCAGTATCCACCGAACTACCCGTCGCATCCATGCATCCCTATTTGAAAATACGCTTTATGCCACCCGTGTGGTTTTCAGTCCTGCCATTCCTATTACTGCCACACCGACTATTCTCACCAGCGGCGTGACCCTTGATTGGGACCTACGCTTCGAGTTTGTGACACCGAATACGATTAACGAGCATGGGCATGGGCCCTCCGGTATCCAATTGCTTGAATCTATATCTTGCGACGATCGTGGTAAAGTCCTTTCTGCTTTGGAGCATTTGGGCTGTGAATCATTTGAAATTTCAATCCCGTTGACTGTCTACGGCGAAAGTGTCCGGGAACATCTGCCAGAAGAGAACAACGGATATGCTATTTGAGATGGTCCTGATGTTGGTTTGGCCTCTGCCGTGTTGGCAGCTTTCTTGTGTATTTGTCTAAATATTCCCCTATCCACTTGTGGATATGTTTCTCGGTCTCACATCTCCATGGTGTGTTGTAACGCCCATTTGGGTACAAGATCTTACTATCACCTACGACAGCTTTTTAATACCTACCAGAATAGGTACTTCCAAGGTTGTCAAATCTTAAATCCATAATCTGTCTCAACGGCCAGCCTTCCCTAATACGGCAGACTATCAAGGCCTGGAGCTGTGATGCCTACAGAAACAATTAAGTAGCGGATGTCTCTTCGGCACGTCATATGGGCATGCTTGATGTAGGCATGACGAACGTGATTTTCTATGGCCTCTAATTTTTACCTTATCCAAGTCATACCAAATGGAGTTCTGTATAAATCAATTAACTTTTTTCATCTTCTTCTACTATAAGTGTCCCATTGTCAATACACGTGACATTCTCCCACTTTCCCACCTTTAAAAGAGTGAGGCTTGCCCTGGTGCGCGCGAAACTTGAATAAGACACTCTGTGAGCTTTTACTTTAGACTTTGTATTTTCTTGTCATGATTCATTCTTGGTCAAATTGAGGCGATCATGTTCGGCTTGTTGTAGCGCCGGGCTAGAATTTTGGATTACTGATCATGCCGACTCTTAGTTACGCATTAAGAATGATGAGTGAACATGAACCTGGAGCTCACTAGTCGAACACCACAAAATCAGCTGGACACCACATCGTTTCTATATCTGGTATGGCGCAGTAATTGTAATTCAGAAAAAATGCTATCTCGAATATTCAAAGATATCGCACCACCTTCGCTTAATCCACCTCAATATACGAAATAACACTTCATTGGGGTCATGATATAAGTAAGCTTAGTGAGAGTCAGTCTTTGATCACCTTCAAATTCCAGCGTAGTCTACAGAATAACGTGAGTAAGTAGGTACTTGGAAATGTACTCAAAAATACCACTCTTGAATTACATTTACTACGCTATCCCTACTGTGGTTAGCGGTGGTGTTCTTCTAGCAAGCTCCCATGAACCTAAACAAATTTCAGCTCCCGACGGAGAACGGAAGATAAATCATTCAAAATCCGATAGTTGGTCAGAAATTTGTATTTGCAATGATTCAAGTTCTACTCTCATAAAATTTTAGAGGTACAATTAGCGTGAGTAGATGAGCCTTCTATAGCCTCATAGCAACCTGTCCCTATTTGAAACACTCAACGCCTACTAGCCACTGAAGTTGTGGCCAATAAAGTATTTGACAGTGGTACTCCAACACTTGATCATATCAAATCTCAATAGCTTTCATCTGAATATTTTCTGGCTATATTTATCATCCGTTGTGGCATCGATGGACTCTGTTATCGTGGTCGCCGTTCTTCCCAAAATTGCCAAAGACCTGCAAGCTACAAGAGTACAAATCTTTTAGTGTGGTACTCGATTCTTGCTAGCTCAGACGGTGAGTATATCCAGTCCAAGAGGTAGCACTTGAGCGTTGATTATATCAGACATCTGACCACCCACTACCGGAAATATAGGTTACTGTACCCTTGTATGGTAGTATGAGTGACATATGTATTTTGGCAGGAATTTGATGATTAATCTGGCCATTGCACCCTTCACCTTGCATTTTAAGTATTAGTGATCTTGAAATCATATCGGGCTTCAACTAAGTGCATTAGTAAAGATGGCATTATTGCTCGGCGTTGAATAGTAATCACAATCTCACCCTCATCTTGGGGGTCACTTCGTGCCTGAATTCGGGGTTTCGGCCTCCGGATTTTGCGCTCGAAAAAGAATACAACACGCCAACATGCCCTGAGAAAATTAACCCATCTCCTTTCCACGCTTCACATGAAACGCCATAGTTTTGAAGCTTCGCGTTATTCCTAAAAATATTTTTAGCATTGTTTGTCTATCTAATTGGTTACTCTATTGGATCCCGACAATCTGGCACAACCATGGATCGGGAATCTACGTCATTCAGTTGGAGTGGTCTATTCCCAGGGTCACTATCGCCGGATTTTGAGGTGGTGATGCCCCAAGAGACTCAAGATCTAGTGAACCGAAGAATCCAAGTGGGAAATAAGACGACGCAAGGGGAAATCGGGTCGACATGCACTTTTACCGACATTTTGGTTCAAGATGAACATTCAGAAAGCCAAACAGCAAGTGCAATGGAAGGAAGACCCAGAGGACCAATCAGGCAGGGAAATGTCTCTGGAAGCTCTCATCATGATAATTCTGCAGCTGGAAAGTCAAGTATAGAAGTAAGTACTTCTTTAGCTTATGCTTCGATCTAAAGATTCATTCCAGGAGACCAAAGGCTGACAGCATTGAAGCGCCGGAGAACACAAGTGAAACTAGCACAAAGAGCGTACCGCCAACGAAAGGATGACACTCTGGCCGCTTTAAGGAAACAGTGTGGTGATCTGGAAGAGGTCATTCGCAATATAAATGAGGCATTCAATGCGTTCTACTCAGATAGTTGTCACTCTGGAATTGGATCCCGAGAGCCCAAGCATATGCATCATCTCAGGCAAACTGCGAAGTATATGGGCGATCTTACAGACACTGCGATTGGTAAAGCCAGTAAAGTATGTTTTGTCGTTCATGACGCTATGGAAGACTACTGACTCTAACCAGAGGGTCAGCGAACGAGATAATATGAGCAACAGCGCTAGTCTAAACAGCCCATTCAAACAGAGGCCTTCTCATGAACAATGGTCCTTCCAGCCTGGACTACTTTCATATCAAGCAGCCAATGACGGTCTCAGTGCAGATTGGATTGCGTCTCTTACCGCCGGTATACCAGAGCTTTGTATTTCAGGTACCGGTGGTGGCGATATCGAAGCTATGGATCCATTGAATGACCTTTTGTGTCCTAGCCCCATGTTGGATTTGACTTATCTCACCTCTCATACCAACACGGCAGAGAGAGCTACTTTTGCCAGGAGGCTGCAGCATGATGCCTTAGAAAGAGGATTCGAGCTGGTCACCAACCCAAACACCCCGCTCTCCATCCTTTATTACGCCTTTGAACACTGTCTTCCAGTCAGTAGCCGAGAAGAGATCACCAATCGCCTACGAGTATTATTGAAGCAGTCAGAATGCGGGACTCTTTCAGGTCCTAGGGACGATAATTATCAGCACAATACGCCCAAAGTTTGCCAATCAGATTCAATCAATCAAAACTATAGTACTGGAAGCCCGTCAAGACTTCCGAATGGCCTTGGCCTACTTCCGCAAGTCCGAGAGCCAGAATCGGGCTTGTTTCAATCAAGTCAAGAGTTTCTCAGTGCCCAAGATGTCGAATCATTCTTGAAGTCTAGAGGCATTGTGATCACATCAACTTCCAATTTGCTTCAACTAAAAATCCCCCAGGGTCAGCCAGCAAGGCAGCAAAATAGTTACCAAACTGCTATCCTGAGTGTCAACAAACTCATTGAAAGTCAGTCATTCTCCCGTTAGATCTTCTGAATGTCTTCTGACAGCTGCCTTTCATTCAGACGTGCTTGATCGCGCAGTATGTCTTTCTACCGGGCCAGGATTTCGAAAGGTCGACGTCGAAAGTGCTCTACGAACCAGCATTCGTGTATCTGCCTAGGAATACTAGTAATATGGCCTCAACATGTGCTGGTTCGCAAATAGAAGGATGTCAATCACAAATCAAATGCCCTTGTTGAATGCGTCCTGGAAGGCCGAAAGTAAAAAGCAAATCGCTTGAAATCCTAATCGATACATACTAAGGCAGATCAATGACTCTTATATATAATGCGCATTGAAATGATCAGACCTTCCAAAAGGTTTATTGGGAATCTTTAAGCCCGGAGAATGATGAGTGATCCTAAATGCCTGATTTGTCTGATGATGAGTGATATAGGATCAACCATACCACCGATTGATTAGTGATATGGGCACAAGCGTATTCCTGTTCGGATGATTATTTTATGATTATTGAACATGCCGCTTGCCTTGTCAGGATATACCACAGAGACAAGATGCCCGACCCAGGTGTCACTCCTAAGCACGAGGAATCCCGAGTAATCACTTTGACATTTATCGAACCCCCTAATGCTCTCATTTCATGATCAACTGGGTATTTGTCATAAAGGTTGGCCAAATTTGCCGTGGATTTTGCTAGTCAGCTCACAAAAATTAGCAGTATAAAGTTGTTTTTTTGGGCACACATTATAATGGGAGAGGCATAGTGTTATTCCCGAACTTTTCACCAATACATGGAGCAACGTGAATACTGGCGCTCTCATTTGATAGAATATTAGATATAGTAACAGAGCTACAAGGCTTTTCAGAGACTCGGTCATCCGACTGCCTGTATGATTTTACACGCGGGTTTCCAAACTGAAACAACTTCAATAAACTGGAACCGTGATCTGTATTGCTATCTCGCTATCGGGCATTGGATATGATATATACAGATTCACTTCAATCTTTGGCCTTTCCCAATGCATCATTGTAAACTCGTTGGAATACTTCATCCCTCTGTTGATCAATCGACCGAGCAACCTGAAGGACTTCTTCATTCCCCTCAGTCAACGCTCCAAACACGGACTCTGCGAGGTCATATTCAATAGTGGTGAACCCCGGCTTCTTCTCGTAAATAAGATTCACAATAGGGGCATGATGGGCAGCTCTGATATCGTGCGCGGTCATCTTTGTGGCGGTCCGAGGGTTCCCCATTGTATACTGCCTTGCGTTTTGAGATCGTCCGGCCAGGGTAGACAATACACCATGATCATTAATTGCAAAAATACAAAATGGCTCTGCTCCGCGCATCTCGTTGACTGCTTCTTCAAGCTCCTGGAGAGTGTTGGCAGCTTTCAGTGTCTTGTCATTGTATCTTCCCAGTCGGCTTTCAAGGCAAGTGACGAAGGAGAACCAAGGCACTGGCAAATTTATTGTTCGGTGAATGATGGTTCGATTGGTGTCTATCGAGTGATCTTGAATCGACATTGGGTTGTCGATGAGGCTGTTGGGCGTGGGGCGGTTGGCATCCATAGAGTGAGAGACAAGCCGTTCTGGAAAAGTAATCTTGTTCAATTTTTTAGATCGACGCCGGTAGTGAAGAAGCTAAACGCGGGTCTACTTTCTTAAACTAGATGAATCTACCCTGAGGATTCTACAACTCCACATGATCTGATGTTTAGTAACGCTCGGAAAGTCAAAGACAATAAAATACGTCATATCAGTGATCAAGCTTTAGTAGGGACGAGAAGCGCCAAGGTTATCGTGGACCGACTTTGGTAGATTGTTCCGGTGGAGCGAATGATTACTGATCATATGCATATTCAGCAAAGTGATTAGTATCATACCCGAAGGCCGTAATCTGCCTCATAATGCTCGGTCATATTATGAACCACTGATTAAAAGCGCCACCTCTATCATACAAGTGAGTTGATGAGTGATCTACTTTGTGATGATTAATACCATCACTGCAACGAAAATACGCATGCAAGCCATGTCTTAAATACCTCTACATATCCCCTGAAGGTTTCCCCAATCGAATTCTACAGACCAAACACATTCCTACCCTCAGTCAAACTCGTCGCAGTCATGGAAAGCCAGAGAATACTTGTCATTGGAGGCACTGGTGCCCAGGGAACAGCTGTTGTCAAGTCGCTTCTCGAGGCAGAACAGTCGTACAAGATCAGAATATTGACCAGAAACCCGGCCGATGCCTCTACCCTGGCGAAATTTCCCACCGAAAGTGGAGTTGAGTTGGTCAAGGGTAAGATTTGGACGTTTACTAGGCATAATATTGATCCACTGACTTACACACCTCATTAGGTTCTTTCATGGACATGAAAAGTGTTGAATCTGCATTGCAGGATTGCTACGGAGTCTTTGTCAACACAGATGGTGAGTTGGGTTGAGGATCTATTTAATAGTATCTTAGAAACTTATCTTCAACAGGGTTCACCGTGAAAGAGGCAGATGAGATATGGGCTGCCATGCGCATTTATGAAATCGCAAAAGCATCTTCAACGCTGAAACATTTTGTCTGGAGCGGCTTAGATTATTATCTGAAGGTGTGCTAATACACTTGAGAATTCTCGCTCATCATGCTAACTACCAGCAAGCTGGGGAAATATGATCAAAAATACGCCTCCTACCATATAAAGTAAGTTGGAAAGTATTTTCTTCATTCCAGTGGCTGAAGGCTCACTTTTGGGTAGTGCGAAAGCTAGGGTCAACGATTGGCTACGAGCCCAGGAATCCTCTCATGAGAATCATGGCGTGGCATGGACAATACTCAATTCAGGGCCATATATGGAGATGCTGTACGGTCAGTGGAACATCTTCCCTCGTCTCTTATGTCCACCTCCAATACTGACATTGACAAAAGGCGGAGTCTTCATTCCACAAATCGAGGCGGACGGTACACGCGTTTACTCGCTTCCTTTAGGGAAGGGAAAGCTGCCTCTGATCGCACTTCCTGACTTGGGTTTCTTTGCCCGTATTATTTTCGAAAACCGCAGCGAGTGGTCAGGCCAGACTTTGGGTGTTGTCTCACAGTTTGTTACGGGAGACGAGATTGCAGAGACTCTCACAAAAGTGACTGGCATACCTGCCGTCTACAAACCTTGCTCGGGTGAGGAATGGGTTGACCAAGTCCCCTGGGCTTCTGGACCGGTGGCTAAGATGGACCCATCCGGTCCCACGCATCGGGACAACTGGCTCATGTGGTGGCGAGCTTATGAGGACGATCTGCTTCTTCCAGAGAGAGATATGGTGAGACTTAAGGCCCTTAACCCTGACTTGAGAACGCTGGAGACTTGGATGAAAGAAACCAATTATGACGGACAAACCAGACCACTACTGCGAGGTCACAAGTTCTAGAATGGTCAATTATCTCACTTTCGTTAGCCGACAACTTGAGAGATAGGGGAATCTGGAAACATTGCGGAGGCATGCCGCGCATCTTTCAACGCTCTCCATTAGCTTTTCAAATGTTAGTCGACTGCTACCTAGCTAGA
The DNA here is from genome assembly GCA_028828275.1 of Penicillium frequentans. Classification (NCBI taxonomy): domain Eukaryota; kingdom Fungi; phylum Ascomycota; class Eurotiomycetes; order Eurotiales; family Aspergillaceae; genus Penicillium; species Penicillium frequentans. Next base: position 415,067 of record JAQIZY010000015.1, on the reverse strand, counting down.
AATCAGATATTAGTCATTTCGGGCAATAAAGATCTAGGAATTAAGGAGGAAGGAAGCATTGAATTTGAAATACAGTGGTGGTTTCATCTGCGAGTCTCATTTTTCCGAGAAAGAGCGATTGGGAAGATATTTGACGTAGTCCCGAATGTCTCGGCCGTGTGGGCAGCTTTCTTGTGTATTTGTAAATACTCCCCTGTCCACTTATGGTTATGTTTCTCGGTGCCACGCCTCCCTGAATATCATGAACTATCGAAGTCTGCGACTACATACAGTGGATACGGGCAATGAACGCGGCTCTATGAAGATGGGGCTTTTAGGATTACGCGTGTCATGAATAAATGCTTTTGCTGCTTGGGGTCTCCTTGATTCTTCCAAAAGATTCTACCGTAGATTTGCACTGTAGGGAAGCTCAAGATTCAAATTTTAGACATTTTTCTCAATACGAGCCGTATTACCTATATGGATATCACTATAGCGGGGGAACAAACGATGGCTGGAGAACCCCTGTAATATGACGTAGTTTGTTTCATCTTACCACAAGGACACAGCAAATGTACCCCGAATTAACCTCATTGGTATTTGAGGGGAAACTGGGAAGTCAGCCCCTCCTTGGCTCCTGGACCACGCGCCCTTGTTCTTGGGCATGCCCCTGCGCAGCCCAACTTGACATCATACATTAAGCACCGGCACCTAGCTAGGCAGGTATCTTCAAGCCGTGAATATAGACCATGGGCACAGAGTACTTACCCGCTCAATAGTCTGCTTCTCTCGGAACCCTCATTTCATACAAAGATGGCACTCACGGATCCGGATTCTATTGGTTTCATTGGCCTTGGAGCCATGGGAATGTGGATGGCAGATCATTTAGCTGAGAAGCTGCCACCTACAACTCATTTATTTATTTACGATATTATCACACCGCTGATGAATGAATTATACGCAAAATATCCGCAGAAGGTGGTCCGCTGTGTCAGTCCGAAGGATGTTGCGGATCAATCGGTATGAGACAGGAATTTCGACTTATTTCAGTTATCCCATGCACTGAGTACTGACCATGAATTTATGTGCAGGTGATAATTCTTACAATGTTACCAGAAGGGAAGGACGTCAAGACGGTCTATCTATCGGCAGAAGGAATATGCTCCGCGGAGCTGAAAGAAAAGCTTCTAATCGATTGCTCAACCATCGACACGGCCAGCTTCCTCGAAATAAGAGACCATGTAACCAATCTCTCACCGTCTACACTCTTCTACGATGCCCCAGTCAGCGGTGGTGTAATCGGAGCAAAAAGCGGCACACTCGCATTCTTCCTTGGATGCCGTGAAGATGAATCACTCGAACTCCGCCAAGTAACCGGGTTACTCTCTCTAATGGGATCCACGGTTATTCCATGCGGCGGCCCATCCCTCGGACTCGCAGCGAAACTCTCCAATAATTACCTCTCTGGTATAATAGCCATTGCCTGCTCCGAAGCTATGGATATGGGGATGCGCTCTGGACTTGATCCCCGCACATTAGCGAAGGTTTATGCAGCTGGTACGGCGCAGAATACTGTTTGTGATAGGTTCTGTCCTGTACCGGGTGTTTATCCTGAGGCCCCCTCGTCGAATGGGTATCGAGATGGTTTTAAGATTCAGTTGATGCGAAAGGATTTCTCGTTGGCGGTTGAGATGGCGAGGAGGGTGGAGGCGAGGAATGTGCTTGGTGGTGCGGGATTGACTATATATGAGGGTGCTAGTGAGGATGTGCGGTGTAAGGATTTGGATTCTAGGGTTGTGTTTCGTTATTTGGGGGGAAATGAAAATTGGGGAAATCATGAGGAAGGGAATGTTTGAATTGAATTATAGTCGCGGTTTGAACTTCTAGTGTTACTACTCTGAAATCAGAGCGATTGGAAAACTATTGAACGCGGGGATGTGGGGTAAAGAGGCCATCAGTTGATGACGATTTACTGCATATCCTCGGTTATTGGAGAAACCCGAACCGTCAATGTTTCATTCTAAATTCTCTTATCTCTCTACTAAAGTCATCAACTGAATTTCAACTCTTTAGTTGCGTCCTTTTCAATTGCCGAATATTTCAAACTTCCTACGAAAATGTCTACCGATCCCAAGTTCGACGACCTCCACAAAGGCCTGTTTGAAGAAGGCCTCAAAGTCCGTCGCGCCGTCGTCGGCGAAGCCTACGTTGACAAAGCTCTAGAGAATGGCTCAACTGAATTCTCCCGAGCTGGCCAAGAACACATTACTGAATGGGCCTGGGGAAACGTTTGGACAAGGCCGGGCCTTGAACGAAGAGATCGGAGTCTTCTCAATATCGGCATGCTGATGGCTCTCAACCGTGGACCTGAGCTGGCTGTTCATATTCGGGGAGCTCGCAATAACGGTCTGAGTGAGCTCGAGATCCGTGAGGCTATTATACATGCTACTGTTTATTGTGGTGCTCCGGCTGGTGTCGATGCTATGAAAATTGCTGAGAGGGTATTGAATGAGATGGCGGAGAAGGGGGAAATGCCGCGTCAATTGGGATCTAGAGTGGAGAATTGAAGAAAGCTGGACTTTCTGCCCAATTCTGTTGGTTGTGAGCTTATCTGGGTAGTGCCTCCCAGCTCTTCATGTTGGGCGTAGCCCCGCCACACCTATGCATGAGCTAGGGTTCACCTGGCCTTAAGAGAATAGCCATTGCTATTTGGACAGCTCAAGAAGTTGAAATACACCTAGCTGTATGCTCGACTATTCTTCCAAAATTCCTTTTGTGCATACTAGATACCAGCCTAAGTAGTCTGGATCAAAGTTTCATGGGGTTTATCGAAGTTGCGCTGACTATATATTTTCGACCCGCCGACCTCGGGATTCAACACCCATGGACCAATGACATTTTCCGAACTCTTATATGCCTAGATGTAAGTCTCAACTCTCTTAAATCATCTTTCCCTAAGAAAAAAAAAATTATAAATACAATAACCGTATTCTGTAACCTGGAATCAGTATTTGGATAAGCTGGTCTATAGAAACTGATCTGACGTAGTTATGGTTGTCACTGGGGCAACGCGCAACTGCACCCATGGATCCGATTGCTTTATCACATTTGGTGGAGCTGAACCGATAGCACTTCTTTCCCTTGCACTGTGCGCGCATCGTCGATCCTGTCTCAACTGTCGCTTGCATCACACTCCAATATCTTGATTTACTCTGAGTATGGCATGCCAGATCTCATTTCTCGAGAACGCCACAGCTGACCCTTTTGACATCGGAATGCAGGCACGTCGCGATCAGCGCCCACCCCGCCGCAATAACAACACAAGGGATTCTTCCTGAACGAAGATGGCTTCATTCATCACCACCATGTCTGTCCCCGCTCCCCCTACCCCTGCTCATTCCTCCACCACTCTGGGCGAATCACCGACCCGATCCCCCTCTTTGAGTCTCAGCCCCTCGTTCTACCAAACCACCCGCACCTCTCATGTCCCTGCTTTAGAACCGCCATCCTATCTTTCACCCGCTGTGCGCGCTCTCAAACAAGGTTGCTTTGGACTAACGCCTCCCAGTAATGCGCGAACACGGGCGCCCTTCAAGCCCCGCTCTGCGGCCAAGGGCACCAGCAGTTACCAGCTGAGACAATTCGCTGAGGCCACTCTAGGAAGTGGAAGTTTGCGCAAGGCCGTGAAACTGCCTGAAGGCGAAGATTTGAATGAGTGGCTTGCAGTGAATGGTATGGCTGTCCGGATATCACGTATTTTGTGCAGCTAGATTCTAACCCCGCTGCGTCTTGCAGTTGTCGATTTTTACAATCAGATCAACCTCCTTTACGGCTCCATAACCGAATTCTGCTCACCGCAGACATGCCCCGAGATGAAGGCAACCGATGAGTATGGCGTAACTTGAAGAGAAAATATTTCGATACCCGATCTTGACTGACAAGGATGTAGGTTTGAATACTTGTGGCAGGACTCTGAGAACTACAAGCGACCAACAAAGATGTCCGCACCGGAGTATATTGAGCACCTGATGACATGGGTCCAAGGCAACATCGACAATGAACAGATGTTTCCCAGCCGAATTGGTAAGTTTCCAGATGTTCTGTGCTTTCTCAAAGAATAATTGCTTATAAAATTTACTCCATAGGCGTGCCTTTCCCCAAGACCTTCCCCAGTCTTCTCCGCCAAATCTTCAAGCGGTTGTACCGTGTTTACGCCCATATATACTGTCATCATTACCCGGTCGTTGTGCATCTTGGTCTGGAACCGCATCTGAATACCAGCTTCAAGCACTATGTCCTTTTCATTGACGAACACAAGCTGGCCAGCGGGAAAGACTACTGGGGCCCGCTAGGAGACCTGGTGGATAGCATGCTTCGCAGCGACTAAGTTCCATTTGCATGGGAAGGGATTATGGCCATCGGTGCATGAGGGTGTCTTTTATTTTCTGATATTATTGCGACGGCCAGAGCTTCTGGTGGATATATGGTAGGCGGGGTTCCCGACGGCGTTTCTGGCGTGGAGCATGCATTACTAGTCGATTCATGTACTTCTCTTGCTGACTGGGCTTCCTCGGCATTCGACGTGAATGTCTCGGATGAAAGACCAGCACCTATAGAATGTGCAGCTTTTATCACTCAACCATTGCAATACTGCTCTAAGGTCATTTACACGGTCCTTGTGGTTCCGGAGTAAATTGCTGTGCTTTGAGGATCTTGTATTGTAGTGCTGTGTTTTCTCGAGGAATTTTCACGACATGCTCTCATGTATACTATGTACAGCTTTTTTCAATTATTTGCATCAAATAGCGTTTGAAATCATTCAGTATACAAGCAAATCCAGGTTGTCGTTGCCAAGTATCCATGTTGACGATTGAATGCTCAAAAGCAGCGAAAATCGGGCCGCTTACCTCAGCCAGCAACACGTGATCCGGGAAGAAGTCGGACCTCCAACTCAACCTTCACGACGCACCCGACCGCCGCTCGCATCTCCCCCATCTCAACTCTCCTGGTCACCTACCTCCTCCCGAGGCCCTCCTCACACTCAATTCACGATGATGTCCGCCCGTGTCGCTCGCGCTGGCCTGCGTGCCACCCAGCAGCTCTCCGTCGCTCGCCCGGCCTTCAACGGTCTGCGCACCTATGCCACCCCGGCCCAGGATGTCCGCCCTCCCGTTGCCCTGTTCGGTGTTGACGGCACCTACGCCTCTGCTCTGGTATGCCTTCGACCCCTTCGATGATTCGACTCCCGCGATATCAAATTTTTCGCGCGACTCCGTGTCTCCCCGGCCCCTCCTATTGTCTACCCCCTCTGTTTTCCAACTTCGGATGTCGAAGCTTGCACGATACTACAAAATATAAATATATACACGACAGCCTCTCTAACCTTTTCTTCTCTGCAGTACACTGCCTCTTCCAAGTCCGCCGCTCTTGAGCAGACCGCTAAGGCTATCGCTGCCCTCGGTCAGGTCATCAAGGCCGACAAGAAGCTGACCACCATCCTCGGCGCTCCTACCCTGTCCACCGCCGACAAGGCCCAGATCGTCCAGGAGCTCCAGAAGGTCGCCGGTGCTGACAAGGCCGATATCCTCAAGAACTTCCTCGAGACCCTTGCCGAGAACAACCGTCTCGGTTCCCTCGAGGGTGTCTGCGAGAAGTTCGCTACCCTCATGTCCGCTGCCCACGGCGAGATCGAGCTGAACATCACCTCCGCCCAGGTGGGTACCCATTCAATTGTGTTTTGATGGATGGTCGGATTGTTATGACAAATACTAACTTCGTTATCGTCGTAGGACCTTGACACCAAGACCATCTCCCGTCTCGAGAAGGCCGTTGCCAAGTCCGAGTACAGCCAGGGCAAGAAGCTCAAGGTTGTCACCAAGGTGCGTTTCGAAATATTAGCTGTTCAATCCCGCAACCGAACTGATTATGATCTTCACAGGTTAACCCCGACCTTGTTGGTGGACTCGTTGTTGAGATCGGTGACCGCACCGTCGACCTTAGCGTCTCCTCCAAGATCGCCAAGATGAACAAGGCTCTTACCGATGCTTTGTAAATGTAAAATAGCCATTGAGAGTTGTGGGGAGGATGTGATTAGATATAGCATCACCCTGCATGCACGGTAGCGTTTGGTGAAAGCAGAAAGGGGCCCTCTGATTGGGCTCCCTCTTTGTTATCATTTCGTTTGTTTCCATTATTTGTGAACTGCACAATACACTTTTTCATCACAATTATTACCGAGTCTACTGTAGGATTACGAGGCTTCAAATTAGGATTCTAATAGCTACACTTAGCAGGCTTGAGGACGTCGAATGTCCGAGCATCATATGAAACACCAGGTGAAACACGAGACGCTGATACAGAGCAAGGATATCGAATGGATGTTTCAATTGATACCACCGGCATAATGTACAAAGTACATAATCTATCACAACATTGGCTTCGGTTATCGATCTCCGGTCCCCCGGCAGCGGAGCCAACGATCCACCCGTAGTCACTCCTGCACAGAAGCAAGGGGCAACAATCGGCCCGATAGGCATGTATGGGGTTGTTGTTTATCATCTGACAGAACTGGATGATTGGCCACACCACAATTGTTGAAATCGAGACTACATGGTGGCGTTTCATGGGTCTGCCAGCAAGAAACAAGCAAAGGAGAGAAAAAAACTCGTATTACGCCGTAGCAGTGCCAACGAGGAGGCGAGAAGACCTACTAACAGAAATTCTTCAACATATGCATAGAAGGGGCATCGAAAAATAAAACGAACGAGACCGCAAATCACAGCCGGAGTGGGGCGGGTCTCCTGCCACGAAAACCACGGGTCTGATGCCGGAGATGTACTTCATAGTCCCGTCCATTCGGGTATACAAAAACAAAAAGGGACAGACGACAAAAGTATTCAGCCAATAGCAATAGCAAAAACGCATTAACCTTCCCCGGATTTCCTTTCCGTGGCAATGAGATCAGAGCCAAAGTCAGGAAATTCAAAATCACGACTCCGTTTCCTTCTGCTCTGGATGGTGGGAATTGTCGTATGAAGATTCCGAAGTTGGAACTAGTTTTGCTTTCCATCAGTCCCGTTGGAGGGTATTTTCAGTTTCACAACATATTCACCAAGTACAGCATTGATGGTTGAAAATTAAAAAAAGGGTTCAAACATGGCATGGGGATGATCAAGACGACTCATCCTTACCGGCTGTCTGTTCCTGTCCGCCCCGGGATACCTGTGGTAGACCGGCGGTAGATTGGCGCTTAAGTCGCTCTTCAGCCTCACGGATGCGCTGCTGAAGAACCTCAAGCTCTCGGCTTTGAATTAACATCTGCTGCTTCCTATTTTCCAGTTCCTGGGTTAGTTTTTCGTCCCTTTAGACCGAACGAATATAGAGGTGAGATCATGTTTTTGACTCGAGTTTGGGGGGGTTACACCTACTTCTGGTCCACTGTCTGGGAAAGGTGGTTCACGTCGCTGTCGAGCGAAAAAGCGCTATCCAACGCGCTGGAGAATGCCTGGGCCATGGTCCTGCCATGTCTTGGTCAACGTCCTTGTTCGGGGTGAGCTTGGTTGTTGGGTGAGACGCACGACTGAGGCCGGCACTTGGGCTTCCACTCTCGATCTAAGTCGGACATTTTGGAATTTGGGTTTGTTGCTTTGAAAGATCAGGTTGAAGATAAGGTCTTCGAGCTTCGAAGAGGAGGGTGAAGCTTGGTTGCTTCTCGAGGGTAAGTGCGACGTCGGGCGGGGCAACACTCGGCCAGAATTAAGGATACTCCTTTGTTAGGGATGTAGGAGGGGCGAATATGGAGACCCGGACCAGCCAAGAATCACAGGTGTATTGATATTAGAAAGATAGTTGACGCTGGTGTATTAGAGCGCAAGTTAGTTGAGATGTTGAGAGTTGTGGTTTTGTATACTTCGGGAACTCCAAGGAACGGGAGGGGGAAGCTGTGTCACGGTAAAGGTTAAGGGGGGCAATTCCATACATACCAGAGGTATATAGGGAACAAGGACACTCAAATGCACGGATAATCTTGAGGGCCTAGCGGGGCTTTGCGGTGGTTTGTACCAATGTCAAAATAGTATATTGGGGATTGAGGGAGGGGGAAAGAAAGAGAAGGAAAAAAAAGAAAGATTGGAGATGGAAGAGAAGGACGATCGTAGCCCACCGACTCACTAGTCGCCGTACAGACGTGGAGGCCAAAGGATATCCACCGGCAAGGGGAAGCGTGTCATGGTATTACAAGGGGGCTCTTCACGTCATTGGGGGGATGTGCGCTCGGGAGACGATCGAAGATGAGCCCACTACGGTTTAGCCCGGGCCTTGCAGTACTAAGAGGTGCCATCTTTCAGGGGCTTGTCCCGAAGTTTGATTAGATCCACTTTACGGACAAAAAAAAAGGGGGTTCTACTCATTGCGACTATTGGATAGCCTTTAAGGGGCAATATACTCCGTAATTGAAGTGCAGATAATTGAAAAAGGGGAATCATCTAGACCAATTATTTTGGCCTTAGATTGGGCTGACTCAGATGAAACCTAACTGTGAAAAACCTAACTGTGAAAATGATAAAGCTGCATATATAGTAGTCGAGATATGATCAGGTGCAATTTTATAGACTTTAGACCAGGTTATATAGCTCATAGATCGAAAAGTAAATAAGAATGCGTGGCTCTGGCAACCGGGTCAGGTGATCTCAATGTAACAATACCGTAATTTTCTGTACGCTAGAACCTGCAACCTGGCTCGTCGCGATCACTTTATACGGCAGTCTACCTTCTCATCACTTTTTTCATCGGGTATCTTCGCGATCTTCGTGGTTTGCGCGGCGCATAGGGACGGTTTCCTCTGAAAATCCCGTCGCGTTAGCTTCCTACCCCTCCACCTTCCTTATACCCCCCACGCGACCGACAAACTGCGTTACCTTCCCGATCGAAATCTTCGCACGAACCAAACCACCCTGCCGGAATTCCTCTCCACCAACCACCGTGGCCCCCATCCCCAAAGTTCTCCTCCCAAACGGCCACCCGGGCGGGAAATGGGGAATGCCTCCTCTGTCGGCCTACACTCCTTTCGAATCCTTGCTCTTCTTTCAGTCCCTCGCGACCTCTGACGTGCGCCCGGCGAGCTTTGCGTCCATCTCGAGCCTGTTGAGCGACAACCCGTTAGTTCGTGAAAATGTCGCGTTTAGTGCCGATCGCCTAAGCCCAGAGGCCCTGGAGGATCTTTATGCAACCTTGCTCCGCGATGGATTCGATCGAGACACGACCAAAGGCTCCAATGGAGTACCGACGGAGAGTCCGACCGGTAATTCGAAGAAGCGAAAGATATCCAGCCCACGACCAGAGGGATTGTCTGATGGAGTCACCCATGCCGTCCGGGTGCCGGAGCTGGTGTCTCATCTCTACGCACGGTATAGAGAGCTAGTGACAAAGGAAATCAGGGACAGTGAAAGAGAATATGATGCAATCCAGGACCAAATCCAACGCATCAAAAGGAGGAGGAGGAGAAACCGCCGGCCTCAGTCGTAGGAGCGACTATTGCTGCGCCGCCACCTACGAAGCCCGAGCGTCCAGAACCGATGGATGTAGATGTGAAGCAGGAAACACCGCGACGCAATCACCCCGGACCAATAGCTATCCCACCAGCCGCGATGGCCTTGGGAAAAGCGACGGAGAAATTGCCTATCAAGCCACTTGTGCCCGCTCAAGATTCAAAAGAAGGTCAACTTCCTTCTGCTCAGCAGGCTGCAAAGCCCACAGCCTCAATGCCGCAACCACAACTGCCACCATCTGCTCAAGCCGCCCCGCATGCTGTGCCATCACCAATCGCGCCTCGAACTCAAGTCGCTCCTACAACGCCTGCTCCAGCACAGCGACCTACTGCTGCCCACCCATCACAAGTCGCACCGCGTCCGATTACAGGAAAGCCTGGTGTACCGGATATTTCCTCAACACCTCAAGCAACTCCTGCTCAGTCAAGCTTCCAGCAATGGCAACTTGAACCACCTCCTCAGTCTCCATACTCCGCGATTTCACCCAACATTACCCCACAAATCAACTCCACAGCCGCCAAACAACCCCTACCACCCCCCCACTATACCCGCAAGCCAGCACAGGCCTTCGATCCCCGCCATACCTAGTACCCCTGGCCCATTACCATCCGCTGCTCACACCCCTGTTCCTATCGGCCGTCCGCAACTTTCGCAGACACCGAGTGTTGTCATTCCTTCATACTCCGAATCACGCAGTTCACGGCCCCGGCTCTCGATTGATACTCCGGGCTCCTCAACACCATGGAAGAGAACCCCACGCTTGAGCATTCCAGACTCCCCGGCATCGCCAGTTCGCCCTCTACCCGAAGATGTTAGCCCAATAAGCGTGAGAGCTCCCTCGCCTGATGGCATGGAAATGTCACCCCCGGGGAAGAAAACACGCCGAGGACAGGCTGCAGATCAGAAAGCATCGGCAACCCCCAAAAACGAGAAACTTTCTTCAACCCGGAAGCGACGTGCTGTGAGCTCCGCTTCCACACAGAGTCGAGGGCGATCAGTAGCCTCGCGTGGCAGGTCTCCTCTGCAAGCTGACGATGCAGAGCGTGATGTGCGCACCTCGAAGCGCCAGAAGGGTGTGGCAACAAGCGCAGAGGAGACTCCAAAAGCGCGTTCTAAACGCAAGCGAGGACCCAGTGAATCCGCGGAGCAAGAATCTGCTCCTCCCGAAGCTATCAAATTTGACTCCACACGGTATGTGATGTGTGCTCGCGGTTTCCATCGAACTGCCGGGACAATCTTGAACGACGTGACCACCCACAAGCTTGCTTCTATTTTCGCCAAACCTTTGGGTGAGCGTGATGCCCCGGGCTACCACGATCTTATCTATCGACCTCAGGATCTGAAGACGATCAAATCTGCTGTTCATCAAGGCAGTAAGGCTGTGGCCGCGGCAACGGAAGCAGTCAGCACTCCTGCGGGTGATAGTGAATCTCCCGCACCTGTTGCCGGAGCATCATCCAAGAACAATGCGCTCATGCTACCGAAGACGGAAGACCTACTTCCTCCAAAGGGTATCGTGAACTCCGCACAATTAGAAAAAGAATTCATCCGCATGTTTGCCAACGCTATTATGTTCAATCCCGTTCCTGAACGCGATTTTGGTCCCCACTTCCCGATGATCAATGATCGTGGCTCTCGTGAGAGCTCTCAATCAGGCGATGGTGATGAAGGCGGCATCATTCAAGATTCCAGGGAAATGTTTGAAGATGTCGAGCAAGCTGTCAACCGATGGCGCGCTGCTGAACGGGCCTCGGAACGAGCGTCGGAGGAGTTAGCGAATAAGAATCTTCTTGCTCTTCGCCGCGGGAGTGTCAGTGATTTCAATACGGATAGTGCTGATGATGTCAAAGGGTAATGGAAGGATTTTACCCATGTATAACTACAGTTTATGATTTCATTGTTTGATTAGAAGCGAATTGATATCCCCACTGGGATGGGCTACCAGCGATTTTTCACCCATGCATACGATTCCGCAGCATAATTACCCAGAAGCATACACCGCATAGGACGTTTTTGCTGTTGTCAAAATTGGTGACAGTGATGGCACCCTGTCAGGGAACGGTATGAACACGACGACCTCGAACTAAACAGCAAGAATTAAACAGCAAGAAAAAAGATATCAATGTGTGTTCTCGAACGCTTCAAGCACAGACGGCGCGCACGTTAGACACAATTGCAGTCAAATCATTCCTGAGCCCATCATTCTGCTCCATCACGAGGCTGATGATGTGCAATATTGCCTTGATTTCCTCGGGAGCATCCATGAGAGGACTCATGACCGCCTCCAAGTCGTCCTTGATCCTTAGCATCGTAGCAGTGGACTTCTCAAGACGAACATAAAGGTTAGATATGCCGACAAGCTGGTTTATGACGTGATCCCAGTTGGCAGGGGCATCCTCCTGCGTGCTTTCGGAATGGAACCACTCATACAGTGAAGGCATTGCGTCTGCCAATCCATCAATGTATCCTAGACTCTCTATGATGATATTGCGCTTATCAATGATGGCCTCCTGGACGTGGCATTGATGCTCCTCAACGATAGCAGTGAAATCCTGCCTGGATTCGCTGGGTGTGGCCCATGATTCTTCCACATCATATGCGAGATCTTCTGCACATTCAGTGGGATTGAGATCTAGGTCTAAGTTTGGGTATTAGCCGAGGCGAATAGGATGGCGTATGGTAAGGACTGTTGACTTGATGCTCATTTTGATAATCGAAATGAGACATACTGAAGAGTTCATCAATGATATCACCGACGTTGTACTTATCACGAACGGCCTCATCTGCTGGCAGAGTGAGAGAGTCCATCTTTGCGTTTGAGTCAGGTGAGATGGACAGATTGGTATGTAAGCACTGAATGAGAAGGAAACAAGATCCTTGAAGGCAAGGCAGAAGTTGATGCCTATGTGAGAAGATAAATGGAGCAGGCTTTCAAGGTTGATATTAATTGATGGAAATGGAGGATCAGAGTGTTGAGGAGTAGAAAGGAATTACTGGTGAAGAATGGGTCATTCTATAGTGCAAACAACAAACCTGGATGAAGTTTCTATAGATGTGTTTAGTATACTGATAACACATATAGGACGGCACCTCCAGCAGTAGGGTACTATACAACCTTTGGAAGGTAACCTGGTGCATGAACGTGTAGGAGACCATGAAACGTTCAAGTTTAGTTAGCTAGATCGAGTACACCTAGGACATCTTCCAATAAGATTGATACCGGGCGTTTCTCATGATCAAGCTGCTTTCTGGAAACAGATATCTATGGGCGCTTTAACATCTTACAATATAAATTTTTAATTATACAACATCGGCATAGAGCGAATTCTGTGATGAAGCTACCCAATGATGGTCTGTGAGACATTCTTTGGTGTCAATCTAGTATCAAGATTGTTTCAATAGTATCTGTCCTGACATCCACCTGGATTCCATGTCCAAGCTTCTTTTTACGACCCTCGAAACCCCCGTATGCCCACAGTGTTATGATGCAGGAAGCAGAAAGAATGGAAAATTTCAATAGTTCGATGCTCGGGGCACGCCCAGCTGAACGAGGCAGTATATGTGAACGAAAGACTAAAAGAATGTCGAGAAAGAGATCCTGTGTCCCCAAAAGTCCAGGCATTTTGATTCGTCCACTAAATGCGTACATTGTCATGGATCATGTTTATTTACAGTGTCTCCTAGTCACAGAAAAAAGATCGATCATATCCCAACGCCAGCTTTATGCAATCCACAAGGATTCGATTTTACAAGTTCGACCGCTTAGAAATCGGTCACCCGGCCACCATAACTCCAATCACCACCAGCGCCCCATCGGAGGGGCTCGTTCTTGGGTCCTCCAACCTCGCCAGTCTTGGGGTTCGTTTCGCCCTCGAATTCGGGCTTCAGGCCTTGCGGCGCATCGGGGTGGAGCTCTTCGCCACTTCCATTGACCTTGATTTCGGCCTTAGGTGACTGGTTGACTTGCGGTGTGCTGAAAGCACCTGTTGATCGCTTCTGGAGCTCTTCGAAGATCTCCTGCTCTTCCTTAGGGAGACGTGGGGGAGCGGGGCCCTTTGCGAAAGGGAAGGCAGGCTTGCCATCTCCGTTGGCGTTGCGCAAAGCGCTGGTGGTGGAGATCGGTCGAATGGCGACCCGGCTCAGGGAGGACAGACGTGCACGGGGCAGAGCAATAGAGAATAGCATTGTGAGAGGTATTAATGAGTCACGAATGGTGAAAGGACCAAGTGTATGGGCGCGCCCTGCGGCAATAATGTAGGCTACCCGAGTCATCGGGAAGTGACGCCGATTCCTGACTAAGGTTTGCGGATCCCGATATCGCGGACCTTTTTATTTCCTCGGAAGACCTGCGATCCGATCAGACGTTCTCTCTTGATTCTTCTCTCACTACTTCAGATTGACGAACAATTCATTCGGAAACGATCTGCTTGTTCATTATGTCTGCTCTTCGTGTGGCCGCGCGCCGCCTGCCCCGCGCAACCAGGCTGGTCCCTTCGATTGAGTCACCGATCCAGCGCCGATTTGCGACCTCTAATGCCGCCCAGGCCAAGGTAATTGAAATTGAGTTGGTTATAGTCACTGGAAGTCCTCATAACTAATAGTGTTACAGAAAGAGGCCACTCTGCCTAACCCTGACCCTTCAGCCGACTCGGCCACAGCGTCCTTCATCAAAGAGCGGGCTCCGTATATGGTCCCGACCTACGTTCGCCCCCCTCCCATGATGATGAAGGGCCAGGGCTGCTACCTGTGGGATATGGAGAACCGTCGCTATTTGGATTTGACTTCGGGTATTGCGGTTAACTCGCTTGGTCACTGCGACCCGGAGATCGCCCAGATTATTGCGGAGCAGGTGCAGACCAATCGAATTTCTATGAGCTTGCAGGACAATTGCTGATTCAATGCGATTTTATAGGCCGAGACTCTCATCCATGCTTCGAATCTTTACCATAACCCCTGGACCGGTGCTCTGAGTCAATTGTTGATCAACCTGACTCGTGAGTCAGGTGCTATGCGCGATGCCTCGCAGGTCTTCATTTCGAACTCCGGCACTGAGGCCAACGAGGCCGCCATTAAGTTTGCCCGCAAGGTCGGCCGTACTATCGACCCCTCCGGTGACAAGCACGAGTTTGTCTCCTTCCACAACTCCTTCCACGGCCGCACCATGGGTGCTCTGTCTGCCACCCCCAACCCCAAGTACCAGACTCCCTTCTCTCCCATGCTCCCGGGCTTCAAGTACGGCAACTACAACGATGTTGAGCAGCTGCAGACCCTCATTACCGACAAGACCTGTGGTGTGATCGTCGAGCCCATCCAGGGCGAGGGCGGTGTTAATATGGCCACTCCCGAGTTCCTGGTGGCTCTGCGCAAGCGCTGTGACGAGGTTGGAGCCGTCCTGATTTTTGATGAGATCCAGTGCGGTCTTTCCCGTACCGGTAGCCTCTGGGCTCACGGCCACCCTTCGCTGGCCCCCGCCTCGGGCGAAGCCGCCCACCCCGATATCCTCACCTCTGCCAAGGCCCTTGGTAACGGTATCCCAATTGGTGCCACTATTGTGTCCGGCAAGACTGTCGGCTCGCACATTAAGACCGGTGACCACGGTACCACTTTCGGTGGTAACCCTCTGGCCTGCCGTGTTGCTTACCACATTGTCGCTCGTCTCGCTGACCCTGAGCTCCAGGCCGCGGTCCAGGAGAAGTCCGACCTATTCGTTGCGGGCTTTAAGGCTCTCAAGGAGAAGTACCCCGAGGCTATCTCGGAGGTTCGCGGTCGCGGTCTGATCTTGGGTCTGCAGCTGTCCTCGGCTGTTGGCCCCAAGGCCGGTGATATCATCACTGCTGCCCGTGAGCGCGGCATGTTGATTATCACTGCTGGCGATGGCTGCCTCCGCTTCGTTCCTGCCCTGACCATCACTGCTGATCAGATTAAGACTGGTCTCAACATCCTGGAGCAGTCTTTGGAGGCGGTGATCAAGTCCTAGACGGTCACTCTTGGTCTGATTTTAAATGCCCCTGATGTGTTATCTGCTGTTTGATATACCATTTCGTTGATTTGGAGCGAAGCGTATATTTCTGTTTCCTTTCTGGATCCTATTGTTTTTTCGGATGATGCCTTGTATAGAGCTGGGTACGATAGAATAGATCAAAAGTTATGTTTTAAAGAGTGGAGCCACCCTAGTCCAGATTCTGCCAAGGCGGATACCGAGATACGTACTCGGAGTTAGAGAGGAACGCGCGTGGTGGTGGATCCCGTGGGACCTCACCCCATCTTCTGCCGTGATAAGCGTGCCTGCGCTGTTTGGCCCCAGGGTACACCCCTGTGCAAAGTAGACTGATGACTTGAACCTGAAAATCTCCAGCTTCATTCTCATGTAGTTTATCTATCCTCCCTCACGCGACCACTTACTCTCCCCGGAATGCCTCGACTCGAGTCCAGCGGGGACACCCCGATGCCCCTCGAGGAGACGTCTCCCTCACGCTGGTCTGAGTTCTGCGACCGGGTCAAGGGATCCTTCAGCGGTGCAGACCCTAGAGTTTGCATCGCTTTCTGGCTATTTGGTGCGTCCATGACTGAGAACAAAAGCCAGATATCAACGACGTCACTAACTTAAACCTTTAATCAGGCCTAATCAATAATGTCCTCTATGTGATCCTTCTCTCTGCAGCTCTAGATTTGGTCGGCCCCGATGTACCCAAAGGCGTCGTTCTCCTCGCGGATGTCATTCCATCCTTCTTGACGAAATTGATCGCGCCATACTTTATTCACTTGGTCCCGTACTCCATCCGAGTCGTTATCTTCGTATTCCTATCGGTTGTCGGCATGCTGATCGTGGCGATGAGCCCAAGCTACACGGAAGGCGGCGCGATTGCATCCAAGATTGCGGGTATTATTTTGGCTAGTCTCTCCGCCGGTGGTGGTGAGCTCAGCTTCATGGGTCTTACCCATTACTATGGCCAGTTCAGTTTGGCTGCTTGGAGTAGTGGTACCGGTGCCGCCGGTTTGGTCGGCGCTGGGGCTTATGCACTGGCTACCAACACTATAGGTATTTCAGTGAATGCTACGCTCTATGCATCGGCTTGCTTGCCGGCTCTCATGGTGGTGAGCTTCTTTGTTATCTTACCCCGAGATCCACTGCGCGCGACATCTCTGGACAGCTATATTTCCGTCGAAAGAGGCGAGCGCCCGGGGGTTGATGAAGCAGACGAAGCGGGCATAGAGCCTGAGCGTGAAGAGTCGGAAGGACTCCTGGGTGTATCTGTTCATTCGGATACACCGAAATCCGTTCAGATCAACGTCGAGGCCTTTTGGTGGGACCATATGCAAAGGAATATGCAGCAGCTAGGAAAACTCTTTTTCCCATTGTGAGTCCTCTCAGTCAATTTGTCCTACAGTTCTAATCAGTGGTTGCAGTATGCTCCCGCTACTCCTGGTATTCATCGCCGAGTACGTGATCAACCAGGGTGTTGCTCCGACACTCCTCTTCCCTCTGTATTCAAGTCCATTCAAGGATTTCCGATCCTTCTACCCGGCATATAACGCCATTTACCAAGCCGGTGTCTTCGTCTCACGCTCATCCACCCCATTTTTCCGAGTGCATTGGCTCTACATCCCCTCTCTCCTACAAGTACTCAACTTAGTTCTGCTGAGCCTGCACTCCATGTTTAACTTTATCCCTAACGTCTATCTTGTCTTTCTTGTCATATTCTGGGAAGGTTTGCTTGGTGGCCTTGTATATGTCAACACATTTGCAGAGATCAGTGACCGTGTCCCGGAAGAAGAGCGGGAGTTTTCACTTGGCGCGACGACTGTTAGTGACTCGGCTGGCATTTGTATTGCTGGATTCCTTAGTATGACGATGGAAGTTGCTCTGTGCAGGTTTCAAATGTCCCGTGGCAGGGAGTACTGTCGAATGGTATAGATATACTTTTCCTGCTCAAATAGAATGGCTGATTGGTATATCAGACCTAATTCACCTAGTACATGACCGTATATTGGCATCGCGCACTTTAAGATTGTATGAGTTCACGAATGTATTATGTGAAGCCTAGGACGGCGAACGTGGCCAGCAAGATGAAAGTTGGGCGAAACGAGATTTACATGGGGATGAGGATAGATGAGAGGGTAATACTCCGCACGCAAAGTTTTTTTGCAAGGGAGACCACGGGTGTACGGTTAGAGTTGTCATCTAGATGGTAGACGTCACCTCACGCTGGATGACTTGCATGGATGGGATTCAGAGTTCAGTCACATTTGATTACATTTCAATATGAACAATAAATTAATTACATTCTGCTATGGTCTCTTCTCATGGCCGAGTTTCGAAATATCCTTAGATTCTAATGAAACATTTTATACTTCGTCGAAGTTTGTGTCGGAGGTAATACCATCCCACTCAGCACAAATCGCCAACCTCTCATTACAACTCGCTCTCATAGCCTCGAATGTGTCGGGACCGACAGGCAGCCGCAAAGGCAGCTCCTTGCCCGCACAACGTCCCTCGCCCCTTACTGCCTCAACAACAATATCACAAGCCTTCTTAGGATCGCCAGGCTGAGCCCCATTCGCAGTATCAAGGTTAATTTTGATAAGGTTGTTGAGCTCCTCATACTCAGGCAGGCGGTTAGGTGCCCCGTGCTTGACATTCTCGGGGGACATCATCTGAGTTCGGAAATAACCGAATGTCAAGATGGAAGTTCGGATACCGAAGGGAGCGACTTCAATAGCCAAGTTGGGCACTAGACCCTCGATGAGGCCCTTGGAGCCTGAGTAGCAGCTTGCGCCCGGGGCACCAAAGTAGACGCCCACAGACCCAAGGAAGAGAAGAGTACCAGTCTTAGCGGCTCGCATTAGAGGAATGAATGAGCGAGTTACATTGAGCGGGCCAAAAACGTTAACACGCATAGCGCTGATCATGGTTTGTTCACTGGGATTGCTGATTAGAGTTTGGGGCCTAAAACGGGACGCCTAAGATCAAGTGGGGTAGAGCTCACTCGAATTCCTCTAGAATCCCTGCCTCGATGTAGCCGGCGTTATTGATCAACACGTCTACCTGGCCGTAGATTGCCCATGCTTCTTTTGCCTTGGCATTGAGCTCTTCTTGGGGAGCCAAAACATCGAGCTCTAAGGTTGCCGCACCAGCTTCTTTGAGAGAGGCGAGTCGGTCGGTGCCAGAAACACCTTTGCTTGGGCGTGCTGTTGCGATGACTCGATCACCCTAAGGGATATGTGTGAGTTGAGTTAGAGATAATGGAGTACTTTGATGTACCTTGTCAAGAATAGCTCGAACGAAAGCGTCTCCCAGACCGGAGGAGCATCCGGTAACAAGCCAAGTCAATTGTCCAGGCATGGCGAAATCAGTGATTGGTATGTAAGCTGTCAAGTAGAGTAAGAGTGAAGTAGAGTAAGAGGTGTTGGAGAGTGACAAAATCCACCACTCGTTGCTTTGTAAGTAAATTTCGCAACATGTAAGCCGGCCGCAACCGTGGAAGGCTTAGTTCTACAACTTGGCTCCTAATTTCGCGGCCGTCACGCCTTGCATACTGGTAGTACATCAATTGAATAAGTCAGTACCAGAAACCTGTATCAAGGATTCATCTGTAACAATTTCCACGGCAGTCATAATCGACTTCATCATTCTGGGTATGCCAATTGCTGTCATCTACACACTCCAACTTTTATAGACCGAGGAGCGTGGAATCGTGGTAGTGTTTTGTGGAGTCGAACCTAAGTGATTCAAGCCCAGTGTCATGTTTGTTCATACTACCATTGATTTAGTACATGCATTGTGCCGATTGTTCGAATTCTCAAAACCTCTGCACTCACATCTGATTTTTATGTGACCTGACTGGCTCCCTCGATGCAACGACCCTTGAGCTTTGCATGGGCGTCACCGCCGTGTGTATTACCGCACTATACATTCCTATTTCAAGCCTGCTGCATAACCGTCCCCAAAAGTTCCTTCCCCCTTCTGGCTAGGATCAACAATGTGGGCCAAGCAAAACAACAGTCGGGCTCTTACCCAATGTCAAAACTTCCCCTACAAGCATAAACGTTTGCCCAGTCAACTTTCTTTTCAGTTTTTCCGAGATTTAATCCTTTTACAGAGTTACTTTACATATTGAATGTCAAGATGAAGTGGCAAGAGGTCTCCCCTGGCCGCTATGAACGCCCATTTGACTCCATTGAGAGTTTCTACCGTATCATCGCCAGTGCAGGTGCACATCTGAATAAACAACACTATTTCATTTCCAGCACCCTTCGACTCAAAGATCTCCCCCCGCTGCAGGATGTTCAAAATGCATGGAGAGCTCTTCGACAACGATACCCGCAAATTGCTGCCATACCAGATGAGACCGGCGCCCGATTCTGCTATACTGTGCCATCACAAATGGAGTTGGACGCATGGGTCCAACAATCCTTCATCGTGGATAACGGGAGCTCAGCAAATGAGAAAATTGAAGGAGAGCAACCATCGTCTATGTTCCTGCTTTTTTATCTTCCTAGCACGCGGGAACTCCTTTTCCGCACTCCGCACTGGCGTATTGACGGTATTGGCTTGATGGATCTTCAGAATGCTTTCTTGCGGATCTTGGCAAATGTCCCCTCAGCCACTATTTATCTCGATGGCTCGGAGGCAAAGTACCTCACGCCGTCTCTTGATGGAGCCGCCGCTGTGCCACTTGAAGTGACGCCAGAAACCACTCAATCTACAGACGACGAAATAGCGGTGTATCAACAAGGCCAGCCATCTATCTCGATAGCTACCTTACCCAACGTCATACCAACAGCTACACGACGCATCTTTTCACGATTCGCCCCTGAGATCACTACCCGTATTATCAGTGCATGCAAGTCGCGAGGTCTCACCGTCACAGCAGCAATGCATGCCGCGATGGTGGTTGCCATATTACCAGATATCCAGCATGATTTTGATCCTACGACTCGTGGCCAAAGTGGCGGGAAATACACCGCGTTTAACGCTTTTGATCTACGCAAGTATGTTGCGCCTCCATTCAATGGCCCGGCGGCGGCAGTCAATGTCTACCACACCGGTATTCCTTTTAGTATCGACCTAGAAGTCGACATGAGCTTTGAATCCATTGCTGCTAAGATGCTGAAGCAGTACAAACGTGACCTAAGCAAAGATGATCCACGCAATGTCTTCCAGTTCTTGGCTCAATATGTGGGCAAGGTCCTCAGTGTGTTTGGAAGTCCAGCTTCTGATCCTCTGCGTGCTCCCGCTTACCCAGAGTTGAGTTCTCTTGGCAGAGTCAATGATCATATTGTTGCTAAGCATGAAGGATCGGCCTCTACTGTCGAGGTAGAGGACTGGTGGGTTGCCATCGAGAATATCTCTCGGCTCCTTATACCCCATGTATGGACTTGGAATGGGGAGCTCGTTCTTTCTGTTAATTTTAACGAGTCTTTCTATGAATATGCGGTTGTTTCCCAGTTCTTAGAGGGATGGAAACAAACCATCACTGAGGTGTTGGGCGTGAATTAGGAAGTGCGTCGTCCACGTGAGTTTTAAAGTTGTGACTTTGGAAAGACTTATACTTGAATACCACTACATCATTTGGGTAGCCTTGCCATTCTAGCGTGATACGGTACGGGCTACTATCCATATCATAGATCGGTTCGTATCTCGCCCATGCTTAGTTTCCATCACAAATTAGCTAGTCAGTAATGCCCTGCCTTGTTTGCCTGTCATCGACCCGACTCCAGTTCTTGTCCACATTCAATTCCATTACGCATGCTCCTCTTGATCCCGGTCTGCAACCCGTTGCAGTTCCAAGTAGGCATCTAAAAGTAGGATATCTGTTATTCACGTTCTTGATACAGAGAGTGGTGACAGTGAACTTACTGGCAGCTTTCCATCGAGCGCCTAAAGATTGCAGCATCTCTTCGCAGACAGCCTTCCCGACGGCGTACTGTGGAGCGCCATTCTCGATTCCCATCCACGAGAGATTCGCAGTAGAGCTATAAATACAGTTCAGGACTAATGGTGACACCAGCTCCATCGTTTCTGAGGTAAGAGACTGCCTGGTATCTCGCACGAATAATATCACTTGGTTGGAAGTGTCTTTCAACATCTGGACACTTCGTTGCATAATTTCACGGACGCGAGAGGCTACTGCAATGTCAAGGCCTTGCTCAATGTGCATGTCGCAGGCGTGGTGGCTGGCTAGCTTGAACAAAGCACTGGAAACAATCAATATGCATTCAGCATGACACCTTGGGACATATTTTACCTAAAGCAAATTGCTGCTGCAGTGCTAAATGGATTCGACGACAAGTCTTGATTTGTAGTTATGAGTTGCAAAAATGCAATTATCGTCTGGGTGAGTCTTTCAAAGTTGTCTAGCACATATTCGATCTCCAGGGATGTGTCGTTGCAGTGTTTGACAACACGGCCTAGAAGATTGGACGCCTGCGCTAGTCGTGCGAAAGAACTGACTGGTGTGTCGCTGTTTGATGAGAGTAGAACACGTTCGGGGCACATCATCTCCTAGATAAGGGGAAATTCGGCATTAATGAGACGCGCACATCGGGAAGTTAGCTAGAGGGGCTCACTCCATTGTCCCAAGCACTATCACTCGCTGGGAGAAGCGTATCTCTATTGGGGTCTTCGGTGCACAAAGGGCGATAGTCAGAGCCAATCGCAATATACCTAGTCGCATGTCAGATTCTTATGCCAAGCAGACGGATATCATAAGGACGCATCACCTGTCAAGAATGACAACCATCCACCATACCCGCTGTCTTTCCTCCCAATCGACCCAACTCCGGGGGTTGCCGGCCAATTGGGGCGCCAATCTGTTATGCAGGCCGAGGACAACACCCTGTCGCGCGCAGCAGCTGATGTTGAGGAAGGCAGCTGGAAATATCCCATGGCCTGCTTCATAGACACAGAGGAGGAGGCCGGCTTGGACGGTGCGGACGGTGACGAGACCGTTTAGCTCCACCTCTTGGCTCAGTTTCTTGGTCAAATTGTAGAGATTTGAAGAGCCCTGGCGCTGGTCGTATGTGCACACGAGTTTCATACACATGATCAAAAGCAGAGCGTCTGCTTTTAAAAGCCTGGGCTCACACTGAGTAATGCGCTCCAATCGGATCTTGCTCACAATAGGCATCCAGGTATGTACCGAATTGAAATAGCGATATTTGATCTCTTCCATGTCCGAGATACTAAGCAAGCTAGAGATTTCCTCTGGGGCAGGAATATTATTAGAAGGACTGGGAATATTGCAAGTGGAGCTGGTATCAGAGTCAATGAAAGAGGCCACTGCTGACAAGTCATGATAAAGCGAATGGTGTGCCGAGTTATCAGGATTGAGTAGGTCGCTTATGGAAGACGCAGCTGGTGTCAGAGTAACCGGCGTCAGTCGCTGCTCAAGTTCTAGTACCCGGCTGCGCAAATCTTCAAGTTCATCTCTATGATTGAATTGAGAATTCTCTGAGTAATCGCAATCTCGATTGTGCCTAAACCCGATTGACAAGTAAGCATCAATGTGTATGAAAGGATGTCAAGAGACAGACCTGATACACAGGCTACATTTTGGGAGACTCTTATCACATCCACGCTTATTTCTCTTGCAAGAAGCGCAAGCCCGAGGAGCCTCGCCAATATCCATAGTTGCTGTCCTAGAGAGAGGTAAATAGTTTAAGTGAGACATCAATCTGGCGGCCGCAAGTGGGGCCCACGCTTCGGAACAACTATCATACGTGACCCCACCGGCCGATCTTACACGGGTAGATTTAGTGCGGCCGCCATATATAACGTGTTCTATCATTGGGCTTGGGTTTGCGGCCGCTCAACTTTATCACCGCATTGTCGCTCTCTACAGTCTCTCTACAGAGGTTGAGAACTCTATAAAATGCCGTCCTCCCACCTTTCATTCGTTTTCTACTCACCATCAATACCAAAGAAATATTTACTTTACTATATCTCCTTTCCTCAAGCACAAAGATGAAAAGAATTTGGTTTATCACCGGCTCCTCCCGTGGCCTCGGACTTGCGGTCACTGAGGCTGCCCTCAACAATGGTGATTCCGTCATCGCTACAGCTCGCAAGCCAGAGCAGCTCGCCGGGCTCATTCAAAAATATGGCCCTGATCGGATCCTCCCCCTTGCCCTTGATGTTACCGACAATGATCAAGTGATCCGGGCTGTGAAGACTGGTTATGAGAAATTCCGCCGAATTGACGTTGTCGTTAATAATGCCGGTTACGCAAACACCGCTTCAGTCGAGGACATCGAGATCGAAGACTTCCGCGCTCAACTTGACGCCAATCTGTTGGGCGTGGTCTATGTCACCAAGGCAGTCATTCCCATTCTTCGAGAGCAGAGATCCGGCCATATATTCCAGGTCTCTTCACTCGGTGGACGGTTAGGGGCACCGGGCCTTTCTGCTTATCAATCTGCAAAATGGGCTGTGGGTGGCTTTTCGACAGTACTTGCCATGGAAGTGGCTTCTTTTGGTGTCAAGGTTACCGTTCTTGAGCCTGGTGGCATGAAGACTGACTGGGCCGGATCATCGATGAAGATTCACCCTGTGAGCGAACCCTATAAGAGCTCTGTCGGGGCCTTTATCGAAGCCCATCGGAATTCACCTGGCACCGAACCATCCATACCGAGCAAGGTTGCGAACATTGTGCTCAGGCTGTTAGAAGAAGCTGAACCTCCTCTGCGCTTGCTTATCGGGCCTGATGCGGTCAGCTATGGAGGAAAGGCTGCAGAAAATTTGTCTGCTTCAGACGAGAAGTGGCGCGACCTAAGCCTCTCTTCGGCATAGGACGACTTTTGGAAGACATGTCTCAACTTGAAATCCTCCACTTGTAGAATGAATATAAGTAACACCCAGGCACGATTGATGCTTATTTCCAGGATAAGAAGAAATATGAATCATTAATCTGCATTATTTCATTTGTGCCCAGTTATGTGGTTCTCGGCATTTACAAGGCTAAAGTAGTTCCCGCCTATTGGCTGCCCGAAATTAGCCCTGCTTGTGCTGAGCCGATCGCCTTTTAAAGCCGTATTTATACCGCCATCTCCACTATTGGATATTTGGGATAAACAAATTAGCCGATATCGAATAGTAATCCTGATTAGTTAGTCCAAAAGTCCAACCATTAGAGTTGAAAGCCGAAAACAGAAAGAAAGGCGACCAAGTCAGGTGATGGCGTCACTGTGCATGTGATGGTCTCTCTTTGACATGTGATTGTCAACATTTCCTCTCCTCTTTTATCTTGCGCATTCGATCTCAAGTTACTTTTCGGTGCTTCATTTGATTTCGGTTCTCTGGTGCTTCATTTGATTTTGATTTCTAGAACGCTTCATTCCAGGCACGAGATTTTTCCCTGGGGTGACTGTACAGTTGCATATTTTACATCGCGGGAAATGATAGGTACGGTCCTGTATGATCACCAACAGCTGGGTTGACATTGACTGGCATTTTAGACCACGTCTTGGGGAGGCCCTCGACTAGATTTCGCAAATTTCAAGTTTTTGCGGTTGTTTCCTTCTGGTCAGTTTACTTGCTGCGGTATGTAATGGCGTCCTTCAATACATGTACTTTGGATCACAGACTAATTCGCAGCAGAGGGAACAAACATGGTCCGCCGCTTCTTCGCATAATTTCCACTCGCTTTGGAAATAGGTTAACAACTTGGCAAACAACTACCGTCATATTCCTGTGCCTATATGTCAGTCGCAACTTCGCCAAGATTGTGGGGCTTGAAAGCCCAGAACCACTAGCCAATCTCTATTCCCGATCCTTCTTTCGAGCAACATGGATTACAACTGGGCTGGATGCGGGATTTTGGACTGCAATGTCTATTAAGCCTAAGTGGCTGCGAGATATCGCCTCATTGGTCTTCACAGTGTACTACCTGATTGCGGCGGAACAGGCGGATGAAAAGGTGCGGCGAGTTCGCGCAACGCTGACCTTAGAACATTTGCGCGTGTCTTGGAACAAAGCGACAACTCCTTATCTGTGGGCGATGGCGAGCTTGATTCGCCCACGAATGACTCGATACTCACCACGAGCTATCCGCATCCCTCGCCCAAAGCAATCTGTACACAGCGACCCTGTGAATGCTTGGCTGTATTTCGATGGGCCTTTGAGTGCTCTGAAAGAGCAGACATGCATTGTTGTGGATGTGCCTGGTGGCGGTTTTGTTGCTATGGGGCCCCGAAACTCTGAAGATAAACTCCTGTCTTGGGCGGGGCAACTGAAAGTGCCGATACTGAGCATCGATTACAAGAAAGCGCCGGAATATGCATACCCATATGCGCTGCACGAATGCTACGATGTCTACCATACAATCGTATCTACCAATGGTCGCTGTGTTGGGTTGAGCGGCTTGACCCGCCCACGGATTGTTGTGACAGGTGAAAGCGCAGGGGGTAACTTGGCTGTTAGTATGGTGTTAATGGTCCTGCAGTCCTCTGCGACTCAAGGTTGGCGGAGTGAAGAGGTTCTTCCTCGACCCGATGGCCTTGTATTGGCCTATCCAGCACTGAACGTGAGAGTGGAAAGCTGGATGACGGACGAACAGATGGCATTGATTCAGGATAAGACATCTCGACAAAAAAACCCGAATGTGCTGCGACAAAAACAGGATCACTACCGGAGGCTCACCCCGTTCACCTCACCCGGTCATTCGGTAGAAGATTTGACAGCAATATCCCTTCCTAAGCAGGCGGATGAGAAGGAAGAATCAAATATAGCAACTGAAGCTGCTAGCGCTCTTCGCGATAAATTGAAAAAGAGCGAGGAGCTCAACGGCGAAGTCCCAACCACGAACGACGAGGTCAAGCCGGTCACGACTCGATTGGCAGTCTCATCCATGATATCGTACGTGCATGATAGGATTATCACGCCAGAAATGATGCGGGCTATGATTATTCTGTACATTGGACCGCATCAGCGACCGGACTTCAACACCGATTTCCTCCTATCTCCAGTCCTTGCTCCGGATGAATTGCTCACCCGGTTTCCCAAAACATACATTTTCACTGGTGAGCGCGACCCGCTCGTTGATGATACAGTGATCTTTGCAGGTAGGCTGCGCCAAGCGAAGCTGCAGTACTTCCGGGAACGTCAAGATCTTGGACTTGAAAAGTCTCGACGCCAGTTCCGAGAAAAGGACCACGTGGAGGTATCATTGATTCCTGGAGTCTCGCATGGCTTTATTCAGATGGCTGGCTTCTTCCCAGATGCGTGGAAGTATATAAAGCGCAGTGGATCGTGGATTGAGACGCTTTTTGAGACAGCTGAGCTGCATGAATCTGAATACAGCCTCCTGCAGATTTCTGGTAGCTCCGGAATGAATGCATCCTACAGGTCGAAAGGTTCGTCGAAGACCAATGGCATTGCAAAGGCTCACCGAAAAAATCATCACCGCGCTCTGACAGCAGAGTCATCCGCAGACGAAGATAGACCGCTTGAAATTGGCATGAGCAAAATGCCTTCCTTATCATTATCCACATCAGATCTCGCAGTTCGTCGAAAGAAGTCACGCTCTCCCTTTGCATCCTCAAGGCTGGCTGGGTTTACAAGCTTAGAAGATGAGCCCGCGCCCGATGCGGGAAGCGGTTTTCTTGCGAGACTCAAGCATCTGGATATGAAGTATAATTATCATGAGGACATAGACCCCGCAGATATCAACAGTGCGCCCGAGAGCCCTTCTGCTTTCCGTTCCCGTCACAGGAGCATTTCGTCTTTGGGTAGCGAGGAGGATATACTGGATCGTCGCATGAATGGCTTAGCTGGTGGACTGATGGGATTACATGGGGAAGGCGTGCAGACGCCTGGCCCATGACTTGCGTTGATAGACACGATTGATGATTACGAATGATACCAAGGACAGTCCCTAGATTGACTATACATTGATAGACAATGATTTCAACATATTACCAGCTAGCTATACTATGTACTACGTCATGATTCCACGTGTCACTCACATGTGAAACACACCGACATGTGAAAGGCATCTGATTACAGCAACTTTCGAGAACCGGACCCACTCGACGATCTTATAACCCTCAGGTTGGTGACTGAATTCAAAACATTGATATGATAGACCACACTGACAAGCTATTTCTTGAAAACCCATTGGGGCGCACAGGCAAGTATTTGAAAGAAAGCTGGAGCGAATACAGTGGCGAATAATATAGGACACTCTTTCCACAGGCCACACCACAGTGTCTTTTTCCGTCCACCCATGCCTACCAGTAGGATCAACGCTACCTGGTCTCTTGCCTAAATTTGGGCGGTTCAATGTATAGAATGGTCAACGGAGTAAGGATACTCCGCAACATGAGCCAGCTCCTTGAACGGAAGTGACACAACAGCGTCTACAGCATCCTCATGTTTCATATATGCCACTTGCAAGCCCGGCAGAATAGCTGGCTCCCAGAAGGCAGACCCGATGGCTATTTGATCGTTCTTCTCTTCTTTGAAACGGCTTTCTGGCTTTACATATGCACTACGTCGGTTGATTTTTGAAGTCTTATTAACATTCAGTTCCAAGTGTTGTCAACTTGCATTCGTATCGAACAACCTAGAAGATCTAGTATCACTTACGTCGAAGCTCATCTCTGCAGGATGCACATGTTATCTTTTTACACCCAGCACATTGGAACGTAAAGCGCTGAGTGTCTTCAGCGCAGCAGCTGCATCGAAAGCGACCTTCGACCCGACTCCACCGGGCTCCATGCTTGCAGTCCGTTGGGTTTGGGGCACCTTTTGCCCAACTTTCGGTTTGTGACCAATGAGCGTATGCCCAGCCTTCACGTTCCATCTGCTCTGCCAACTTCACACGTTCTTCCCGATCCTTCAAGTCCTTCTCCTCTGTCATCCTCCTAATATCATACTCAATTGAAAAGGCCTGCCGACGAGATGACTTAATGTTTGCCTCGTGGGTTTGGATTACCCCCAGTAGCCTGGTCTCTTCCATTTCTTTGATTCGCATTGTCGCAGTTTTGTCACGATACAAGCGATCCTGCTCTTCTTTCTGTCGCTCTTGTCTATCTGCCCCTCCAGGAAGGAACGTGTCAAGGAGGTCCCAAACTGTTTGCCCAGATGCCTTGTTCTGCTCCATCATCACAATTTCCATGTCAAGAGTAGCTATTTCTGATTAGACCGCTTTGAGGCGTGAACGTATATCTCGGAGTAGCTGCTCTTGGTCCCTGAGCTGACTTTTCCACATCTTCAGTTTCTCTAGTAGTTCATTCATTTGAAAGATTGGCTGGCTCCTGTCTGGCCTTTCTCTGCGATTCGTCTGACGTGTCGAGGGACGGGTACTAGAGTCAGACGTATAGGCTCGGTATGTGGTATCGTATATTTGGCGAGTTTCAGGATCGGAGAGGATTGAGTATGCCTCCTCAAGCTGATAGCAAATAACAATCTCCAAGGTCAGCTGATATCAAATTGTGGGGAAGAGGCGATGAGGTGATTCACGAGCTGAAATTCGACTGTGGCATCCTTTGCTGGGTTTTTATCGGGGTGCTTAACCCGAGCTAAACGCTTCCAACTCAATTTTATATCTTGGAGGTCTGCATCCTGCGGAACTTGAAGAATTCCATAGTAGTCATGCGGCCTTGTCGTTGAGGCCATGACCTAGCAGCCTTTATTAGGAAGGTGAGGCCCGGGACGGGTCGTGCCTTGACAGAGGTGGGGTTGGGAGGATTAAGGCCCAAGGTAGCAATCCTTGGAAGTACTTCCCGCTTTGCGTTGTATAGGTGTCAATAAGCGTACAATACTGTCTAGACCTCTACAAGAATAAGGGTATTCCAGCACGTATTGTGCAATAGAGATTAAATAAAAGGAGAAGAGTGAGGGAAGAAGTCCAAAACTGGAAAGAATTTGTGAGACTAAGCTCGGCATCAAAAATGTGAATCCCGAAAATACCTGACTTCCAAACATGTATCTTTTGCCAACGCTCCTCCCTCTTTAGTCTGTTTTCTTCTCCTTGAAACCCTCCTGTCGACGCGTGACGGCCACTCGCATATTACCTAACAAAGTCTCAGCATAAGGAGAATGAACATGAGAACCCTCATCATAAAACGCCACAGTAGCATCTTTCCCGATATATTGCTGCACCAACTCAGGCCCACCGGGATGATCAGCCATGAAATCAGTGACATCATATATAATCCCATGCACAGCCGTAATGCACCGACCAGCAGCCGCCTGCTCCACAAAGTCCTGCCATTCCATTTCGGGCAGCTCAGCAATCTCCGGCCCATGAGCGATGCCCTCCGCGATATTGATCTGCCGCTGTCGCGCTCTCTCAATCTCGGCAGGACTGGTAATATGAAGGTCCCACGCAAGCCCTAACCGCTCACACGTGCGGATAAACCACCGTGACAAATCACCTTCATACCAGTGAAGTCCATTCCGATAATCAGCAGGGAAGGTATGATGGAAATTGTGGCTGGCCTCGCCCGCCAAAACCCACGCGAAGAGCAATACATTGCGCGCACTGTGTTTATCCGAGTACGGCTGTGAGCCAAACCAGGGAAGATGCGCAATGGAATTCACGAAGAATCCTAGATGCCAGATCCACATCAACCGTCCCAGAACTGTGTGCACAAGCGCACCGCGTGCATCATTCCAGCCAAAATGGGCGATTAGCACTGGGAACAGGACTGCGGTTATAAACCCGACTAGAGTGCCCCATTTATGTTGCCAGACTACTACGGGGTCGGCGAGTAGATCCGAGAGGTCTACCTTCCCCCATGACTTGGGGTTATAACCAACCAGCCACCCAACGTGGGAGAAAAAGAACCCGCGGGTGGGGTTGTAAGGATCTTGTTCGGTGTCGGTGTAGCGGTGATGGGAGCGGTGGTGCTTTGCCCACCAGAGGATGGACCATTGCCATTGACCGGCTCCCATTATGGCCAACCAGTATCGTAGTGGCGTTGATGCTTTGTACGATTTGTGAGACCAGAGACGGTGATATCCTGTGTAAGTTAGTGGTGTCTTTGTGTGAAGTCTGAAGTCGAAGGAGCGGTCTGTACTTACCTGCTGTTATTCCCATACCTCCTGCGAGGTAGAAGACGCCCGTCAATAAGAAGGTTTCCCAACGAAGAGGTACATGCAGGATGGCCGTGAAGTAAGTTGGGATAGCGCCAAGTAGGATTATCGCATTCATAATATTCAAATGCCGGGCATAGTAACGGAATTCATCGCTCCAAGTCCGCTTGCTAATCTTTGGTTTTTCAAGTACTGTGTTCGATGCCATGGCTCGGCTAGCTTATAATGAAATAGCGAGAGGAACTTGAATGCTTTCAGGAGAGTCTTTAAGTACAACTTTGGGGAGTCCAACTCGGACAACACCTCATGGCTAGCTTTAGTGTGCTGGGGTGTGGTGTGTTGCTCAGCATATCCCCTCACAATATCTCTCTCCTTATTGGATTTCTATATTCATGATACATCGAGAAATGCACGTATTCCTGTTAGGTCACTCTGCAGGCCCAAAGCGTAACTGTATGCAGCAATTGTTTGACTAATATTGCTTCTTTCCGCTACTCGTGCAAAAGCAATATGCATCTACCAACGCCGTTGGCACTCTGAGTGTCCTGAAGTACTTGGGCCCAAGCGAATTTGGGAGCAGTCAGGTTTGTGGATTGATCTACATGGCATTTAACCTGATTAATGTGGTCAGGAGGCTATATCTTTCTCGCAAAGAGACCTGCGTGATATGAGATTCATTATACATGCTTCCTGATCAGTCTCAACCTGATGAGATCTGACGCATTCCGATCGAATTGATGCTCCATGCTTATTCAGGCCCTTTGGTTGAGAGTTTTATTTGATCAATATTATGAAAGTTCGAAAAGGTTTCCAAGCGGGGTAGGAATCTAAAATGTGAGGATGACAGTTATTGCAAAAAGAAAATAGAAAATAAGCAAATCTAACCAGGCATAAACTTACGTGACAGATGGTGCATTCCAGCTGAGAAACGAGAGCACCATAGCCGCCACAGAATGCCGATCACTTTTTTAGAGTCTGAATTTGGCGATTGGATATGAATTACTGAGGAATAATCTGATATTTGGCAAAGTTAAGCTGTATCTGTATCCTACCACACCAAGCACATCTTACACCTCCGTGCCCCTTCCTTCCAGTGTTTTACTATCCACCGATGTATGATTACCGCATAGGACCGCATGACCCTGAATCCTGCTCATTCCCCATTCCCAATATTGTATCGGGTGAAAGAATTTCCATGAGTATATTTGATGCCGGACTAGCTTGCCATTTCACAGGAGGAACGCGTAGCATTGTTAAAATGTTTCTTTCTTCCAATTTACAACCGGCTTCTTTTGTTGTCTCACTTCCTAAGGTGCAAAACTGGCTCGCGTAATCATCAATGAAAGTGTACTAAGCTTATTGCATGCATAATGTGCCGAAGGCCTGAAGTTATAATCACATGAGTCGATCTAGCCACCTCTAATATTCCTCTAATCTACAGGCTCATCTGGATCTATACAAAATGAACATCATAGAAATACTCCTAATACATGCTGCATCCAGTATAATCTCTTGCTCCTGAATGTCACTTGCCACAGAGCCCAACGCACGAGCGCAAACCTGGCTTATCGGATTGCCTCGGACGTTGTACTGAGTAGAGTGTCGAGCTGTGTCTTGAGGTGAGCATTCGGTCCCGTGGCGACCTAAAAGGGTAGTGTATCATCGGAAACCAAGTGAATTTGCCGGGGATCAACTTCGCTTCAACACTATTTGTTCTACTTGAGGGAAGACTCCACTATTGAACAAGTTTTCTTACATTGCAGACGAACATATTCCCGTCGGCATCTTAGGCTAAATGCGAGGCTATTCCTATTGGACACTTTATCGAACCCTTCGACGTTGCACATGTTGTCCTTTTCCGGGCCGAGTCAGCAAGTGCTCTTAACAACGTTGTTGAGAATCTGATCGATGGTGCGCACTGTGTACGAAGACTAATAATGAAGAACGTCATTATTGTACCGTACGCTGATGAAGGGCCCGAGTATTTGATTCTTGCGATTCGGGAGCCTTGTACTCTGACAAATTATAAATGGTCCATTAATTTGCCATAAATACCCTTAGAGCGGGTAGTCCATAAAATGACATTCTTGTTGAAAGTATTTACGGTGATCTTCAGCTTGGCGTCTCCTCTCTTTCTCCATCGCTTCATCTATAATGTCTCGTGCCTATCTTTAGCATTTTATGCTTAAGGTCTACTCCAAATAGGCCCCCTGTTGCCTATATCAGGCCTCACTTTCCTGAATTAAAGACGTTTGTTGACATTCTGAGTTTGATGACAAGAATGATTGATTAACGGTACAGTATCATTTACCGGTAGTTTCCAAGCCAAGCCATGGCGCAGAGGACGATCGATAACGCGCGGAAACAGGCCGAATATCGAGGTTCCCTTTATCTGGTGCTCGATAGGAACGACTTAGATGCTGCCATTGGTTCCAACTCCTAAGTTTACCCCGCATCTTGCTATATCCTCTGATAAGGATGATAACCTATCAAAGAAACATGTCTCCCTAAATCGAACGATCCTGAATGTTCTGTTGTGCTTCAAATATTCACAGCATTCTCAGCAAAAAGAAATGACCTGGCTTCACCATGTCTGAAGACTTCGGGCAAGGTGGCGAACCGCGAGGCGCCAAGCGCAAGCGCGAACCTACCGGTTCTAGAAGACGTACATCCCTTGCGTGAGTTTAGCGCATACAGACATGGAGCAAGCTTGAAAGAGTACTGATTTTTGACAGATGTGATATCTGCCGAAAGCAGAAAGAGAAATGTGAAGGTGGTCAACCATGCTGGCGATGCCAGCGATTGGATCGACAATGCCAGTTTACATCCCAGCCGACTCCTCAAAAGCTCAGTCGTTCACTACAAGAAGACGCCAATTCACCAACATCACAACCCTCTGATCAATATCAACAGAATTTGGAACACATTGTACGACATTTTCTTGGGGACGTGTCTCTGGATGAAGAGAACATTGCACGAATTGCAGCAAAGTGCACGTCCGAAAATCAGGACATGGAGACATCGGAGGAAGTGGATGAATCACACCACGTGCATTTTGTGTCCAGTAATGTTGCATGTCGGTTAAGCTTGCCATTTGACTCACTCCTCCGCTAACCGTGCATAGTCTATTCGGGCGAGTTCTCGCACTGGAACTTCTCTGAGAAGTTGCGTCGCACAATGAGATGCCGAGATACTTCCGATACAAGTGTATGCCAACAATGTCAACTCATTAAGACACCTTCTAACTAAGTTTAGGTCAAAGAATACTGGCGAGCCACACATCTCCAATCATCTACCCATACCGTTGCTGAAGCTATAACCCATTTGCCGCCAAGATCGATCGCTGAATTCCTGGTTGATGTGTTCTTCAAGTACACCGAAGTCAATTGCTTCTACGTTGAGAAAGGATGGATGCAAGAAAAGCTTCAACTATGCTACAATCCTTTGACAGACTTGACAGCCGCTGATATCCCTTCGGTTTGTTCGGTCTTTGCCGTGTTGGCGATCGGTACACAATTTACGCATATGGAAGAAGACAGATCAAACCCCGATTCCAGTCTATCGGAAGAAATCGCATTTTGCTCAGAGGATTCTGTTGGACTTGGATTCTTCCATGTGGCATGCAAACTGGGTCACGATGTAATCCTAGCAGCCTCGTTTGAAAGTGTGCAAGCTTTCCTCCTTCTCGCGGTATATGCTCTGCCAGTCTCATGCGGTGGGCTCTCGTATACGTATTTTGGGCTTGCGATGAAAATGGCGATTCAAAACGGCATGCATAGAAAGTATGTGGGCGGGGACTGCGACCGGAGAACCCTCGAGCTTAGGAACCGTCTCTTTTGGACAGTCTACACCCTTGAAAGGTGAGCGCTCTCTGTACTTTGAAATTTGAAGAAAGTAAAGCTGATGATTTACAGACGGACTGCGATCATGCATGGGCGACCTAATTCTATTGCACAGTCCGAGATCAGTACCGATTTGCCAACGAATTGTCCGACATTTGACTCGCCAAATTTCTCCAACATGATGATTTTTATTGATTTGGTCTCTTGGACGGGGGAAGTAGCCGACACATTGTGAGCACGGATTCTTAGTCCTGGAAATTACCTTGGCCTAATCTCATCTTTCACAGGGCAAAATTCAAACGATGTCCAAAAAGATTGCTTCCAGAGTATTCCAGTCGGCTTATGCAACTAAGAACTAAGATTCGACAATGGTGGCGCTCTCGCTCAATCAATGTTCAGGGTCAAGATACTACTCCGCAGGGACCTTTATTCCGACAAGATTGCCATATGAAGCTGTGCTACCTTCTAATCTACGTTTACATGGGGCGGCCATTCATTTTCAATACTCGAAGGAAAGAGGATCTGCCGGAGAATCAAAATGTCGAGAGAGCCCAACGATCGGAACTAGTGAATGACTGTGTGCAAAGCGCCTTGGATATCATCGAAGTATTGCAGACCCTTGCAGATAACTTCGGCTTATGCCGCGCCTCTTACACCGAATTTAGCTCATGTAGAGCAGCTCTCCTTGTGATACTTGCCGAAAGTCTTAACACAGGAAGAACTGCAAAGCTGCAGGAAGTTTTGAATCGCGGTATGACTCTCATTCGTCAATTGACCGGTGGGACATCTACACAATCCGAAATATCTTACATCGAGTCAATCGAAGCAGCGATCCGCCAGTGGTCGTCAAATGACGAGTCCTATGACCAGGATACAAGCACAAGGCAAAGCTCTACATCCGCTTACGCAACTTTCAAGGACTGGACACAGTCGATGAAGAAGAACAATAGTATTGGTAGCCGGGTGGAATTATCTTCATTCAGTCCTATGTCACACCTGACATCCAGTGCTGAAAGTGCGTTTAATCCAGATATCAATGACTTGACGGATTTTCTTAATGAAGACTGGGCAACAAGCGACTTGATTTTGGATCCAGAAATTTTCCTGACATCCTAGGCCAAAGTGACTCCTTCTACCCGAATATCATATATCGAACGCGCTTAATCCATGCCTCCATTCCAGCCTTTGCCCCTTGTTCCTGTTCTCGGGGTGCCATCTCGTTCAAACGATCTTCTTCATCGAAATATTGTGCTGCGGAAAAGTCCATGTCCTTGGATTTCACAATCTTTGTTTTGAAATAGAACTGTATGGTGTCAGAGTTTATAATCACCAACTCAATGGAACGGACTTACTTTATAAGCGAGATAGTCGAAGGCAAATAATGGAGCAGCGAGGTAGCTGGAGAAAAACGTCTTTGCAGAGCCCTTTTCATCGAAGGGCCAACACGATAAATAAAATTCACAGCCGAAGATAAAAACCACCAGAAGGAGGCTGACGTACTGTGCCCAGGGCGTGAGAAGCCCCTTAAAAGGCAGGGTACTGAGATCTTTGCCTTGGGCCTTAAGCCCTTGTCTGAAGCGAAGGTGAGCAATATAGCATGCGGACCATTCAAATAGAGTTGCAATAGCGACCTAGATGTGTTTTGTTAAGTTTAAAGTGGACTTGGATTCACTTCAGAGCAGACATACCAGAGAAGAAAACCAATCGTACACAACTGTGCCGATATTGTCGCAATTGAGATAGCAGAGTCCACCACCAAGTCCCAGGCTAATAGCCAACGCTATAAGGGGCCGACCCTGTGCATCCTTTCGACCAAATAAAGGGTGTATGATATTCAAGTCTGCAAGTGCTGTCAGGCTACGACTTGCCACGTAGACACTAGTAATGCCACAGCTAATGACGCTGAGAAAAATGAAGCCGTTAATAGCATGTGCTAGTCCCCACACGTCCGCGCGTTTAATAGCGAGCACGAAAGGACTTGCCAGAGTTCCACTCGCAGTAGCCAGATCGGTGTCATCAGACGGTACACACATGCCCACAAGCCAAATGTTGACAACGAAAAAGGTAAACATGCGCCAGAAGACTGGACGGACGGTTTTCTTGATTGTATGTCGTGGATTCGCTATCTCGCCGGCAATCACAGCGATATGCTCACCTGAATATGTTAGTAGGGTGCAGATTGGAGACTTAAATAGGTAACATACCACCACCAAAGCTAAATGCCGCTTGCACAAAGGCTTTCGCAATTCCCTTCATTCCATTTTTGAATGCACCCGGGTTCTTCCAATAGCGGAACTCAATGGGACCATGAGTAGCAGGAATACCTCCCGATGTCATGATGAACAGGAAGAAAATCATCAATATGATTGCGGCACATTTGATGAATGACATATAGTATTCGATGTAGCCATAAATCCGAACATGGAAGAGATTGGCCAGCGCAATCACCACCAAGAAGATTGTAATGTATACGGCTAGAGGAAGAGCGTCTGTTTCTGGCCAGAATTTCAAGACTGAAACTGCTGCTGTTATTTCTGCTGGGATAATCATTACCCACTTATGCTTTATCAGAAATTTTGTTTCCAAGAATCATCGGGCTCAATTGAGGCACTCACTGCGAACCAGAAGTTGATTCCAACAGCAAAACCGTATGCAGGATCCACGTATTCAACGCACGTTCGAATGAAACCTCCGTGGACTGGTTTGTATGCCATCATTTCGCCAATTGAGCAATACTGGGCGTACACGATAATTCTAGCATAACTTTCATGAGCATCTTAGGTTGAAAGCATTGCAGATTTACTTACGCAGTCAAAGTATATGTCAAGGCGATGCCGCCAGGACCAGCTAACGAGTGTCAGCATCGAGACCATCATTCGTCTTGTTTTGTTACATACCATAGTATAGCGCTTGTCCGGTTCCTACCCAGAGACCAGTTCCAATTCCAGCACCAAATGTCATCATCATCACCTTTCGTCTGGTGAGAGACCGGTGAAATCCCGCATTCTCCTCTACCCGGATTTCTTTTGAAGCGCCATGCTGCTCACTTCCAGAAGTGGCTATTCTTTCCACGTCTATCTCATCATTTGCACATCCTTTGATGTCGACCTTCCCATCTGAAGTCTTTTCCGTTGTCGCCATCGCTAAGGGAGTTGTCGATGGCAGGTTTGAGGTTACGACACCATAAGAGACGACTATGAGTATCTTAAGGACATTTGATTTTCCCCTCTTTGGTTATCTCATTGTTATCTTCTAGTCCGTATAGCCTCATAGATATCCGGCGGGAAGCCTGCGATCGCTTTTCCCGCCGGGATGCGAGCGGGGTTGTCTTGAGATCAGATAAGTCGCCTCCACCTTGATTTCTATCTGCCTTTTCTTTGGTGCGAATATTGCAGATCACAGTGACTGAGTTGATAGTAATTCACTCCGACCGCATCACTTCAAGCATAAATTGTCGTCAATCTCCGATAAGGATATCCCCCAATCTACAACTCCATCATCCAATCTAGTCAACTCCAATATGACTTCATCCAAGAATGTGGTTTTCGACATTGTCGGTACACTCGTTAGCTACGATAACCTTTACAATGCAATCGACCGTCGCCTAGGTGACCGTCTTCGCGCCGAGGGTATCAAGCCCTGGCTTCTAGGTTCAGCGTGGATGGAAACTGCCGAACGCGAATACACCAATCTCAGTATCTCCGGAAGGTATCTTCCATACTCACAGGTTTTTGAGTCCCTCTTCTACCGTATTCTTGGCATGATGGGTGGAATTGAGAATCCGCGTGCCTTTGCTTCTGCTGAGGACCTTGCGTATATTATGCACGAGTATCAGTCTCTGACTATGCGTCCTGGTGCTGCAGAGTGCGTGCAGAAGCTACGTGATGCTGGATTTACCGTTTGGGCCTTAACGGCCGCGGATCTGAAGCGTGTTGGAGGCTATTTCCAGAAGGCTGGCATTGAATTTCCAGCTGAGAATTTACTTTCCTGTGACTCGGCTGGAGTGGGGAAGCCGGATTTGGCAGCTTATCGGCCTTTGTTGGAGAAGTTGACTGTGGAGAATGGGGGCAAGATTCCGTGGTTTGCTGCTGCTCATCTGTGGGATGTTTCAGCTGCACGAAGAGCTGGGTAAGTGGATTACACCTCGTACGATCCTTATCCGGTATTAATAACTTTGATTAGATTCAAGGGGGCATATTGTACAGTGCTCGAGCAGGAAGCGTTGACCAATCTATTTGGAGAGATGGATGTTATTGATGATACTCTCCCAGGAATGGCTGAGAAGATTATCGCCCATCAGGCAGAGAATTAATGTTGAATAATTGATAGCTCTACCATTAGTGAAAACATGGACAATATTACGCCCATATGGTTCTCCTTGCCTCTAGATAACCTTGGAATATTTGATGTGAATTGCCCAATACAATCTAAAGTGGACGTAATCATGCTCAATCACACCAATGCGCGCAATTACATCGATAGTAAATGCATCGTAAACAGCGGTCAGCATTATCTCTGCAAAGTACCTTGCCGGTTGTTTCGAGTTGATAAACCGCGTCTCCACCCCGCTCCCGGTCCCGGCGGATCAACAGCCGGTGGAGAAAAGACCGCAACACCGATGAGGAGAGAGATCTTGTGAATGTCACCAATAAATGAGCATCTTGGCGCATCTTGAGTCAGTAGGCAGTATCTACCAAAAAAAAAATAGGAAAATGGCATCACATGTCCCCGTTGCAAATGGCATGCTGCCCTTCTGGCGCACAGATCCCCACCCTCTAGACAACTATCGTTCCAGCGAGACTCTGCCCGAACACAGCGACATCGTCATTATTGGAGCCGGATATGCGGGGTCGTCGGTCGCACATCATATCTTGCAGCAAGTCAAGCCAGGGTCCCCGGTGCCTTCCATCACAATTTTGGAGGCACGACAGGCTTGTTCGGGCGCGACTGCTCGTAATGGTAGGGATACATGACTTTGAGTGGTGTGGAAATGCATATTGACGATCAGTCCGTTAGGAGGGCATATGAAACCGGATCTTTACAACCACATCGCCACCATTGCGACGGAACATGGAGTGGATGCCGCAGCTGAGGTAGCAGCGTTTGAAGCCAAGCATGTCCTTGCGGTCAAAGAGTTCATTGACAAAGAGAATATCGATTGCGATTACACTGTTACTAAGGCCACAGATGTCCAATTGGACGAGGCGCACTTCAAGAAACTTAAGGAAGGATGTCATCGCCTGATCGCCGAAGGAAGCAAACCCACGACAGGAGTTCAGATCATCGAGTCCAACGAAGCAGAAGCAGTAAGCTCCTATAACTCTGATCCATCCAAGATACCTTTTCTAATCATCTCCAGTTCTCCGGTGTCAAAGGCGCCGTAGGTTGCTTCACCTACGATACAGGCCATATCTGGGCCTATAAATTCGTCCTCCATCTACTAGAGAAAGTAGTCTCGCAGGGGATAAACCTACAGACACATACACCCGTGACGAAGATCACGGAATCCACCCATCCGAGCTCCCCTCATCGCTGGAAAGTGGAGACATCCCGCGGCACGGTTGCAGCCAATGTGGTCGTGCTCGCGACAAACGCCTATACATCCAGCCTCGCGCCTCAGTATCAAGGGAAGATTGTTCCTGTACGAGGGACGTGTAGTCGTATTGTTGTTCCGGCAGGATCGACGGCCCCTCGCTTGACAAATACTTATACCTTGCGATTTAATGCTTGGGATTATGACTACCTTATTCCGCGTGGGGATGGCAGTATCGTTGTCGGTGGGGCGCGATCGTCTTTTATCCAAGATGAAAAGAATTGGTATAACGTCAGCGATGATAGTTTGGTTTTGCAGCCTGCGGTGAAGTATTTTGATGGGTATATGCAGCGCAATTTTGTGGGGTGGGAGAATAGTTTTGCGTATACTGATCGTGTTTGGACCGGGAGTAAGTTCATCTTTGGACCCCATTTGCGATGATATGATACTAATGTGGGCAGTTATGGGCTACTCGTCCGATGGGCTTCCGCATGTTGGTCGGGTTCCTGGGAATGTTAATCAATATATTTTGGCTGGGTTCACCGGTCACGGTATGCCACAGATCTTTCTCGCTGCTGAAGGGATTGCGAAAATGGTTGTCAACGGTTTGAGCTTTGAGGATACTGGGCTACCACGGCTGTTCAAGACCACTTCGACGAGAGTTGAGAAAGGGCGGAGTAACATTCTGGAAAAGACCCCTCAGGCTGGCGAATCGGCCAAGCTGTGAGGCCATAGGCATCGATAGGTGAAGGATGGAGAAGTTGGATTACATGTTTTTGCTTGGCATAGCGGTGTCATAATTGCCATTATTGTGTGCTCAAGCCACAAGGATCGATACGAAGCAGCAAATGCCGAGCTCAATGATTGGACTTCACTAATGCCTGCATGAGCCCCACTAGTGCATCACCGACATTTCAAAATTGCAAATGTTATCATATTATGCCATCTACTACTAGTGCGTTCTTATGCCTACGTCAATAGATTAGGTACTTACTGTAGATTCGCAAATATCCCCAAACCACAGCGGTCAGCACTTTCCAAGGTTCCAAGGTTGGGTTTGAAAGGTGTTGCGCCCAAAGTTGGACCTGTAGCCTTATCAACCTTGACCTCAAATTGAGATTTAATTTCGGTGCGGGGGTCCGCGATTAAACCAATCAAGGCCCGGAAATTAAGACCAGGAACAATCTGCAGACTCCAAATCAACTGGACCCTTGGACAGACCTACATGCTTGGCGACTCTTGGCGGTGAAAAAACGTCAGTTTGGTCGTGAATTGTGTGCGGGATCCACTTGATCAGTGCTCCATATGCCGATTCCTCCAGTCCGAACTATAGGAAGTCTCAGGAAAAGATGTGCCGAGGATTCAATTATAGAATCACAATCATAGCAGTCTCTTATCAGTCATCAGAGTAATTCATCTTGGACAAAGATTCCTCTGAAATCATCCTTGTATGCAACGAAGCCTTGTCGATCATCCGCATGTCATCACCAATCAAGATTGCGTGCTCCCGCTAACCATCAGCTGCACCACTATTGCGCGATATTGACCCGCTCTCCACACCTCATTTAACTTTGTAGCTATGAGCAATGACCGCCATATATAACTGATCGAGAGTGGCCCCGTTCGATCATAATCCATTTATCCAGGTGCTACCTTTGGGCCCTCACTGTTATCTACTCGAGGTGCTCCAATATCCCTATCGGTCGCATTTGGCAAAATGGAATTGCCCCCCAAGATCGAAGTTGACCTCGAGTCGAATGTGAGATACGAATACGACCCCTGGTTGTTGGACGACCATCCACTTCGCTCATATCCCACCGAGTGTATTCCCGGTCTGGGTGCCATTATCGCAGAGGCATATACCTCTGTACGAAATCGTTGGAAAGAGTGCTTGCTGCGCGCTGTTTGCCTGGTCATCGCATGTTTGTGAGTGCGCATATATATCAGATCCGAAATGAGCGACAATTTTAACATCTTTCTAGTGCCGCTTTCCAATGTCTTCAATATGTCCCATCCTTGGGTGAAGGCCTCGCCCACCCGAGATCCCGTCTGAGCCCTCGCGAATGGGAAGTGAAATGCACTTTCCCCTATTCGGATCCTCGCCCAAGTGCTCTCACGCAATCCGTCGCTGCCGGCTGCGATGGCTTCCGTACCGATATTTGGCTAGACGGCCATGGTCTTCAGATGGGTCCTGTTGGCTCAGAGCCGAAAGTGGATAATAGCCTTCAACTCCGACTCGATTCGCTATTCGCTCGCCTGCAGCGCCGCGATCTCTCCGATCCTTTACAAATTCCCCTGGACACTGAAAAGCCGACTGAGATGATCGAGGCGACACCGACCGAGTCTTTCTTCCTTGTTCTCGATGCGCAGTCTCCTCTCCGGGAAGTCCTCGTTTTGCTGCTTCCACAGCTTGAAACACTGCGCCAACGAGGATATCTGACCACCTGGGATGGTGCGCAGGTGATCCCGGGCCCAGTGACAGTAATTGTTACAGGAGAGACTGCACCGGAATGCCTTGCTGTTAAATCATCCAATATCTTCTGGTCTTTGAGAGATGATATTTCCCGGGGTGATGTTACGAATGATCATCTGATCCCGATGTGTGCCGAATGATT
This sequence comes from Penicillium frequentans, assembly GCA_028828275.1. Lineage (NCBI taxonomy): Eukaryota > Fungi > Ascomycota > Eurotiomycetes > Eurotiales > Aspergillaceae > Penicillium > Penicillium frequentans. The sequence goes on along the minus strand of JAQIZY010000015.1, from coordinate 372,513 downwards.
CCCACGCGCCGCTTATTATGTCTAATATTTTTTTCTGGCCTTTATGATACCCATTGCCAATGTCAATTGAGTTTACTTTAACTTCTTTCATTTTACCGTACTGTGATCCATGTATATTTTGGAGTGGAGCCCCCGCATGGACGAGATCAACATTCCTGTGTCACATCAAACTGTATAGTCTGAGCATAATTTTCATCGCAGATAGGTTACCGACTGCTTAGATACAGTATATGAAATTACAGTATATCCCTCAACAGGGAACAACCCGGGAATTGGTCACGAGATCGGTGGAAACCCGACAAACCTGATCAGCGCAGCCTGATGTAGCATAGCTACCTAATACCGTGAATTTCAGGAGAAACTTTCCAACCCATGCTAGAACACCTTGGATTAATTTCTTGAAGCTCGTTTGTCGTTACCGCGCACGAGTGTGATTGTGACAGTGATCCGATTTCCACAATGCAAGATACAGTCTTGGCCCCATCACGCTAAAGCCGCATCACTCACCGTTTTTTTTCTCCGTACGCCCAGAATCCTTGATCTTTGGCCTGGACCTCTCGATTTTCCTCTTTCCCTCTACCTCTTCAACTTTCACAACCTCCCCTGGAACAGTCTACTAAACCTCGGCTACCTTCCCCTCAACCTCTCCCACCTCCGACGGTCGCGCGCACTATTTCCGAAGAGGTCATGGCTCTCGGGATCAACCGCTGATCCTTCATTGTCTCTCTCCCCGGCGCTTTTTCCACCGCCATTCTATCCTAGCGATCTCATCATCATAAAAACCACGAATCCCATATCCTCGCATTAACTACTCAGATGGATTTCTCCCGACGCTATCAAGGCTCCTGGCCAACCCGTCCATCGCCTCTGGGGACCTCACAAGAATCGCGCAAAGAGCCATCTCGGATACATACCTCGTCGGCGCCCAATGAACCTCGTCGACCAGAGAATGACAGACCCCGGCCTACCAACCGCTTCGACTATGCCTCTCCCGCCCCCGCCCAAGTCTACTCTGGCGCATCGCGTGCGTCATACCCGCCCCGAGAAAGCACCAGCGCACAGGCTTCTCCGGTCAGGAGTCAGCAGGGACATACTCGCCATACTAGTCTAGATGGGAGACGCGATCCAATGCACCGCAGACATAACTCCCAGCCACAAGCTGGCCACTCACACGAAGGTAGGCATAGAGCTTTTTCTTGCTTGTTTTTCACTACATTCATTTCTATCGATTCCTTTATCCCTCGCTCTACCCCCTGCATATTTTACCGTGCCCCGGATTCAGGAACATTGGGGTCGGACTTGTCCCGTGGTTCCTGTTTGATCTCTCTCCACTTTCCCAGCACATGCCCTGCTTGATCTATGCCTCAGAGGCTGGGACTGAGGTCTAGGGACTGGAAGACAGGGAAATCGGACTAGAGATAAGGTTCCATTTCCGATCGGCCTGTCCTACCGTGCATCCCTAGCCTCTTGCCTCATGTTTTCCCCCCTGATGCTTCTATTTTCCCCGGTGGCGCTGATCCGCTGCTCGGGAACGCTAGTCTGGATTTGGAACATCTGCACTATCCCTATCTGGGACTAGCGGTCGAGCTTCCGGAGTCACGGGTTCTAGCGTTCTGGGTCCTGAGAATCATCGCCAATCTTCCTTCCTCTTGAGCATTACAAGGCGCGATGAACCACACGCCTTCCCAGTCCGTGCGCCGTGCATCTCATGGCAGCAGTGGTAGCCCCGTCCACTCGGGTGAGTAGAAGTCTTGCGCCAACCCACAGCGGTGTTGCGACCAAGGATCTAGGCGCCCTTCGCATTATGAGACCATCTTTTCTTTTTTGGCTTATCTATCGCGAGTCATGTACCACTATTAAAATCTCCACGGACGGCTAACATTATCATCGCATAGGACAACAAGACTCTTCCGCACCTGCCGGCTTCAACAATCGCCAAATGCCTCCTCCCTCCTCACCTCGTTCTTACGCCTCGCGATCACAATCGGCAAACGCGCCCGCGCCATCCCTAGCCTCTCGCGATACGCTCAATAACCAGGCTCATCGACCAAGCAGCATGTCGATCTTCGACATCCTGGAGGGCCCAAAAAATCCGCCATCCCTGTATTCACAACCCTCCGCCTCGTCGCTTCCCGGCACAGCATCCACATCTGCCGCAGTTGGCATGCCATCATCCACTGCCCCGACGGGACCATCTCTGGTAGATTCTCGCCGGTCCCAAACTCCCGAACAGTCCTATTTGAACTCGCAGATAGGTCGGCATTACCGATCTGGCTCTGGCGGCGGACCAAGTCTCCTGGGTAGGGATCTGCCACAAATCGGAAGCATGTCTCGCGTTTCTTATCCCGACAAGCCCCATTCAACACAACCTTCCCCACAAAACTCACCGATTGTTCCACATCACGGATCCCGTCGCATGAGTAGTGGTACGATCCCTCGACCGAGCAGCCAGCCACCTAACGCGGAGGCACCTGCGCGTCAACCGGGCTACAGCCCGCTCTCTCGCGCTGGGTCCGATCGATTCGAGCCTGAGCAGCGACCCTCTGCGAAATATTCGGGTCTCACTTCCCACTCAGGGACTGTCGGGTTTTTTGGGGATCAGGATCGGGAGCGTGTAGCTCATGGGATGGAAGCAAAGGGACAACCCACAGGATCCAGCTCGCGCTATGGCGAACCAAAGCCTGTGGGTCGTCATCCTTGGGACCAGGATCCCTCACCCCGAGAGAGCAAGCGCGCACCTGAATCAGCTTCGGGTTATGAGCTTGGAGGATTCGGAGGTATTCAAAATTACACCAAATCTTTGGGCTCTCAACCTGGTGGCGGTCGTCAGCCGTCATCGCTGCAAACTGGACACAGTCAGTCGACACCTTCTCGCGAATCACCCTATCTGAGTAGACAGCCACCTCCACGAATGGGATCCACCCCAAATACAGAGGCAGCTGGAGCAGGACTTCTTGGTCTAGCTGCTGCTGGGGGAGAGGCACGACGCAAGGGAAGCGATGATCTCCTGCAGCCCCATTTGCGTGCAGTTGGTGTCGGTGGGAAACTTGGTGGTCGCGCATCTCCCCTCCCTCAAGCTGTTCAAGGTGCACAGGCCCCGTTTATCAGTCAATCCGGGGAGCCTAGTATCAAGAATGAGCTGGGTAGGGTGTTCTCCGGTATTGGAAGCGGTGTCGGTGGTGTGACCGCTGGTGCATCTGGCAGTGGGCCATCGACGCCGTTGATCGCAAGTCCATTCAAGCACCACAGCGCCACTGGTCGCTCTGCAAATGGGGACGGACTTGATGATAGTCGAGTCTCTCGTTCACTTTCCGCCTCTGGCAACAGGCGATCAAGGAAATCTAGGACTGAACATGATGCTCATCAACATCGCCCACGTAATCTCTCACATCACCCAGATCACCTACATTTTCCAAACCACCAACATCAGTATGTATCTGGAGGTCACTACGGTTCTGAGTCACATGTACTGACTACGCCTTCTAGTCACCACCACCATCACCATCACCATCACCACCACCTTGACCCCCACAAGGATCATCAAAAGGCAGAGAAAGAAGCAGATTCCTTAGCCGGGCATCATAATGCTTCCCGCTACGAAGGCTCATGGCCTCCTACCGCCGTGCCACCTCCTATTCGAGCGCCTCGCACCACTGTGACTCTGGAACCTATTCTCTCCAGCGTCGCACATCTTCCTCGGCATCACCTGGGATCAACGCTATACACCCCTCGCATCAGTGCTCCGTCGACCAAGTCTTCTTCAGAAAGTTCGAAATTTGGTTACAGCACAACCCCACAACCGCTTCCACGATTTGAACAGCGTGAAAACTGCACCTTCACTGTTCGTGTACCACGTTTCCGAGTTGATCAAAGTCACCGCGAAGAGATATGCGCACGGCGAGCCCTGTGGGGTACCGGCGTGTACACGGACGACTCTGATCCTGTCGCCGCCGCCATCCACTCGGGCTTCTTCCGAGGTGCCTGGAGTGAGGATGTAGAGTCTATGCTCGATCTAGAAATCAAAGACACCTACCAGCACGCCCCGCCAGCCCCGGAGGCAGATGCCTCAAAGCCAGGCTCCCAGGCCAATGGACCTCGCCTACCGCCCATCCCTCCGCCCAACCAAGATCTTCATATCACACTTTTGATCCTCCCCCGGTTGGAGCGGTACGATGCGACAGTCATGTTTGGACTTAAATCCCGCAAGTGGGATGGCCGACATGACGGCATGAGTTTCAAGGTACACCGCGTAGACTGGGTGGATGATGGAGTTGGACGCGGCGAGGAGCGAGGCGGCGAAGCCCGACGCAAGCGGCTGCGAACTCTAATGCAGACTGGTCGCATCTGCACGGGGCCCACGCTAGCCAAGATGGATGAGCTTCGGCGAAGCGGAGTGCAGGTTTCCCGGAACATTGACGGTCAGGAGCAGCCAACGCCCGTTCAACCGGTCTCCTAGAGTGATCTTCCCCGGGAGCCTTGTCTCTTCTAGCCTGCCCTTTCGGTGTGGGGATGGGAACTATACTAACCCTGTGGAGTCCTTGCCCCGTTTCATTTTCCTTGTGGACCCTGGACAGATCTATGATTTTCCTTGACTTATTCTTTGATTTGTGCCACTTCGATACTTAATCGATATTTTGGGCTGTCTATACCTGCGGATAGCGTTTGATCTCTTACTTTTCTTTGACATTTAGGTTATCCGGATCAACGGGAACGGATGAAGGGATGTTATGGGAACAGCAGGACTAGTTCTGTTCCTTTGCAATTCTTGTTGACTTAGTATACATAATTTCAAGTCCCCGTGGGGAATTTTTTTTAGTTCCATTGTTCTTTCAGAGATCAGTGTTCTCCGAGTAACGTGTTGGTTATTCCCCGGCGCTAAGACTCAAGCTCTCCCCGCATTGTGCCCCCATTCGCGGCGGATTGAATATCCACAAATACAGTTTTCATATCTGTATTCTGCGACCTCGCTTTTTTGAAGTCGTATCACTTCACCTTGTTCTTTCAGCTTTCTCTCGGTATCCCGAGTCCGGGTCGGTCGATCCCCTCCTTGTGACTTGCATAGTTCCCACAATAACCCCAGAATTCGAAACAACCGAGGCCCAGATCAATACATAGATTACCGGGGTCTACTGTATTATTTTGCCAAAGCTGCCTTTAATTGGTGGTCTGGCCCCACACAGCCGTATTAGCGACGTCACGCCTATCCGCGGGCAACATCACTTCGGTCTCCTGCGAAGCCTCGGCTCTTTCACTAAGTATTTGTTCTCCGACACTCCTGGGAACCACTTCGTCTTCATCCTCTCCCCTAGATACCCTCTTCCTCCCTACAACCCCCTTTCCTACACATACGTGAGGCATGTTTGCTGCTTCTGCTCGAAGCCGTCTCTCTTCTACCTTGTCAAGGCCCCGGCTCCCTCCGACACAACTGCTCGCGCGCTCGGTAAGACGGCCACCTCCGATCCTGTCGCAAGATCTTTCAGGAATTTCCATGATCATTGAAGACCAATTGAGACTGATCGTTCTATCAGACACCTGCTATGGCTCCCCGGCGAAAGGCATCTTCCATCCCTGAGGGTGAGTTCTTATCACATGCGTTAGTGGGGAATGCCGTCATATGGTCTCCTTACCTACTTACCAAACACTCTCCATCAATGCGCTCGGTCGAGGAGCCCTTGGCTAACCAAATGGAATTTTGTGCGCTTAGGGTACAAGGAGGATCTCTCCAAAGGCAAAATGCTTCGCTTTGAGGAGTCTCTGCCCCGCCTCCCCGTGCCATCCCTGGAGGAGACCGGCCGTCGCTACCTAAAGTCCGTCCACCCCCTCGTCTCTGAGGCGGAGTATGAGCGGACCAAAACCGCTGTGGAAGCTTTCATCCGCCCTGGTGGCGAGGGTGAGCCTCTGCAGAAGCGGTTGCTAGAGCGGGCCGCTAACCCCAAGATCAACAACTGGATTGCCGAATGGTGGAACCAGGCCGCTTACCTGGGTTACCGTGACCCCGTCATTCCTTACGTTTCCTACTTCTACTCCTACCGGGATGACCGTGAGCGTCGCGACCCGGCCAAGCGCGCGGCGGCCATCACCTCTGCTGCCCTGGAGTTCAAGAAGGAGGTTGATGCTGGCTCGCTCGAGCCCGAGTACATGCGCGGTCAGCCCATGGCCATGAGCTCTTACGAGTACATGTTCAACTGCTGCCGCATTCCCGCCGACCCTGCAGATTACCCTCAGAAGTTCTCCGCCGAGGAGAACCAGCACATTGTCGTGGTCCGCAAGAACCAGTTCTACAAGGTGCCCCTGGTCGTTAATGGCCAGGCCCTGAACGTGTCCGAGTTGGAGCAGCAGTTCCAGCGCATCATTGAGATTGCCCAGCCTGCCCCGCCGGTCGGTGTGCTGACTGTTGCTGACCGTGATCACTGGACTGCGGCTCGCAAGAAGCTCATCGCTGCCGATCCGGCCAACGAGCAGGCTCTGCGTGACATCGAGTCTGCTGGATTTTTTGGTTTGTTTGGATGACGCTAAGCCCGTTACTCTGGAGGAGCGCTCGCACCAGTACTGGCACGGCGACGGTTCCAACCGCTGGTTTGACAAGCCCCTGCAGTTCATTGTCAACGACAACGGTACCGCCGGCTTTATGGGCGAGCACAGCATGATGGATGGAACACCCACCCACCGCCTGAATGACCACGTTAACAACCTCATCTTCAACAAGCGTATCGACCTCTCTGCCAAGTCTGTCCGCTCCCAGCTCTCCGACCCCAAGCCCATCACCTTCCACCTAAACAAGGAAACCAACGAGGCCATCGACTTTGCGGCCCAATATCACCGCAAGCAGATCGCCGACCACGAGCTAGTCGTACAAGCCTTCCAGGGCTACGGAAAGGGTCTGATCAAGAAGTTCAAGTGCAGCCCTGACGCCTATGTCCAGATGGTCATCCAACTCGCCTACTTCAAGATGTACGGCAAGAACCGACCTACCTACGAGTCTGCCTCAACCCGTAAATTCCAGGAAGGCCGTACAGAGACTACCCGCACCGTCTCCGACGAGAGCGTTGCCTTCTGCAAGGCTTTCCATGATCACACCGTCCCCCGCGAGGAGGTCGTTAAGCTCTTCCGTGCTGCTTTGTCCCAACACACTAAGTACACTCTCGAGGCTAGCGATGGCCGTGGTGTTGATCGTCACCTCTTTGGTCTCAAGAAGCTTCTCCAGCCTGGTGAGAAGCTTCCCGCTCTTTACGAAGATCCTGCATACTCCTACTCCGGTTCTTGGTATATTTCTTCTTCCCAGCTGAGCTCAGAATACTTCAACGGATACGGATGGAGCCAGGTCATTGATGATGGATTCGGTATCGCCTACATGATCAACGAGAACAGGTATTTATCCCCTTCCCATCTCTTCCCTCCTCTCACCTTCACCTTTGTCTTGTGTTATCAGTACTAACATCATCCAGTCTCAACTTCAACATCGTCTGCAAACGCCTCGGCGCTCACCGCATGAGCTACTTCTTGAACGAGGCTGCCAACGAGCTTCGGGATGTGCTCATGCCCGACCTGGCTGCCCAGCCTGAGAAGGCTAAGCTGTAGTTTTCGAGTTGTATTATCTGGTGTTCTTCTTATTCCTATCTTGTTTGAGATTTGGATTTAACTTCAGCAGCGTCTTCGATAGATGAATATATCGGTGCGGGTTTTCTGTACCTATACACCATTAAATTTGGTTTCTTTCTTACTTTGGCTAGGTATAGTTGCGTTTAGAAAGATATGCTTGCATCTAGTACGTGTTCCGATTGCTTCCAGGGTTCCTTGTGACGTTATAGACAGGGATCTATAGATAATCCCGGGGTCCAAGGTTGGTTGGGCTTATACAAGGTGCTAGGCAATGGTGCACTGCCCATGATGACTACTCCATGTCTTATCACTTAACTATAGTTAGGCATATTGTAGTGTCTATACCTTTAGTCACATAGAAAAGGCAAATGATAATTCTAGATTTGATGTATTCACTACAGCTGCCAAGAATGTACGATATACAGACTCCTGTAATCATATCTCGTGGTTGATGATTATTGTGATACAAATGGGCCGTGCGACAATGGATGCCTTGCTTGCTGAACGGACTTGACCGATACAATCTGTCTCTAGGTAATACCATAGCCTGTCAAGCATGATGCATAGGATAGGTCCACTGCCACGCTCCTGTTGGGTAAATCTGCATCACTGCAACCTCATTCCAGACGCAGAGTCGCTGCATTGTGCTTCAAGAATATCCATGCGAAGGATTCCACAGCACCTCAACTGTACATCCGGGATTGAGAACGGGAATTAGGTATTAGGAGGTGCCAAAAGTAACGAAGAAAAAAATCCCTCATGAGAAGGTGAGCGTCACGAGGTGATCTGGAGATCCTTCATCAGGCCATGTTGATATGAGCGCAAATGGGCCCACTCGATTGAGAATGGCAAGTTCAATGCGAGTCATGACTAATCTTAATTCGGAATGGCCGCTGGTCTTTAGGTGAGATGACGACTTTTTTGGGGAAAGTTTCAGTCTTTCCCGTCTGCCGATCTGACGGCAGGCGGGTCCGCCGTTTCGGCCCCCTCTTGCCCCGATGTACCACCCGATTCAGTAGCTGGGGAGGCCGATGGTCTCGCAGAGACGGTCAGGTCTCCTATCTGTCGTTCTATAGCGAGTTAGTATGCCGTGTCCGTATTCTGTACCCCATGCCATGAAAAAGGACTCCCCACTCCCCCACCTTCTGTGAAAGTCTCTCCGCGTAATGACTGGGGGAATGATGGAACTACTGCTTACCTAATTCGCGAATTCTTTGTCGTAGCATTTGATTTTCTCGGCTCAACATGGCTGCCTCAGCTTGGTAGTATGTGTTTTCATCTCGGCTTCCACGGCGCGATGAAGTCGGTAGTGCTGGGAATGCCTCCGTGCCTTCGAATCCTCGCGACGCATCTTGTGGTTGCAGATTTGGAGATGTCGTTTGACTGGGTGGCCGTGAGGATCGGCGATTGGAAACCGAAGAGATCGACAGCCGACTGCTGGGTGCCTGCACAGGCGGGGGGATAGGAAGGGAGAACGAGGAGGAACGCTCGGATGGAGTGAGTTCGTCGACAACTGCCGTGCTGGCACCCGGCTGCGTGGACTGTTGTTGGAATTGTTGTAGCTGGGCCTGTTGGCTGCGAATCATCTGCAGTAGACGGTTCTATTCCACATTAGTTAGACTCCTGCGTTTAGATTAAAGTAGTTAGATTTTTGAAAAACCTACCACTTGCGCCTCTTGCTCTTGTTCTAATTCCTGGTGTAGCTCGCCGAGCGAAGGTGCACGCTGATGGTGTGGGTCCGCTGTCGCAAAGACCGGGCTGCCGCCGTGACTGGTGGGACTGGCTGTACGGAATGCATGGCCGATGGAGGAGCGGTGATCGGGCCAGGGGCTCTCGCCGTGATTTCCCGAGGCGCTAGGCGACTCGTTCAGGTTTAGATTCATGCCGGCGGCGGACCGGCGTCGTTCGGAAACCGATAGTCGGCCCGCACTTGATCCGCGGGAGGGTCGAGGGGAAGTCGTGTTGGGGTTCATTGGAGCGGGGGCGGTCCCTGGAGAGGCAGTCGGGGGGTTGCGGTGAGGGAGAGATGAAGAGGTGGAAGATGAGCGAGACTGTGGAAGAGAGTTGATATCTGGGCACATGGTGAGAGGGGCCAGTATTTCAAATGATATGGTACAACTTCAATAGAATCTAAGGATGGTGAGCTACATTACTGTCAAGAGCATGATGAGGCGCTGACTCAGCCACTTGGCGGGGCAGGTGACATCACATGATGCCGTGCAAACAGGCCTTTATGCCTGAGGTGTCTACGGGGATTCCCCAGTTTCTCCATAAACAGCGTTAAACAATCCAGAACCTGGGGTATGACCCTCGTGACAAATTACTTTGTGAGTCATAGTGAACATCCCCTTTTTGGCCCCGACTGGACTCCCAAGAATTCTCCTCACCTATTCCAAGGGCCAGAAGCGTCTACCAAATAAATCAGGCACGTTTCGTACCTGGGTGCGGCCAGATTCAGACTACCAAGGGACAGAACGGCGTCTCCGAGAGGCAGTGGCGCCTCAAAACTCAATACTTCAAATATACTACATCCGCTTCGACTACATCTCATGATTCATGATTCTGGTGTTTTATACCCGAGATCATCACAACTCGCGTGGCTTGATCGGGATCGACGATCACGGCCCATGTGCAGGAATGCAATCCAATTGCGGCATCCTGCATCTGTGGTTGTTTCCGGACAACGTACCACCGGATTGTGACTGAAGCCAAACTTTGTTTCAAAAAAGGGGGAATTATGGGGTCACAATGCACCCCCAAGTATGGTTGACATCGGCGCTTTGACTAATCTTCAATTCTGGAAAAAACTCGCCATGCAGATCTCAGGATTTCAGTGTTTCGGCTTGAAGGTAAAGAGTAAGCGCAGCCCGTCAAAACAAGACTCTGGGCCCCTGCTCGGATGACGATCGCCCCGACGCCACGCCCGTCAGTCCCATGGCTGTAGCGGTACCTGCTCCTGATTTCTGAACGAACCATGGCCAAGGCTTGGGAAGCCCAGCCTGACGTCACATGAAGCCACCAAAGATACGTTAAAAAATTTTTTTCTTGGATTTGGCGACTCGAAACCTGAGGGCCTCGGACAGCCCGGCTTTGCCCATGGGGAATAGATTTAAATTTCTGCGTCATTTTTTCCCATTGTAGTTACACTTCTGCGCGCGATGGAGAACCATGCGGCCTGGGAGCGTTGACCCAATAATGTCGGCTCCTTGCATCGTGGGGCACCACACGTCCCTCCCCATATTTTCCCTCAGTTTTGATATCTCAGTCTTTGTGGTGAAAAATTTGATGTCGCATGCATCTTGAAATGGGCCTTGGCTAGCCTCTTCCCGAGATCCCGATGCGGGCATTCTCACGGTCTTCTCACGGTCTTTTCACGGCGCCAAAAACGGCTCGGAAAGGGTCCGGCGTGAACAACTGCACTGACGACCGCCATCGGCCATGGGTTAAGTGGAGCCGGTTGTCCAATTGCGGGTTATTGTGCCCATGGGGGCTTACGGTTTACCTATTCCCGGGGGAAGGGGCGTCATCTTACGCCCAACTCCAACAGGAAAAAAAAAAGCAAATTAATACCCAAAGTCAAATTTCGAGGAGAATAATTAAAACATAACCATTTAACTTCTAAATCATTCTATTCAGCAAATCTCCGCGGTTGTGTTGAGGGAATTTATAACAGAGTGGATCACAATGGGGAAAAACGGGAACTGGTACAAAGTCGGCATCCCGCTAATTCGGTAGGGAAACTGGAGAGCGAGTAAAAAAAATCTGGAGAAAGACTTTCCCTAAATGGAATTTAGAGTAAATTCTATTATGTACAGTAATTGCCCTGGTTAAGTGAAATCTGGGGGCTTAAATCTATGGTTCCAAGGAATGTCCTTGCCGCATCTGATCTCTACGTCGTTGCATTAGGAAAAGTAAGTATTTATTACTTTCGTTTCCCCCTCTTCCACCTCCACATCTTTTACTCCGCGTCTCTCCCATACTTTCCTTCTCTAATATTGGGCTGTTTGTTTCCCCAGGTTTTCTCTTCCATACACTTCCCGTTTGTCTATCTTGTACCCTTATCCCAACCCGGACAAGATGGAAAGCAACCCAGGAAAACCGGGCAACGGCCGAGATGTTCTACAGACATCAGAGACATCCAGCACTACCCACGATGTCGTGCCCATGAATGAAAAATCAGAAAATCTACACCAATTAGAAAATGCCTCCCCCGATGGCCGCATTATACTCACCGAGGATATGTGCTACGACAGACTAGGATACTCCTTCAGCGAGAAACGCAAGTGGTTGATCATTGGTGTTATTTTCCTGGTCCAGGTCTCCATGAACTTCAACACCTCGCTCTACTCCAACGGTCTTTCCGGAATTTCGGAGGAGTTCGGTGTCTCGATGCAAGCTGCTCGATGCGGTGCCATGATTTTCCTGGTTCTATACGCTTTCGGTTGCGAGCTGTGGGCACCTTGGAGTGAGGAGTTGGGTCGCAAGCCTATTCTGCAGCTTTCTCTGTTGTTCGTCAATATTTTCCAACTGCCTGTGGCACTAGCTCCGAACTTTGCCTCTATCATGGTCGGTCGAGCTCTTGGAGGTCTCTCATCGGCCGGTGGTTCGGTGACTCTGGGCATGATTGCGGATCTATGGGAGGCAGATACCCAGCAGTATGCGGTCGCGGCCGTCGTATTCTCCTCAGTGGGTGGCTCAGTTCTGGGCCCAGTCATCGGTGGTTTTGTGGAGGCCTTCCTCCCCTGGCGCTGGAACATCTGGATTCAGCTTATCTTCGGTGGCTTTGTCCAGATCATGCATTTCTTCCTCGTTCCCGAGACCCGTACCACCGTCCTCATGGACCGCATTGCGAAGAAGATGCGTGAGAGCGGCGAGAACCCCAACATCTATGGTCCTACTGAGAATATGACCTTCCGTGAACGTTTCCCTCCTCGTGAGATCCTGTCTACCTGGATCCGTCCATTCCGCATGTTCTTGACCGAGCCAATTGTCTTGACTCTCTCTCTATTGAGTGGATTCAGCGACGCCCTGATTTTCATGTTTATCCAGTCTCTGTCCTTGGTCTACGGTCAGTGGGGATTCAACACCTGGCAACTCGGTCTTGCATTCATTCCCATTGTGGTTGGATACTTCATTGCGTGGATCTCTTGGTTCCCAGTGATCAAGCGGAACGTGGCCGAGCGTGCCGCCAACCCCGATAGTGAGCGGGCCCAGTATGAGTCTCGCCTATGGTGGTTGCTGTACACTGCACCCTGCTTGCCCATCGGTTTGATTGGCTTTGCCTGGACCAGTCTGCCACAATGCCACTGGATTGGATCTATGATCTTCGCTGCCATCATCGGTATCGCCAACTATGCCATTTATATGGCTACTATTGACTACATGATCTGTGCTTACGGTCCCTACTCCGCCTCGGCCACTGGTGGAAATGGATGGTCGCGCGACTTCCTGGCTGGTGTTCTGACCATCCCCGCAACTCCCTTCTTCACCAACATCGGTAGCACAGACCACGTCGAATGGGCCTGTACCATTCTTTGTAAGTTCCTCCCCGTAGCCATCTCTCCAATTGTTGCTAATTTTTACTCCCTACAGTCTTCATCTCACTCGTGTTGGTCGCTGCTGTCTACGTCATCTACTGGAAGGGTCCTGCCCTGCGCAAGCGTTCTCCGTTCGCCCAGCAGTTGAACGAGGCTCGCCACGACCTGGCTATTCAGGGCCGACGCGTATCCAAGGTTCCTGAAGCATCGCGTGCCAACTCATACGCCCGATCCCAGCAAGATCTCCGCCTCCGCCAGGCTCTCGGCAGCCGCCCCGGCTCCCGTATCAACTCTCGGGCCAACTCGCGGGCTAACTCGCGGGCTAACTCCCGCCGCAACAGCGTGAACCTTTAAGACTGGAGAGTCAGCCTCAAATTTCCAAACCTCCTCAACACCAAACCAAAAGACAATACATGACTTGAAATGTGATAATTAATAGGCAATGCGCCTTTCAGCCATGGTGGCAAACTATACAACCACCGTCTATGATATGGGCTTGCAATGGAAAGGACTGGGTTGGAGATTTAGGCGCATTTCACACCTTTCTTTCTCTGTTCATGTTTTTTCCATGGCATTATTCCTTGCGCTGGGCGTGGTGGACTTGTTCAAAAATTATTTTTTCGGTTGATCGCTGGGCATACGACTGTCTGACCAGGATGTCTAGGTGGCATCCTCGTTTTAGAAGACGGCGTACTCACTTAATGTGTTGCTTCTACCTGGCTAGCAAAGGTCTCGATGGAATTTACGGACTGCCAGGTTGTTATGTACTTTAGTCCTTCGGCTCTGTGATACCTTTTTACGAATCCCAATGAATTAGCTTATTATTCACACAATTTCTCTAAAACGTCTATTGTTTCATTAGGACTTTTAACATTAAATCCCCTCACCACTTATCAGATGATCTACAACAATTCTACCAGGTTCTGATATCCATTCCCCGGATCTCGAATCTCTAACAAGTACTATACCGACGATCAGCGGGGTCCTCGCGTGGGCTCACAACTTAGTGGGACATAGATCGATCTGATCTACCCGACTTCCCGACTGCTCCAATGTTAGAGTAGCATTGGCGAATCTGGGCTCTACCGGATCCGGTATGATATTAACTTTCAAGCAGGTCCCCGGATTCGAGTTACACTACCCGATTAGGCACTTGGTGTTCCGTGTTGGGTGTTACTGCACTAAGTGGTATTTGGGGCAGCATCAACTTGATATTCGGATGCGGAATACCCTGTGGCTTGCTCAAGTGGTCTAGATGCAGTCTTTTCAAGCCTCTTTGGTCTCGATCTTTGCAATGTGCAGGCGATACATCTTGGCAGAAGTTGAAGGTAGAACTTGGAGTTATGTCTGTCTCCCGAGGCCTCTCTAGAATATTGGGGCTTCTATGTAGAGCGTCTGACAAGGTATATGGTTTTTCTTTACTAGGTAGCTCAAATTGGGGTCTAAAAGGATCATCTGAGACCTTGCCTTACTGGCGCCTTTTGGCCGGGAGTTGAGTCATTGATGTCTTGAGCTCATTCTTAAGCACTCAGACTGACGTGATTGAAATATACACAGCGATATTCAAGATCAACTGCCATACTACACATACAGAAACCATCGTTCGCCCTCCACTAGTTCTATAATAGAGCATTAGCTGAATCTTATCAAGCTCGGAAGATTCATCTCATCAGCAGTCCTCATAGATGGTCAACATAGAATCCAGATTAAATTGATGTCAACCCAAAGGTTGTCGGGAATGCTCCTAGGGCCGCACTCATGTGTCTAGGTATATACCGCAAAGATGGAGAGACAATCATCTCTTGCCATTCTTTCAAAGAATATCTGGTTGACTTTGAAAGAGGATGATCAGAGCCTAAGTTTCTGTCGAATAATCGAGCGCATTCCGTCATTAAAAGCAAAGCATCTTCCTCTTGACCTAATGACCAGCGGGTAAAAGCAAGGTTGTTCATGCTAGCCAAAGTATCGGGATGCTCTGGTCCTTGGGACTGTTGGTAGACATCTACCAACAGCACCTGCAGCTCTTCCGCCTCATTCCACCGACCTTGACTATAATAGTTCAAGGCTAGATTTCTCATGCTCTTTATAGTATCGGGGTGGCTTGGACCTAAGGTCCTCTTAAAGGCGGCTAACACCTGCATCTGTAGCTCTTCCGCCTCCTTCAACCGGCCTTTGTTGTAAAAGGTCGAGGCGAGGTTGGTCATGCTGTCTAGAGTGTTTGGATGCTCTGGTCCAAAAGTCTGCTTGTGGGTGTTTAACACTTGCATTTGTAGCGGTTCCGAGGGTTGGTGGGCCATGCTGTCTAGAATATCGGGATACTCTAGTCCTAAGACCTGCATGCGGGTGTCCAGCACTTGTGTCTGTAGCGCTTTCGAAGGTCGGTAGGTCATGCTGTCCAGAGTATCGCGATGCTCTGGTCCTAAATCCTGCTTACGGATATTTAATACCCGCACGGTCAGCTCTTCTGCCTCCTTCCATCGACCTTGACTGTAATAATTCGAGGCTAGGTTGACCATACTGTTCAGAGTAGAGGGGTGTCTTGGTCCTAAGCTCTGTTGGTTAAGATCCAAAGCCTGCACCCATAGCTCTTCCGCCTCTTTCCACCGGCCTTGGTCATAATAGGTCGAACCGAGGTCTCTCATGCTGTTTTGGACAGTGCGATGCTTTTGTCCTAAGACCTTCTTATGGGCATGTAGCACCTGGACCTGGAGCACTTCCGCTTCCTTCAATCGACCTTGATCGCGATATATATTGGCTAGCGTGTTCATGCAGTTTAGAGTATCGAAATTCTCTAGTCCTAGGACCTGCTGAAAGGTATCTACTACCTGTTTGTGTAGCGCTTCTGCCTCCTTCCATCGACCTTGGTCGTTGTAAATCGAGGCTAGACAGCCACGGCTGGCTAAAGTACTGAGGTCTTTTGGTCCAAAGACTTGCTGACGGATGTCTACCACCAGTGTTTGTAGCGCTTCCGCACGTTTTGATTGGCCATAAATGCGATATGTGCAGGCTAGGCTGCTCATGCTGCTTAGAGTATTGTGATGCTTTGGTCCTAAAACCTTATTGCGGGTATTCAATACATGCAACTGGAGTTCCTCGGCTTTTAGCCAAGGGCCCGTAATCACATAGGCATTTCCAAGCTGCTCAAAGCTGCTAAGCGTTCTTTCATCCTCTGGACCGAATAATTTCACCCTTGTGGCTTTTGCTATCGCTGCCATTTCTTGGCAATTGTTATAATCTCCTCGAGTCTCGGCAAACCACGCCGCCGTGTATAGCATTGAAGCCCAATTTCCTAACGAGTCTCTTGAAAGCGGCTGATGTGTGACTGCGCTTTGCACATGAGCAAGTAGCAATTGATAAATTTGC
This sequence comes from Penicillium frequentans, assembly GCA_028828275.1. Classification (NCBI taxonomy): domain Eukaryota; kingdom Fungi; phylum Ascomycota; class Eurotiomycetes; order Eurotiales; family Aspergillaceae; genus Penicillium; species Penicillium frequentans. Next base: position 356,014 of record JAQIZY010000015.1, on the reverse strand, counting down.
CAGTTCTCGAGTGTAGTGTCGGGTAACTTGCTTGAGAGGATTTGGATGAACTGATCCTTCCAATTTTCAAGCTTCCCTTGCGCCTGGAGCCACTCCTGAATTGCTAGTTGGACCAGCTGGTGTATCTCAACAACGGTTTCATCCGCACTGATAGATATCAAAAAATAATCTTTCAGAACGAATATATCTTCCTCAAACTCTTCCATTATGCTTTCATTGGCACTTTCGTTCCCGTCACTGATGTCTCCCGGTTGATCCTTGTTATATTTCGAGGATCTCCCAATGTCATGTTTCATCTCTTTCCCTTCTCGAAGTAAACTTTTATGGATTCCTTGTCTATCAAAGAAGCTCATAAGAGACAATAAGTCCGCCGCCGTTGGCCTAATCTTTTGAATGTGATTGAATGATATCTGCCAGGTGGTAAGGATGGAGTGATTGGCTTCCATATCTCTGCGGTGATCGCGCTCATAATAATGAAGAAGCCTTGTTTTTTGGCGGTGACTTTTCCGAAACTTTTCCAAGTAATTTACGACAGACAGCCGCGGCGACCGTTGCTTGATATAGACCGCCGCCTGCACAATCGCGAGTGGCATGAAATCGAGCGCCTTTGTCAGCTGATTAACTTCTTCCCTAGTCGTTTGCAATCCAAGCTTCTTCTCAAAGAGTGTTGCCGCACATGTTTCGTCCATCGGTTCAACTGGAATGATATCGCTATCTTTTGCCGTGTGTAATGCCACGCTTCTGCTCCGACTTGTCACAATGATTGAGCCATTCAAAGTCTGGGGGAAGTATTCCCAAAGAGGTTGTCGCAGCATTTTACGCTGATCATTGACTAGGCTGTCTTGCTGTTCCGATCGCATTTCATGTAGCAATTGATCATCATCGAGATTATCAAGGACGAGAACCCATTTCCTATTTTTATCATGCAACCAATCCTGAAGGAGTTTTAATATGCTCGCTTTAGGATTTTGCCGGCCAGGTATTTTTACCCTGTCTGCAATATATCGACAACTCAGATCGAAACGGGTTGAATTACTCGCATGAATCCACAGAACCCATGTCTCGGGCGATTGATCTTGGACTCGATAACAGTATTCAATAGCAATCTGCGATTTGCTTTTGAGCTATTAGCATTCGCAGGAAGCTTGCAGACCTCTCTACACCTACCCAACGCCACCTAGGCCGACAAGTGCTATCCGAGATCTTGGTACCGAGCTTTTCTCATGGATCTGATCGAGTAATGTTTCACGACCGACAAAGTCTGGGTCGCGATTGAATGTAAGGGTCGATTGAGGCGGTGGTGGAGTCTCCGGTCGCTCTATTCAATGGTTGTCAGTCTAATTGAACTTGGTACGGATCTTATAAGCTGTGAAACCCACCCGGAGGGAGATTGATGGTCCCGTAATTTATGGCCACCTGGTTACCCCTGTTTCCGTCACCAAAAACTATAGATGTTATAGGAACAGAATCCATAGTCAATATGCCATATGCTATAGCCTTCGTTCTTTTTCTGGGCAAAGGACCCCAGCCCCGGTGGAGAATCTACCCCTCAGTTTCATCATCACCTGACTTTCGGGGCGCTAAATATGTCGGGTGTTTACTATCTTCAGACCAAGATCTATGTAGACTATCTTCTGCTAATCTATCGAATACTATAAGCGCAAGTTGTAATGAAGGTGCAGTAGTGCTGTAGTCAGAAGAGGTAATGAAGAACAAGGTTTACAAGAGACAATGAGACATAAAAGCTTCTCAGGGCACTAGGCCCAAAAGGGGCAGACTTTGGAACAGAAACCAGGGTCTTGAACGTATTGTCCGAATATGTCACATATCTCAATATCTCCGTTCCGACACGCTGGGGCTATCTGTAGTATAGCCTGGCTTCATTTACCTGGTAAACAGGGAAACGCTCAAGACAGCACGAAGATATATGGGTTGATCCAGCAATGGCAAAACCACGAAACACACACAATAGTGTACAACGGGGCGAGAGGTCGTAGAGGCCAAATGAGAGAGGTGTAGGACTGGTCTATTATGCCCAGCAACACGGTATTCACGCCGAATCTTAGTGGTTAGAGTGCATGGTTTCATGTGAGAGAGCTGATATAGAGATTGATTATGGTCCGTGCGTCCGGGACCAGAAAACACCAAATCCCAAATTCAACCGGAACAACGCGCAAGTGCAAACTAGGAGAGTATGAGCTTCCCCCTACGTCTCGGGAGATTCTCCCTGTGTCGGCCTATTGTAAACTGCACACGTCCCATTCCCAACCTTTCACTCCGAATGGCATCGAGCACTCCTGCACCGCGCTTTGCGGAGGGTGAAGACCCACACCAATTGAGTTCCGACACTACCACACTGCAGCAACAGGGCTGGGCACTGGATGCTGAGGGGATGGGAGTCACCAAGACGTTCCACTTTAAGAGCTATTTCAAAGCTGTGGTGAGTACAGCTTATTGTGTTATGGGGGTTTCTCAATTGACCTTGTCTAGTCATTTCTGAATATGATTGCGGCCGAAAGCTCGGTCAAGAAGCACCACCCCACTATGACTATTGTGAGTTTTTTTTAGCCCTTCTTCCTTGTTCAGCCGGAATGGAGAGGTTGAAGTTCCGTGGGTGGATCAACATATTTGAACAAAGAAAATCATGTTCACCAAGCTAATGTGGTCCCAGCGGTTCGGCTCCGTTGATGTCCATTGGACCACACATCACCCGCGCGGCCTCACCCACAAGGATATTGCTTTGGCACGACACTGTGATGCTGGAGCTGGATTGATAGGAGCCGTTGAACCTGGGCAGGGATTGAAGTGCGGACCAGAGACAAAGTGAACGGTCAGAGTTTAAGATTAAAATGTAATTAGGGAAGGCTTAGTGGAGCGAACGTTTGTGCTCCACTTGACGCGTGGGATTCGAGATGATGTGGTTCCATGTAAGCGAGATGGAGTCGATCTGATGTTATGATGTAGTAATTGCGGGTGCCTATAATAGTATCAATCCGATACCCTTTAGGGCTTTTGTTCCTATACTTGAGGCGAAGTAGAAAGTAAAAGGGGCCGATTGGATTAGCTCGACTCAAATTCATGCACCTCGCATCACTTCCTGGTAGATCCTTCCCCCACTTTTCCCCAATTTCTTTCTCCTGAGTTCCTCCTGAAACCTTTGAACTTTCTTGGGAAATCAGAGAAAGCGAGAAAATTCACTACTTTCGTTCATTCCTTATCAATTTCCTTTTATGACGTTGGCCTCAACGGCCGTGCAGATGCGCCCACGTTCTTTAAACCCCCGTGTCGATCTTTTCCCCCTTCATCCTGACCTCCTTTTCCTATGAGTGATGAATACTGAGGTGTGACGACGATCAGATTGGACGTCGCAATGTCTGAAAATATAATGATGGGTCAAGAGCCCACGCCATCCACGTCCCTTGGCGAACGGCGTGGGCATCGCCTTGCGCCGCTAAATACAAACTTTGCCCGGCCAGCTGCAGCCCCGGTAACTAAGTCCCAGTCACGTTCACGTCCTCGTCCATCCGAATATCCCAGCACCAATGGCTCGGAAGGGCCGGTCCCTCTCCAGAGCCCGGTACGGCGCCAATCGTCAAAATCTTCGCTGCGCAGTTTGTTCAGTCGCGACAAATCGTCGCGTGCCGCTGCCGCACCGGATACCAAATTAACTGAGATTGAAGAATCCCAGCCGCCTCCAGTACAACAAACACAACCAATTGTGCCAATTGTGCCAGAACCAGAGACACTGCTGTCCCCGGGTCTAACCAGCCCCGGTACCGATCCAACCACTCCCACAACCCTCACGTCCCCGACAACACCTCGGGCTCGGGCCACATTAAAAACAGCTCGACCGCGGCCCGCCGAGTCGAATCCGCCCCCATCACGGGAGCAGTATGGATGGAAGCCACCACCGTTATTTCAAGCCTATCCGCAATCGACAAAACATGAATGTCTTACGGCGCCGGCGATGTCGGCAGATGCGATCTTACGCCTGCATGCGACAACCGGGAAGAGTGTGGCGGAGGATGCTAGGAATCAGATGGGGCAAGAGGATGCGAAGAAAAAAGAGCAAAGGGAACGGAAACATCTTCGCACGTTGTCAGGGACGATCAACAAGGTTGAGTGGACCAACAAGATCTATGTGCTGGCCACGACGGGTTTTATACTCCAATATGCCGGGGAAGGGAAGCACGATCGGCTGCCGGAAAAGATGCTGCAATTGGGTCCTAAGTCGGTGGCATTTGCCAGTGATGCAATTCCTGGGAAGCACTGGGTTGTTCAGGTCTCTCAGAACTCAGGTGTCGACTCCAATCCAGATGCAGAGCCGTCGAAGCCTAAGCTCTCATCTCGCTTTGGATTTCATCGATCTCATGCGCGTCGTTCAGCCCGCAGCTTCCTCTTGGTGTTTGATAACCCGGATTCCATGATTGCCTGGCTTATGGCAATTCGTGCTGAGATCGAATCTCGCGGTGGTCCCAAATTCATAACTGAGAAGTACTCGGATGACGATGCAGATGCTCCTCAGCTTCGGTCCAAATCTAGTGTTCGACAAATGGTGAAAAAGGATCCCCATCGTATCTCCAGCTTGTTTCTTCAGCCGCAGACCCTGCGATCCCCCGAGGACGAGGATGATGGCACTTCGGTCGGTGGCTTGACCTGGCAGTCACGACGAAGCTCGTACGTGTCTGTCAGTCGGTCGGTGGTAAATTCAAGGACAGGATCGGCCTCCACGGGTAGAACGGAAGCTACTGGTTCAACAAACGGAAATGGGTCCGAAGGCCCTTCCGCTTTCACCGCAATGAGCCCGCCTATTAACCAACCTCTTTCCCCGCCGACAGGAAATGGTGCTGCGGTCCTGGAAGAGCTGAAGGGGCCTGAGGTAGATCCTCCATATTCCCGGAGTCCACCTACTCCCGGCCAGGAGAAGCGACAATCCTTATATGGGTCCCCGAAGGCACAGGCAATCCCGGTGCCTATGGACCATGAGTCAGTTCAAGCCAATCATATTCAATCCAACATCCCCGAAACCCTAGTCCGATGTGCCTCGCCGCCAGCTCCGAACTTCAGCGTACCTTTATTTAGCAAGAAGTTTGCGTCAAGACCAGCTGTTGCCTCCATCTCCCAGGTTGCTGCTACTTCTCCTCCGTCTGTAGCTGGTTTTCTGCGCCGAGGTGAAAGTACAGGCGATTTCAGCATTTCCAGTATCTCCTCGCCCCCACTGTCTCCGACTTATAGCGTTGCAAGCTCGCGTCAGACAGACTCTTCCGAGCCACCATTTTTGGTCCGAGATGGGACTCGACGCACCTTGCGCGCTTCCAACTCGGAGGACGCCTTATCCAGAGTCATTCGCCAAGCACCAGAACACGGTAATGCGTTCGCCCGTATGGCCCGACAGACAGCTCCCTCCGATATCAGCCCCCCTTCGTCTCGTCCTCTCAGTTTGGTCGGTCGTCCCGGGCTGGGGATACATATGGTCAGCGAATCGGACGTACTGAGTATTCCACCGGTCGAGCCAATACCACGAAACCGTGTGTCTACTGCGCAGACCGACCATCAAAATATGTCACGCCGGAAGAGCATGCCTGGCCTCAGCCTGGGGCCTCCCGTTGCACCTCCACCTAATTGTCCCCTCCCCAAAATTCCTTCTCCCATCGCTGCGCAGGCGCTGCCCTCTTGGTCAACCAGTCCTCCCGTCAACCGGTTTTACCAATCACAACAGATTAGTGAACAAGTCCGAGATGACCGGAAATTTGGTGTTTCGGGTGGAAATACGGCACAATCGGTATCAGGTGGCTCGAGAGCAGCTGCTCGGCAGTCCAGAATGATTTGATGAAATGATCATTCTTTGTCACAATATACGACCACCCCTTGCGTCAAATTCGTCACTATCTCGTCACTTCACGCATGTCACATATACCCTCGACTACACGTATATACTCTCGACTATACGTTCTCGACTTTATCTACATCAATTTTATGTCAAAAGAGCGACATTTGAGATATATCCTTCATTTCTGTCTTCACTTCGTTTATGCATTTGCATTCTTATTGTCTCAACATGACGATACCCGCCTTTGTGTCTACTTGGCGTCGATTCTAATGATTTGCCTTCTTGGCTTTGTTTCTTACTACTTCGCTTCTTGTACTGTGTCTTATTTATACCCCTTTTGATATCATTCACAGCCATTGAGACTTGGTCTTTTTCTCTATCTACTTTGGGCATCGGGTCACATCTGTGGGAAACTGGAGTTTAGGTCCATTGAAATACAGCATGATCGATTATTATTGGTATATGCAGATTATACAGCTAGTTCTTAGATCCGTTGTAGGAAGATGAACTTACTGATCTCATTTTGACGAATCGAAAGGACTTTGATAACTAATACAAGAGATGAAACAAACGCCGGAACGAGGATCCTAAAAAGGTAGAGTGCAGTTGCGATCAATGAATACAGCTGTTTTTCCCTTGATAAATTCCACCGATATTGACAATGCTGGAGAAATAAACTTGAATGAAACTACTCTTCTACTTCCTCAACCCGCGCTGTCAGGTCCCGCTTCACAGGCGCTGAGCTGGGAGTAGATGTAGCTTCAGCCGAGGTGGTAGTAGCAGACGGAGCTTCTGTCGGAGCTGTTGCAGGAGCTGCTGTAGTGGGAGCTGCAACTCCTGACTTGACCTTCTTGCTCTTTTTCTTGTTCTATGAACATGTTAGCATGATCTCCATTGCAGCCAAAGAAACAATAAAAACATACCTCCTGCCAGCCCCAAAGAGGCTTGAAACTGTCGAAGAACCCAACATCCGCAAACAAATTGGGGTACAACCACAATCCAGGCGGGACAACGAAAACGGTAACACAGAATAGAATCAACCGGAAGATGGCCATAGCGAAGAAAAGTCCCAAAAGACCCATACATCCAACGCTAAGGTACCAAACACCTTGGCGCAGCATCATAGGCCACAACGGGAATAACACAACGGTAAAGATACCCGCCACAACAGCCGCGGCCATGGCCTTCTGCTTCCACTGTGGTCCCTCCCACTGCCACACGTAGTACATCATCGGTTCAAAAAGCTGTTCCCCCTCGATCTTCACGGTCCACAGGCCCTTTGTCCGGTTCTTGGGCTTGGCATGGTTGTGGCCTTCGTGCGGGTCGACTTTGCTTACGCGTAGCGCGAGATAGGAGAGAGGGAGGAGCTTGAAGGCGGCCTCGGCTGAGGCGGCGTCTGTCACGGGTGGAAGGAGGGAGTTCTTCTTTGCGGCGGCTTTGGCGTAGGCGGGGGACTGAAGGGCGCGCATAGCTCGCTTGACTGTGGTATGTTAGGAACCTCATCTGATCTGATGATGTTGAGAGACTTTGCGCAGTAGGTGGCATACCTTTGAACATGTCCTTTCGTTCGCCGTTTAGGATACAGGTCCGTGGCTTAAGGGCCTGCGAGCGCAGGAACTTCGCCACGGCCAGCGCCTTGGGGTCCACGGGCTGTCCTGGGCTAACAGCTACCCGCTGCATTTGTTGTTGTGGAGGTCCCTGCTGGGGACTTGGCGATTGACCCGGCTTTTGTTGTTGTCCTGGTTGACCTGGCTGTGGTGATCCCTGGCCCTGTTGTTGCGCCCGCATCGCTTCCATCTGCAATTCCTTGTAGAGTGCCTCTGGTGTCATCTCCCTAGCTTTTGCAAGAGCAAGGAAATTTTGCTTCTTCTGCTCCTTCAATTCTTCTACTGAAATCTGTTTACTATTGGCTTCAAGAGCCAACTGTCGTTCGGCTTCGGCGTTTTTGGCGGCGATGAAGGCCTTTATCTGCTCGGGGCTAGGTTGAGCCATGGCGAAGTATAGTAGATCCTTTTTTCGATGGCAAGGGTATCAAAGAAAAGTCAAACAAAGAAGAGAAAAAAAGACGAAGCGTTGTGGTGATTGGACTTGGCCGGAAGTCGAAAGAAAGGAAACATTAGAAGTGGCCAGATCGACTCAGGTGATCGGCGCGCCCGCCTTGCAGTACGTGATGCGACCTGTGTGAACCCGCACTCAACTTCAATTACCTCACAATCATGCTCTACTCCGGCTCTCTATGTCTGTCTCATATAGTTCTGAAGCCACTCTTGATAGTGCGACCTGGGTGGCTGTCTTGCTGGTTCGTATTGCCAGAATTGACCTGAACCCCCAAACTCAAGTCTGACGCAATGTCCAGAGCGAACGCGATGTCGCCGGCCAAATACCAATTAACTTTGTAACCAACCCCGCTGTATCATTGACGGCTGCATGTTTTGGAGACGGCCTTTACGATAAAACGGCAGCTACACAATGCATCTCCAATCTTCTGTCGGTCGGGTACCGACGGTTAATACTAGACATATATTGGTCAGTCGAACATAGGACATGGACGTTTTGCCCTGTCAACATTCCCACGACGGCCGATGTGACGCTTTCAGCATACACCTCGACCATGAGCAGTTCCTCAACGACATCCACCGTCACATCCATATCCACCGAGTCCGCGTCCGCGTCTGCGTCTGCGTCCACAACAACCGAGGCAGCCGACGCCACGGTAACGGGATACAAGGATTCCCAGGGTGAGACGGTCTTTGAGCTTGGGCCGTACAGATGTACTAGTGACCTTGATCTATACACAATATCGCAAATTCTGGTCGGATACTTCCAGAGTACGACATCTAGAGAGGAAACATTTACAACCTGGTTGGCTTTGAACCTCCATGTCGCAGGAAGTGATTCAGCACCGACAGAGCCTGCGTCGGCGGTCACAGGCGATGATTTGCCCAAAACAGAAACCGAGCGGGCTGGAGCGTACCTCGGAACGGTACTAAGGGACTATATCTATACTCCAGCTCAGCTTGCCAAGGATCGAAGCAACCTGAACGAGTCCTGGTATGAGGTTGACACGAGCTACATGCCTATCGTGGAATATTACACGATCCACACGGACGAATCAGGTCAACAGAGCACTCCGGATGGATGGCCGTCTGCGAAATACATCCAGTTTGCCAAATCGGACAGAGTACTGGTAGAGTATGGGTCGGTGGATCCCCAGCTGGCCGAGTATGATCTATCGCAAGATGAAGACGATATTTTTCGTCCACATTATATGTCATCTGGTGTGAAGATCTCCACCGCGGAGAATGGCACGGTGACTGCGGGCTGTTTATATGAACCGGGAGCTACCGCCGTATCCCAAGCCAATTCGTCATGGGCAACTAGTCAAATCCCTGTTACGGATGGACTGTCCATTGAAAGTACCATGGGATCCATCACCAATGTCATCGCTGGAATTACAGCCTGTGGCATGTCTCCCATGCTAAACAGTACTCTTTTTGACCAAAACGCCGGCGCCAATGTCGAGCATTACCGCAATGTATCTCTTTCATTTAGCTGGGCCTGGGCAGTCGGTGAGCCTCAAGGCGCAGGTACTGGTGGCGGTACAAATGGTGAGCCCGCCTTTGACCGCTGCTCAATCATGGATCTATCACTTGAAGGCCGCTGGCGGGCCACCAACTGCACTGAAGTACGACGCGGTGCCTGTCGAGTAGGCAATTCCCCGTTCGCATGGACTGTGACCAATGCAACGGCGAAGTATTCAGAAATCTCGGAGTCTTGTCCACCAGGATCTACCCTCGCAGTACCCCGAACTGGCCTTGAAAACACCTATCTATATAAGCAGCTTCTTTCTGAGGACTCGACAGTCCTGGACTCGACCTCCTCGGATCCGGCTCTCCATGAGATTTTCCTGGATTTCAATTGTATTGATATTACTTCCTGCTGGGTCACTGGTGGAGCGCAAGCTACCTGCCCTTACGCAAATAATCCACAACAGCTGGAGCGTAAAACGGTTCTTGTTTCAGTTGTTGCTGGAGTTGTGATCTGTGTCATCTTTGCATTGACTGTTTTTGTCAAGTGTAATACTAATCGTCGGAACTCTCGTCGTCGAAGGCGCGTTATTGAGGGGTGGGAGTATGAAGGTGTTCCCTCGTAACCTACCTTGGTCGATCATACGCACAACATTCTTTCTCCAACTTGGGAGAGTTCACGCCGGGAGCATGAGGATATATGGAATGGGCGCCACGGCGGCCTTTCCACCCCTGCCAGCAACGGTCAACGGCCCTATGACCTTTTTTGCACAGTCTTCTCCGCATGACTGGTATGAATATGTGAACGAACTCTGGCTCTCTTACATATATTGTGTCTCCTTGACTGCAAAACTACTATCGAATAATGGTAAATTTTGTCAGTTCAATGGACAGGGGGTACTAACCTCCGGAGGTTGAGGCTGATGAATGTCTTACCCCGCACCCTGCAAAGTCCAAAGTGCCCAACATCAGGAATTAGGGGGCTTTGGCGGATGTAACAGCCACTGCATGTCCCGCATCGAAATACTGAGCCGCATCCATGGTCTAAAGAACCTACTGGTTTCATGTTATGGCGTCCTCATACCATAACATAAGCTATTTACATGTACGAAACGATTCCTTGTACACCAGGTTGGGTTGAGCGCTTTGTCTCATACAATGGGCTTAAGCCATTTCAAGCATGAGTGCCTAGCATAGCGCAGATCGGATTTGCCTATAGCCAACCCGGATGGCCCTCATCCCTCCTTCTCAACTGTGACTCCAGAGCCACACCACTGATAGATGCCCTTCCGTCGCATAAAAGCACAGAACACAAACTATTCGATTTCACCCCCCATTATCTCGGGTAGAAAAGCAGAGTAGCAGGTTCTTGGGCGCGGACATGTGTTCGTGCAGCATCAGCGGACAAATTAGAGGACGCGAAAATCTCAATATTAGACGCTAATTATGCAAGTCACCCTCCTTCATTGTGCATGAACCTATTATAAAGATCTAGATAAGGATCTCAGGCCCCAAAGCATGCTATTGTCTACGGCTTACCCGCAGCCTTCACCCGGGCAGATGTACGAAATTGCATAGTAGCGAATAGCCTTAGGAACTACTCACCGGTTCATCTGGTAACCCTTGCTATCGTTCACACCATCAGGAAAAATTCTAGCAGAAATCCCTGTCCTCGTTCACTTCATCGTCATACCGACTTTTTGTTTGTGTTTAGATGGGTATTCTCAGATGGATAGTGTTGTCTGGCTCGCTCGTTGTTGGGCTCTGTTTCAGTGCCATGGGAATGGTATAAATATGTCGAGGGCTCTTGGAATATACAGTATCAAAATTCCTAGTTTCATCATAAGACTACCTTGCTCGAAAGGTGTACCGCTTTTAACATTCGTCATTAGTCCGTGGCCTCGGACACTCTTTCGATCCATTCAAAGCAATATGGACTTGTTGGTGGCGAACCAATTGGGAATGTCTCCAGCGGAAGCAAAGGATAACAAGAGGTTTGAGTCAGCAGACGAAGTTGGTTATTATTTCAGAAAGCTCCTTCGCACAGCAGGGCAAACTTTGGAGAACTCAACGGTTGCAACTTCCGAGACATTGAAAAGATTCCTCGAATCAATTGGGATATACAATCGAGTTTCTCTCAGACGATTCCTCGGAGACTCTGGCTTAAGCACCAGCCCAGGTCCAGCTTATACAGAGTTCAGGCAACAATATGATCCCTTGCGTGTGAATCAGGTCCTGTATCTCATCGACGAAGAGTTTCTGGTCAGGCATGATCGCCATGCTACCAACCCCTATGCACCTCCGCCGTCCGTCAATAGAATCGAGATAATGATGAGTGCAATCCTCTGGGCAGACCAAATTTACCCTTCGTGTCGACGCGTGGATTGGAAAACTGGTTTTTTGAATTTTCCATGCGATTCCCTCATGGAATATCTCAACTGGCTTGGAAAGGTTAAACAGCGCAACTTCTTAGGGGGAGACGAAATGAACGATCATGACGAGTATATCTTGGAAAGACTTTGGTGCTGGTTCGAAACGCATGATCAGAGACCAATCAGGTTGTCATTTGCTATGGCCCGTCACGGGATGGTGAGAGACGTCCTGCAAGAGCTAGGCATTTTGCGGGACATTATTGAGAATTTGGGTGAAATGAATAGAACCCAGTAGGAAACAGGGGGTATACGGTGGCATAAATGGAAAAAAGCACGACGCGTCAAAAAAGTTTGGTCTGACATCCTCGCTTAATTTCTTTGATACCGATTAGGGACCAAATTGAACTAGTCCAAGCCCAAGCTCGAGAATTTGAAATACTCCTTGTTAGCTACTCAGATCGCGCTTCCGAGAGTAGACGACGTTACAAGCAACGCTGAGCCGTAAAGGGTATTCGGTGACGTGAAAAAGTCCCTAAATATATTATGATCGGCGATCCAGACCTGATAGACCTTTTCAATTCCAAGAATGTTGAATCCCGGGGCTGGAAAAATGATAGATCTCCTGGTGATCTCCTGGTCAGTGCGACGGCGTTAAAAAGCCGATGGTCCGATAGTCCGAGATTTGAGAGACTTGAGAAGGACAACAGGGGAAACAAAGTTCTTTGAGAGCATTGAGACAAGCTGCAGCATTGTAAAAACAATCAAAATTTTGTCGTTTCCCTCGGTTCAAATCCGAAGAGCTCAGTACTAGAATTGCACTGAGAAAGCTATGAGCTTGCGCACGAGGATGGCGCAGGAGAGGTAAGCTGACCATCGTGGATGTAGCAAAAGTACTTCCCTCTTGACCAGGCTGCGAGTACTCAGAGATTGCTCAGGGTTGGAGCCTGCCTAGAACGGGCCAAGCTTGATTCTCTTCTTGCCCTTGATGTCGGGATATATAAATCAACAATGGAAGCAATTATTCAGTTCCTAAATTCGTCAGCTCAGGCGGCATTTGCCCTCGAAACGCGGGAGGAAATAAGTTGTCGGTGTCGAAAGGCGGCAAGCCAGAATGGAAGAAGCAGCTAGGCGAGATAATGGGCCTTTCGCGTGGCAACGACAAATGAGTACTGAAACCCCCCCCTTTCCCCCATTTGATGATTTTCAACTGATTTGGCTTTTGTGGCGACAGCGCATCCCCAAAGACAAGCATTCCGTGTCGTGATAATGTGCTTGGAGGAAAACCCCGATGCTGAGCAAGCCACAATCCAAGAACTGGCTCTGTGCAATAGACTGGGTGAAATTGCAGAAGCTGAGATCACCCATCATGAGCATAAGAAGACATGGGCACTCCGATGGCTGGTCTTCACCTACTGGATCTTTTGTGGGACAAGGAATGCGTGGGAGTGGGATGTTGAGAGGATACGGGAAGAGCGCAGGAGAGAGCAGGAAGGTAAAGGGTATTCAAGTAAGCTGCAACCCAAGTCACGAGTGCGAGAAAAATAAGATACATATGGCCTGTGATTGCTGCAAGAGATGTATCGCTTCTGTGTGGTGAGATCGGTGGCTGATGTTGCTCTTTTAGATCATGCCTATCTGACCTTCCTGTTGTCCTTTTCTTTCACACCTGCCCGTTTTGCAGCTCGGCCCTAGGAACTGATCGCTCTGGATAACAACAGATCTTAAGATTTGAATTCCGTGGACCTGTGCGGTCGCGTCAACAGTAACTTCCAGGAGGGGAAGCAAGGGGTTGCAGGATGATAATTCTCTGATGGAGGGTTGGGGAAGGATGTGAATGGCTGCTATTCTTCTTGTATGCTGGTTGGTCAGCGAGTCTATGTACAAGGGCTGAACATCCATGCATCAAATCAGAATCCTCAGTCGTACTAGTCTGTCAACTATCAACTATCGCATCAAACTTGTTAAATGTGTGACCTCCCTCTACTTTGGCTCACTGGCTGCCATCTTTATTGACTGGCGTTCCGAACAGTTCGATTGTAACGCTACAACCACCCTCTGAAGGTACACGGGACATATCAATGTCGTACCCGATCTCTACCATTGCGCATCAACTCCATCAACTAGAAACAACTACGAGGCGCGCCAATTTCTTCTGATGGGACTTTCCATATTGAAAAGGCGTCTTGACCAGTCCAATACCTTGACTCTTCCCTGTCCTACCCGGCTCTTCTAGTACTTCAAAAACTGGGAAATCAATTTATCAGTATTTGTCAGACTTATCATCCGTGTGCTTTGCTAGTAATGATCACTGGGGCGATCCAGCGCTTGATTCCACGGCTCTAGTCAATTTGGTTTCTTGACTCCTGCAAACGAACCGGAACAATTCAATCAAGTCTATTCCCCATGATATTAGTGAACTTTAGTTTGATACAAATGACTCCTCAATGACAATACTACACATCAAATCTTCAAAATTATCACATCAAAATGCCATTTAGAGACCTCGCTTTCCGCACTAATGGAAAAGGGCATTCCGTTCAAGACTTGGCCTGTGAAACAATTCAATATCTTGAATTGCTCTGAGGGGGCCTTTTCTCTAAATTAGCAGTAAAAGGACAGTCAAGGCCGTATAATGCCTTGTCATGTTCCGCCTGCCCGCCATCGAAACTCCTCCGGCCGCGACTAGGCCCTACAGTGAATCCCAATAATGATGGGCTTGGATATTTTCATAGGCATCTATGAGATGAAAGTGACTCATTCAGAGTGGGCGGCGAAAATGAATTGCTGACGTCTTTACTCTCTCGACATCCTTCTCATATGTACTTCTTGCGAAATCCTCTATTTTTGGAGTTCTCTACTAGGCCCAATGTAGATATGCCTCGCATAAGCAAAGTAATATACAACCGCAACAAGGCTACACCCCCAATACCTAGGACACTCCAGTTCATTTCCTCAACGCTTGGATGCACCTTAGCAGGCCAGAAGCTGAAAAAGACCACAATAACAATATAAAGAATTGCGAAAGCATTTATCGCGGTACCCCAGATGCCGGGGCAATGGAAGGTTCCCCAGACAAGCTTCGCACCGGGCACGTTGATAATGCCATCCTCGCTATCATCATGTCGGTAGATATCGCCTTTCATGCGACGCCAGAGAAGCAAGACCAAAACCATGAGATAGGAAAGGTACAGGGCAGACACTGCCATGGACACAACGTCTTCAAGAGCAACAGAAGAACCAATATTGATGAGCGCTAGTATCGCACTGATGAAGGCTGTAAGTACGATAGAGTATATTGGCAACCCCCGAGATGAGGAAACCTATAGAACAACAATTAGTTAACTTAATATCTGAATTGATTTGCTAATCTTACCTGATTCCACCAATGCCAGCCCGGAACGCCCTTATCTCGGGAAAAAGACCAAAGCTGACGAGATGCCGCAGCTAGTAGACCCATAAGTGAGCAGCAGTAGATGACCAATATGATAGAGCACATGGCGAGTGACCCAGAAAGCGAGTTAGTCGCTTCATAAAATATCTCCATAAATGGATACCCAGTACGGGAGTGTAACGCATCTTCAAGGTCGGCAACGCAGAAGAGCACGGCGATGAGCATGCCAAATCCAAGACAACCATTAACTAAGACACTAAACATAAGCGCTCGAGGGATGACATATGATGCGTTCTCAACCTCTTCAGACATCTATTCGAAGCGATTAACAACGATCACAAAGGGTTTTTAGCAATTTAGGAACTTACATGTACCGCGGCATCACCCCCAGCGAAGCCAAAAGCACAGCTCGTCATTCCGACGAACCAGGACAACCCCTGCGTATTAAACCCGCCGCTGTTCAGAAATTGCAAGAATACTTCTTCTTTTGACTTGTGATCCGACATATATGCCAAGGGGATCATGATGCCGAAAAATCCAAGTATGTGCACGACCAAAAGAACAGTCTCAATACGGGGCAGGAGCTTTCCACCGGTCATATTCACGACCAACGCGCAAAGCAGAGTAGCCCAAACAATAGTTGTACCTTGCCAAGGTAATGAATTATAAAGAGTGTTTCCCAGGGTTGCAGCGCCTTGGATCATCGTCCCGGTTAAAAAGGCAGATGATGCAAGGGCAGTCTGCCACCCAAGACTGGCCCACCAGCCTAATTATTAGCATTAGCAAGGGTCAACGGGGGGCAATCTCCCTATTACGCGCATTTCGTAGAATTACCTGTAATATAGCTTAGAAATTTCTGGAATTTGATTGGGGCAAGCATGGCAGCCCAGTGATATTGTCCTCCGGCGGTTGGCGCCCTATTATATAGTTAGCGTCAAAAGTTTTCATTTGGGACAAGCAACATACATTGACGTCAACTCTGACAAGACGACGAAAATGGCGGCTGTGCCTATCCATCCAAATATGAAGGCATACACGGTGCCACCGGATCCACCGCTAAGACAAATTAGACTTCATCAGGACAGCAGACTCTTGGGGGTATGAACTTCGCTAGAGGCCCAGTGAAGGTGCTGGGCGAAAGACTATTAGGTAAAACTTGAACAATGGGAAACAGTCCGGCTCACCCAAGCAAGCCTTCCCAAGTACCAAGAAGGGTGCAGCTAAAGCCAAAAATTGATAAAATGCCAAAATTCCGCTAAGAAGATGCAGATTAGTCGTCTGAGGCTGTATTATCTGTTGCCTGAATGATCCATTTGAGTACCTTGAGAAGTGGCTTCTTTCCAATTTGTCGAAGATGCGTATTGTCGTGCTCCCGGTTGGAATTTTGGCTCAAAATCCCGCCCGGAATCGTGACGGGCGCGTCGCTCTTCTGTCCACGTGCCTCCATGGTATGAAGTTAGAGAGTGGTAAATGAATGATAAAGAAGATTGTGTAGAAGGATAAAATCGACACCCTGGGAAGCGAAAGCTAAGTGTGAAAGAAAAAGGAGAACCTGAAAAACAATTGGAATGTAGGAGAGCGCAGTTACACAGATGCATTGAACGCAAGGCACGTGCTAGAGAAATCCTGAGATTGACATCTCGCAACAATTCGGTAAACTGGCAATTGGCAACAATACGGCTGCGAATCAACATTGAAGTATCAACAATCAGTGTAAGTGATATCTTCGGCACCTCCCTGTGACCAGGTAGCTTGGCACGATCCTTGGGTGATTGAAAAAAGAAACATTTACAAATGCATAATAGGTGGTCATTCAAATATGTCAATTTGGGTACTAACTAACCCGAAACGCAAAGATGATATCGCTACATGTCGTTCAAAATAACACAAGATTCGAAAACGCCATATCCGGAAACAATAAAAATAACAAGAATAGTATCCTCCCAAAGTTCCTTTCCTTTCCCTGTAACCGAATCATGAGAATCACAATCCCGCAAACCGTGCCCATCCAGCAGCCCGAATCTTTCCATCCGGAGTCTGATCCGGACTAGGAACTGCGCTCGGAATGGGACGTACTTCCACGCTCTTGCCTCCTCGTCCTTCTTCCGCAACTTTACCACTTACATCGCGGCGACGTCCAACGCCTAATCCCGCAATGTAGCTACCATACGAGGATAGCGATGCTCCAACTCCACCCACGAGACCAGCCCGAGCTGTATCCGCGCCGGAATTGCTGACCACTCGGCCCTTGCGGTCTCCTTCGACCATGGCGGGAGATGACGGAACGCGAGCGCTGAGGTAACCCTCATCGTCACTGTCATCCTTCTTCAAAGATTGGTATGCAGACAACTTCTTGGTGCGCTTTTTGGTGAGCTTGGATGGTCCGCGCTTAATATCTTCCTGGGCGCTGACTTGGCGCGGCGCAATGCTCAGTCCGGAGGCATTCTCTTCTAGGTCACCGTAGAAACGATTCTTGGAGGTTGGGGAGTCGGGGGTTTTATGCGGAGTGAAGACTTGGGCTTTTTGGTTTTGCGAGAGATTGGGATTATCACCTAGAGCGTTGCGACGCACCGGGTCGGTATCCTCTTGCTTCTCAGTGAGGACTGGTTGTGGGGTTGGAGGGTTCAGCATGAGTGGATTGAAAGGGATACCGGAGGATTCGTCATCGTTGTCATGGTCATGTTCTTCTGGGTCGGGGAAGATGTTGAATCGCTGCTGGGCTCCAATGTCTTGTTCGTCGTTGTCTTCGTTGCCATAGTACTCGTGTGCTGCTACGGAAGCGTATTCGCCACGTGTGTCCTCGGGGATTACACTTCCGACGCTGGGTGGATTTCTTTGGGGATATGCGAACCAGTCACGGATGCCACTACCCGCTGATGGCGCAGATCTATCTGTTCGTCGGCTGTACACGGAAGAAGATTGGCGAATAGTAGTGGCGTTGTTCTGGTCAGCTTGGCCTTGAACGTCACTGACGGGGGATGGATAGCGCTCGTCGTGTGCAACCCAGTTATCAGACATGGGGCTCACGGATTCGGACCTGTCAGCAGTGCGAGAAGCTAGGTGACGGGTGTGGATGCTTGGGTCCACGATATTTGGCGATCGTGCAGGCACATTGTGATATTCCGGTGCAGTGGTGGCTGTTGCTACATTGTAAGGTCCATCGGCAGGGTTGTGATAGTATCTTTCCGGACTTGGGGGCTCCAGTGAGAAACGGTGTGGCTGAACGAATATCTGGGATTGGCGTTTCTCGTTGCTCATGTCCACTGAACCGCGGATGGTTTCACCACCGAAGGAATCTTGACGGGTGTGCATGAATGCAACGGTACGTGGAGAGCCCATAAGCGGATCTTCGATATTCGAATGCAGCGTTGATGAACTCATGTGCTTTTCATCGACATCGATCTCTTTGCGGAAGCTTTTGCGCGGACGAGCTGTCAGGTTATCCTCAAGCGGGTTCAAGTCAGGTGGGAGATGAGAGATCTTGCGGAAGATCACTGCCAAAAAAGATCGAAAGGCAAAATGAGATAAGGTGCAATCCTGAATTCACAATCGCACAGATGAAGGTGGCTTCAACGATATCAAGGGTAATTTCACTATTCTTGAAAAGAGTCCCCCAGTTGTAATCATCCGTCGCATAGTCAGCATGAGCCACATAAGCTGTGAACACGTAGAATGGGATTAGCCCAGCATCCATAATGCCAGCGAATACTCCGTAACTAGCTTGAGAAGCAGGAGGACGTGTAACAGGAGATCGGCAAAAATGGTAGACACCGTAGAGGGTGTGCAGAATTGCGACAATTGGCTACTACAATTAGCATTTTAATTTATCAACTGGAATGAGCAACTTACTCCAGACCGCATGATCCAGATAATCGTCGTGTCCGCATTATTGATAACGATGGAGCAAAACAGGGATGCAAGTGCACCAAGTAGAGTGATGGACCGTAGACCTAGCTGGGTTCCTCTCACACCTTTAATCCACTTCTTGGCCTTGGGGTTCATTGGCGTGTGCGGTGGCTTCTTGTCGAGACTTTCCCACTATGTATAGGTAATGTGTTGTTAGCCGTTGTATGATACACAATACAGGAGCCCACCATACCGAGTCAGGGTGTCTGTTGAAACTAATCAATGGCCCGTCCTGCCTCTGTCTGGGTGGTGCAGGAATCCGGTTCGCTTGCGTCACAGCCTTAGGATTAAACCCCGGGTCGGTCGGTCCATTGAAGCTGTAAGCGGAAGGACGATCATAAAGGAATGGAGGCTCTGATCTGCCCATGGTAGCGACTGAAAGCCCCCGTGGCAGCCACGCGAGATCGATGGAATTTGGTAGCGGAATGGAATGAACCGTGGAATGATGCGATCTGACAGTGGGAAACCTTGAGGTATGCGACGCGATGTGGGTTGTGCGGAGTCAACACCGATTGTTGGCCTGGCAACAGAAGATAGTGGATCACGTGTCCCGATGACTCCGATCTGATTGAACTTATCTACATTGATTATCTTTCCCCACACCACGATGCTCGATCGCGCATTTGTCTGTGCGGGCTGCACAGCGCGCTTGGCTCGCCCGGTCCTACGGGCCAAGTCGTTCCCCGCACGGTCTTTATCAAGGCGATTGAACAGTAATGTTGCTTCGGGGGACCGGCCCACTCGAGTTGCCGTTGTGGGCTCTGGGCCGGCAGGATTCTATGCTGTAGCAAGGCTATTGAGCAAGCATGCTGATCTCAAGGTTGACATGTTTGAGAAACTGCCGGTGCCATTTGGATTGGCTAGATATGGTGTTGCCCCGGATCATCCAGAGGTCAAGGTACGTACAGGTAAAGCACTGCAACAGTCTATTAGGTCTCAATCGGCTTGCAAATATGATTGAATCATTCATCTGATTTGGTCTTATAAAACAGAATTGTGAAGACAAATTTACCGAAGTCGCAACATCCTCACGGTTCAACTTTGTCGGTAATATCGAGCTCGGAAACGACCTACCTCTCGCTGCACTCAAACCCCACTACGATGCTATTCTTTTTGCATACGGAGCGTCGCAAGATAAGGAGCTTGGAATCCCCGGAGAGAACGCTCTTCGTAGCGTATACTCGGCCCGCTCCTTTGTAGGATGGTACAATGGTCTACCCGAACATCGGGATTTGAACCCGGACTTGTCCAGCGGTGAGGATGCAGTGATCGTTGGACAGGGAAACGTAGCCCTTGACGTCGCTAGAATCTTATTATCGGACGTGGATACGCTTCGGACTACCGATATTGCCGATCATGCTCTGGAAGTACTGTCTCGGAGTCGGATCAGACGGGTGCGCGTGGTTGGTCGCCGCGGCCCATTACAGGCCTCTTTCACAATCAAAGAAGTCCGTGAATTACTTCAATTGCCTTCCGTCTCATTCGAACCGATCAGGGATGATGTGTTCCCTCCAGAAGATGTTGTCAATGCCCTACCTCGGGCCCAGAAGCGATTGATGCAGCTCCTCGCCAAGGGCTCCGCCAATGACCCCGAGACAGCGACCAAAAAGTGGTCTTTGGATTTCCTCCTCTCCCCCGAGTGCCTCGATTGGTCACCAGTACACCCTTACCATCTCTCGCATGCTAAATTCTCTCGTAATGAGCTGGACCCGTCCGACCCTTACACCGCCAGTTCCAAAGTCACACCGAAATACCTCTCGAATGGAAATCTCGCTCAGGCCAATCTCCCCGCCAGTGTCTTCTTCCGCAGTGTGGGCTACAAGTCGCTTCCTCTGCCCGGACTTGAGGATCTCGGTATCGAATTCGATAATCGACGTGGCGTGATTCCTAATGACGGACTTGGTCGTGTGACGAGTCCCTCAGACTCGGGTGAGCCTCGTAAGCTGCCAGACGGGTCATTAATTTCCTACTTGCCTGGCTTGTACTGTGCCGGGTGGGTTAAGCGTGGCCCGACGGGCGTCATTGCATCGACCATGACAGATGCCTTCACCACAGTGGATACTATATTACATGACTTGGCAAGCCACGAAGGCTCTCTCTTACATAACTCTGGTCAGAGCACCGGTCTAGGCTGGGAGGGAGTGACGGCTGAAGTACAGCAACGTGGACTCCGGGCAACATCCTGGCAAGACTGGCAGCGCATTGACAGCATTGAGCGTGAGCGCGGTCAGCAGAAAGGCAGACCTCGCGAGAAGTTTACACGTGTTGAAGAAATGCTGCAGGTTCTTGATTGATTCCTTTGCCTATGTATATTAAAGAACTATTGTATTAAACATCAACCTTTATCCTCACTCTAGATCACCCGGATACCTCCAACGCTAGTGTCAACATTTTCCAAGGGGAAATCCGCTTGCTTCGAATCAACCCATCCCCCTACTCGATTCCACACACGCTCTTGTCCACCTGGACATAAGTGGCGGTAACAACACCAAGACTTACAGCCTGGTTATCCGTCAGGCGGTTCATAGCCTCCAGACCAATATTGAATCCACCCGAGGCGACGTCAATAGCAGTAACATTGATAGTCTCGTTAATGTTGCCAGACTCAAAGTGCAGCTGATAGCAAGTACCGCAGGCGGGGCTGTCCCAGCCATCAATGGTGAGCGCACCACCGATCAGAGGGAACGTAGGCAACGAGCCAAATGTGGGGTAGTCGTTTACGAGGCCGTTGTCTCCATCTGAACACGCGACTGTGTTCATAGAGGTTGTGCCAACATCATACTTTTCGTCGTAGGAGACTTGCACTGTCTGTCCAGTTGTGGCGATGGTTGAAGCTGGTGCAGGGGCAGCGCTAACGAGATGAGCTGCGGTCAAGAGAGCACAGGAAATGGCAGTGGAGGACTTCATGGTGGATTTGAAGGATTGCTTGGTGTTGAGAGTTGAATGTTTGATTACTTGGACGCACTCATGAAAAGGTTGGACTGTATACTGAGTTGTTAATCATACCATCGCCTTGGTCTTTATATATCCGTGACCACAATTCAGTTACAGGCTACATGTACATTGATACTATTTTCGTATACCTTTTATGCACCTACTAAATGCATCGGTGCAGGTCTTAGACATTAGGCAAGTCACCGGGCAAGTGAGTCTTGGCCTGATGCAATAATTGTTGCAGAAAGCGACCCGAGAGGACTGACCGATTGCGGCCCGGGTGTAGACGGGCCAAGAGTGAGACATAGTGAATCTAGAATCATGCCCAAGAAGGGGAAGTGCTGTCGTGTAGATCAGCTGCACGATCCCGATGTAGGCTTACAGGTGGCGTATTTTTATCTTACCCACGGTGTAGGGAAGTCAGGCGTGGGTATGTACATGTTTCGGTCGCATTGGGGAATTTGGACATCAACGGAATGGGCGACTCCGCATGTAAGGCATCCAATCCCATGAGTCAGATCTGAGAGGGGATATGTGTGAGACTATAGAGTAGATGAAGCAAAAATAACGTGAAATGGAAAGGAAGAAATTGTGGGGGATGGTTGTAGAAAAGAAATACAAAAAAAGAACGTCCCCGGGAAGGCTCGAACTTCCAACCTCCTGATTAACAGTCAGACGCGCTAGCCAATTGCGCCACGGAGACTTGTTCATATATTGAGGTCATTATGACTGAAATATATCATTAAACTATTCTTTCGGTCTGATACCTCAAATCTTCCTCCAAGGTGCTCATTTTTGACTAGACTAGATCTATTCTGCACTAGCAGCTCAACTCTATTCTGATGTGATCTCTACTCATTCAAACTCCGTGATGATCTATATACCACAAGATCCTTTCCCCCTGAACCTCAGAAATGACGAAAAACTCTGTTCAACCAACTCACCTATTTTTGCTGACAAGCATCATGATCAGCAGAGGCACGTGCCAACGAAAATTCAGTGGAACGCGGGATACCCCTTCAGGAGCCCCAAAGGCAATCGACTTCAGCTTGCGCAATGCGGAGCAATTTCCAGAACTGGCTCCAAAAGCTTATACTTCAAGCTTCCCCTTGATCAGCATCCCCATTTTTTGACGGGAAATAGCGTTGATTTCAAATGCAAGTCGGTCGTTTGATCTGCTTCACCTTCATCTGGTTGGGTCGGATGGATCGAAGGATCGAATCTAAGTTTCTAAATTTCGAATTATTCGTGACCCGGGTCGGGGGTTGTGCGTGGCCTCCACGAGGCTTCCATCAGACTATTGCTTCAAAGGTGGCGTCACAATGTCACAGTGCGGACAAAAAACAAGCGCGAACTCCTTGTTTTCGTCCAATTTGTGATTAATGGTGGATCTAAGTTTTTTTTTTGGCTGAACCAATACGAGGAAGATCTCCACTTAGCCTGATCAGACAGTGGCTTTTGTTGACGAGACCCCACGTTCGACTCCATCTTCGTTGCCCCTAATGCAAACAAGCCGATTGATTGCGCGCCAGCACAGTCTTGGCATGGCGGTTTCCACAGGTTTCCACACCAGTAAATCTTATTTGCACAGCTCTGGTGGTTGATCGACGCCGCATTTCCTGAAACTCCGAGCGCTTTACCCTATTTCACCAGTTTTGTGGATAAAGCTCGGCTCGAGTATTGCAGTACCAGCCATACATGGGGCTCGGAGCCTCAGCCGGGTGGCCCGAATGGAGTATACAGTGGTTTCCTCACAATCTCCTGAAGCGACAATATAGCCGCTATGGCGGTAATGAACCATGGATCTACTCTTGCAGCCCCCTTTTTATTGACAGTGGGCAAGCTTTAGCCCTACTTTTCAGTGATTGAAAATCATCACTGCTTTCTGGTGGAGCATCGGATGCGGTGCAGGCCGACCTAGAGACCCGTGCTCTCGGATCTCATTAGATTCTTTCTTATACAAGCTCAGGCCCTCCTGGTGCAAGATCTGAGATCCATCCTACCCAGAGCTCTGAATCATGGTTCTACTCACTCACGTCCTGCGTTCGCTATACGTCGGTGGCGGCGATGGCTCAATCGCTCGCCGCTGGGAGTTCCAAGAGGAAGAACCGCTCAAGGGTAGCGACCGGTCGCTCTTTATTGCCATGGGTATTATTGCCCTCTGCTCATTAGGTTCCACTCTGGGCCTTCTGTCGTTCCTTACCTATCGCTTTGTGTACTGGCAGCGGTATTACAAGCATCCCCTCGCTAAGAACCAATATGTCGTTTTGATTTATAACCTGTTACTCGTTGATCTGCAACAGGCCATCGCTTTCACTATCAGTTTGTACTGGGTGTCTCGGGGTAGTGTTCACTTTGGTGAGGCTGCCTGTTACCTGCAGGGCTGGTGGATTCAAACCGGAGATCCTGGCAGCGGTCTATTTGTCTTGTCCATCGCTTTCCATACCGGCTTCGTCGTTCTCCGTGGTCGACAACTACCTTGGAATATTTTCGTATACTGCGTGATTGCCTTATGGGTGTTCATTCTTATCCTGGGATTTATTCCAGTCGGTCTTTATGGATCCAAGGCTTTTGTCATTTCTGAAGCCAACTGGGTATGCTTGTCCCTGAAAAACAAGGTGATGTGAAGTTGACTGACTGACTGAATTCTGTTTCTTTTTTTTTAGTGTTGGATCAGTCCAACACACGAGGATGAGCGTCTCTGGGGTCACTACTTCTGGATTTTCCTTTCCGAGTTCGGTACCATCGTCCTATATGCGGTCATGTTCATCTACCTCCGGCGCCGGATGGCACAAGCGAAGATGCTCCGCCGTGGCCAACAAGAGTCCCTCCACCGATTGAACCGTGTCGTCGTATACATGGTTATCTATCCCCTCGTCTACCTGTTCATGTCGCTGCCCCTCGCCGCTGGTCGTATGGCCAGCGCACGAGGTGACTCGCCCAGCAAGACCTACTTCGGAGTCGCCGGTTGCCTGATGGCTTTATCGGGATCCATGGATGTGGCTGTCTACACCCTAACCCGTCGCCACCTCCTTATCGACACCGAGCATAGCACCACCGACCACAACTACGACAACACCGACTCCCAATGGCAAACCAATATCACTACCAATGTCGGATCCCGGTCGCGTTCGCGCAAACCCTTCAAGATGGGATCAAAGCTGGGATCGAGATTCCGCCGCAGCCAGGTCGGCGAGAAAGAAAACACCGCCAATCCGTTCGAGGGTGGCTCCACCGAAGACATCGTCGCGAAGAATGACATGGAAATGTCCAATTTCGGTGGTGTATATCAGGAAACCACCATTGAGATTTCTCATGAGCCTGTGTCTGAGATTGAAGCCGAGGAACGAAGCGCGCGTCACAGCGGCTAAGACTGGATGTGCTTTATGACTCTTGACTGCCCTATGAGGCGTTCTTGTATATGATACTCCCTGCTGTACTTACTTCTGCCATGTGCATACACTCCCTTAATTCTGATGAACAATATAATAATGTCTTGAGTCTGCTTCCCGCTGTCACAAACCCGCTGTCATAGTCCCGCTGTCAAGTTTCTTGGTCTGCCCCTTGGCAGGGGACTAAAAATCTTGGCCGGCGTCTATTCATTCCCACTTCCGACGCTACAACTCGTGCTTCTTCAAGGATCGCATCCGATGGTACCATCGATCGGCAATCAACTAGTCAGTCCCGGAACCCTGGATCATTACTAAACCTAGATCCCAGCTGAACTGATGAACACACCCACCCCAACCACGTCGCCACGCGATCCCGGCAATTTGGTTTTTTCCTACCCACAGTGGATCCTAGCGCAACAATGGTCACCGCTTAGTCTGAAGAGCGGAGATTTCTCTAGCAAAAAGAAATTACCGGATCCTGCTATGCTATCCCAAAATAGGGATTTTTGCTCCGGGGGCAAATCTGGATAATCTATTAGACGCGTTCTGGGGCGCGTAGATCCTCATCTCGCGGATGGGGGTCCACATTGCCTGGATGGGTAATTGCTTGTGACGGCGATCTTGAAGACTTTTTCGATCCAGTTCTATCCATCAACGAACCAGTCTTGAGGAAATCATCCTTCCTGGGTTGACGTTGCGACAGAGTGCTCGGTTGCTCCTTTTTAATTTAATGTGCGCAGGGCAAAGGTTGTCAGGGTGGAGCTTAAATGAAGCAAAACGTGCGAAACGTGGATCACCGAGAGTTAATTGAGAAGTTACACGGCTCGGGGAGAAGCGATGTTCATGTGTATCTTCGGTGGAGAAGGGGTCAAACCATTAGAACATATCTGAAATCATCCGGTTTAGCCCCAAACTCTATATACTGTACAACCCCCTAAACCTGAACACCTAGGTTGTTACCGAGGCAGTACGGGGCTGCCGTATGCTAACACTTACAATGATTCCACGGCTATCGGTGCTCCTACATAACAGATCAGAGTATAATGTAATCAAGCTTTCTTCTGATGAATTCTTCTCATGGCTAATAGTCCACTAAGAAGTTCGACTATAACATAGAGACAATTGCATCTTTCGTGGAACCAGTTTGAACTCTCCGCTGACCCCATCGCGCATCCCGATAATGCCCAATCAATGTACCTCAAAAATCCCCGGATCTGTCTGAGTATCCAGGAATATCCATCTGCTGGTCTTTATATCACGTCTAATGGCCACTTGGAAACTGTCCCTAGCGCAAGAAAGGACCATTCCTGAACTGAACGAGCGCTGCCTACCTTTATGCCAACGCCTTTGACCTGACTGGAAGAAAAACAAGTGACAAACCAGTGAGCTACTTGAGATGGATGGAAAATAGAGAGTAAAAAATCAATTCATCAGCTAGGCATGTCAATGCTAACTTTGAAAACTATTGTCCACGGGTAGCTATTCAAGTATTTGCAGTAAAGTTTGTTCAGGTATTCTCACTAGATATATCAGTTTAATAGCCGGGTATAGATATTTCCGACAAACCAATCGAACAGGGTATAACCAACAAGGAAAAATAACTAAAGAAAGAAAAGAGCAGGATGCTAACATCCTGAAGGTTCGAGAAGATGAAAACAAGTATGAGATCCAATGATAAACGTGTGCAAGGATATATATCCATATTTAGATCAAGAAAAAAATTATGCGAAACCGGGGAACAAAAGAAACCGTCAATGGTGAGACATAGTTGTAAATGCTGACATACCACGCTCACAGCTCTTCGCTGGCGGTTTTGAAATCTTCCCTATCGGGCATCTCTGGTCGATGGGTGCTTGAAGCCAACTCTTTTTTATTAGTCGCTAAGGCATCACCGTCTGAGGGCTGCGGATGCAGGGATGCAGTATCCATAGATCCTCGGGCATTATCGCCTCCGTTGAGAACTCCAATTACACCTCTAGCTGAGAGTACGGCACGTGTGCTGGCGGCATCGGGTGCGACAATGCCGCTGACCGCATCACCACCAATGGTGCTGGTGTCTTCGCCTGCATCAGACAAGAACTCGCTCCGGCCAGCCACTGAGCCTCCAATCGATGAGGGTCGACCCCGAGTTTGGGGAAGGGAGACATCAGAAGTCATGGGGAGGGTGCCCGCTGCATGGAACAGGGCTCTTGTACTCGCGTTTTCTTCGCTGAACTTGCGATTATCAACCCCTGGGAGCACCAGCATCGGACCACCATTTCTTTCCGATACGGGCCGAAGGGATACTGAGTCCGCATCAGTAGGGGGTCCTCCGCCGTTGGGTTTCTGTTCACTCGCAGCATCCCAAATTACTACAGGGGCACCACTGGACATGGAGTTCGTGGTGACAGACTTTCGGTTCGCGGAGGATTCGGGCTGAACAATCTTCGCAGGCTGACTGGACCATTGACCTGCTTGCCCCGCGTCTACGCTAGCGCGAGTCGAGAGACGACCGGCTTTTTCTGCGTCTTTTTCTCGCTCCATGGTACGTTCGTCATGCTTGCTACCCCAACCACTCCAGAGCATCAAGCCGTAATTCTTCTTCGCATGACGCTTGGGTAGTACGCCAGGGGCTGCGCGACGGGCAGCCAATGAGCTTGGGGACGGGTATTCGCCTTCGAAGTCTTGGAAACCATGAGACATTTCTTTGATTCGCCGAGCCTGGACCTTGAGCTTCTCTCTGGAAAACTTCACATCCCACTCGTGCTTTGCAACCAACCATTTGCGGATGAGCTCAGGGTTGATTGCACCTACTTGTGCTGGTGGGATGTCCAGGACAGGGTAGGAAGATGGTGGATCAAGTGGGTAGGTTCGTCCGCGCTTGTCGACCCGTTCACGGATCATATGCTGGTGAAAGGCGGGTAGCGGATCGCCAGCTTTACCAACGACCGACATCCCGGTGTCTGTCCTTGGATGTCCAGTACTATGGAAGCCTGAGGGTCCCTCCGAACTTTCTGTACCACTAGATGAGATGGGGGAGAGTAGTTCATCATCCACGATCTCGACCTCGGCATTCTGTGCGCGAGCGAGGGCCCAGGACCCAAATTGAGAGATTGCCCGGAACATATACTTTGCGGGTCGGGTGAAACTCAAGGTAGGCGCCACATGGCAAAGATCATCCCATACTTGAAATTGCACGTAGGTTGGTTCGTACTTATGCAGGATCTCTCTGTCAGGATCGTATTCGTCAAGGTACACGTCGCCAGGCGGGTATGCTGTCGGATTGGCCGCCTTGTGGGCAATGTAGAACTGCTCATCACGGAGCATTTCGCCGCCACCGCTCAGAATCTGAAGGGGTGGCAGGCCACCAAGGGAAGACTGAAGGACCGGTGATACCAGGGGATGGGAGATCAATTGGTTAGTCGCATACATCTGAATCTGATCCTTAAGTTCGATGGTCTTCCCATCCAGCACCACGTGAATGTTGTCAGGCTCTCCTTGGAGAGTTTGAGGATCTGAGCTCTGCTGCTGGCCTGGATAAGCAGGTCCTGCATCCGGAGCCACCTTCTCATGTAGAGTGTAACCGCGGACAGCAGTCTCCTCTGACTGGCTGTTGGCTTTGGGAACAGTCTCTTCAACATCTTTAGCTGCGACAGTCTTTTTGCGAGACAAATTCTTGATCTTGAGGAGCTCATCAGCATTAGGAGGTGGCCACGCCGTCGAAGGCTTGTGTCTAAAGCCATATGGAGGGATGTAATCTCCTGGGTTATCCTTCACAATGCTTGGGAACGAATGGGTCAAATCGACCCAGGGCGAAATGAGAATGGCGCCTGCAGGAAGAGCAATTCCTTGATCACGCATCATGACTAGCAATGACAACACCATTCCGCCGCCAGCAGAGTCACCAGCCAGAATGATTTCCTTGGGATCATATGTCTCTAATAGCCAAAGATATGCCGCCATACAGTCCTGCAAGCCACAGGGGAAGGGAAATTGGGGTGCAAGGCGATAATCGGGCGCGAAAACGCGACCCTTCAATTTGCGTGCATGACGCTGCAACATGTAGCGATGCGTATCCACACTTCCGAAGAAGTATGCACCGCCATGCACGTACAACATGATGCGGTTACAGCGCTCTTCATTCTTTTTGCTTTCATTGTAATGGCTTCGCATCTCAACCCAGTCTCCCTTGAGATCCTCCGATGGGCCCCGCCATTGCCACCATTTCTGCCCACCCACGCGTAGGATACCTTTGGGACCCAATTGCTTGGAGAGCACTTCCGCTGCTACCAACAAATGCTCGTTGGGGATGGTGATGGTCTCCGACCTCACCCAATGCGGGCTCGGGACGGACTGGCGCGTAAAGGCTTGAATGTCCTCAACGGGATGCTTTGAAGCATAATACAGAAATTGGCGGATGACCTGGATGCCTTCATCGTAGGTAATATGGACGGTAGGTTTATTGTGACGGGACTTGCGATGCAGGTACTATCATGAACATATCATTAGCAACACATCAAGAGCCTGATCCGATAGACCCACGTGAGAAATAAGAGTCTGAATGACTGTTGGAGTTAAAGCCGCTCCTAGTGCGACCGTGTGCAATGGCATTGTGTTGCCATTGACGAGAAGGTGGAAGGGAAGCAGGAATAGACTTAAGATTTAAAAGTGGCCCAAGCCCCGTGCCAGACGTCATTACAAGGAGTTCACAGTGTTCGGAGGGGGAAGTTCAGCCACCCAAGTCAATGGTTCATTGTGAGTGGTTGGAAATTGACGAACGCCAATGGATGCGGAGTCAAAAGTGGGTCTCAGGGGGAAGAACGCATAATTGTACACACTTATGAACGGGTAGACCAAGTACACTCCTTGAAATGATGTCATTGGTATTTACTGCGGTGTTTCTATTTCCCTATGACACGAGAATCATCACAATTGATATCTCCACATGAATGCGTTATGCATCGCGTCCCGGGGTGAATTTAGATTTGGCCCTCAATGCCTCGCCGTACTTGATGAACAGCAAAGGAACCGGTAGAGCCAAGCACGAGATTCCCCCCAGTAGACTAGCCGCAGGTCCGATGCCCAAGTTCTCAAACATAGGTCGGGCGGCAATAGGCATCGCGCATGCAAGGATAGACCGAAGAATTGTGTTTGCAGACACAGCACTGGCAGCGAATGGGCCATAGGTATCGACCAGAAAGTTAAGACATTGTTGAAAAACGATATTGAAGCCTGCTGCTATAAAGCCTATGGGCTGTGTTAGTCGGACTAAAATATTCATGAAAATGATGTAGACTTTTACCTCCTGCTACAACTGGCGATGGCCAAGGATACTTTGGAGCTGCGGTCCAGCCAAACCAAAATAGACCCACTGACAGCAAGACACCTCCAATAACAATGGGAGGAAGGCGAGCTTCAGGTACTGCCTTCCTGCCATTTGCCTTCACCGCGCGCTGATAACGTGGCTGATTGGCAAAGTTAAGCATCACCGCACAAATAACTCCAACTAGGATTGATAGGAAAGGAAGGGTTGATATAACCAGACTCCAGTGTCGATCCTCGTGAAAGACGATGGGAAATACTTCGAGGGTCAAATAGATCAGGCTGTAGGTGAAGGAGGCATAGAGGGCAAGTAGAGTGACCATTGGCTCGGTGAATAGCATCCTAACAAGAATAAAATTAACACCCTGTTTCTGCAAGTAGAGAGCGGACTCATACACTAAAGGCCGGGCAAGGTGCTTAGTGGCAACGTTGTGCACATCGATCTTCTCCTTCTCGTGAGGATGCCAGTATCGCTCGTCCCCTGTACTCTTGCGTAATTTCTGTGCTTTTAGTTTGAGAAGAACCGGAGCATATGTTTCAGGGAGACATAGTGCACAGAGGGCGAATAGGAAGAATGCAATGATAGCTTCCATGTACTCGGTCCCTGGAGTGATTTTCATTAGCTCATATCATAAACTTACATAGAAGTCACCATGTAGGAGAATACTCACAGCGCCATCCCAAATTGTGATTGACCGTCAAAGCAGAACCAATAATGGGCCCAAGGGTAGGACCCCCTGTGATACACAATGCCACAAATGTCATCGCATTTCCCCGCGTTGCCGGAGGAAACATATCCCCCAAAGCCGCAGGCACATTACTAATTGGTGCCGATGCAAAAACCCCGCCAAAGAATCGTGTCAGGAAAACGGATTCGGCATTTTTGCTTGTTGCAGTACCAATGCTGAAGAGACCTAGGACAAAGATGGCGGGTAGCATGCCCAAACGACGACCGTACACTTCACTAACGGGCGCCCAAATCATAGGGCCAAAGGCCCAACCCAAGACAAATAAAGCCACGGTCAGAGATGTGGCTTCGGTGCTAGCACTTGTATATTCGGCAATTTGTGTCGACCCAGGAGAGATGATTGAGGAGCCGAGAGCACCTGTCATTGCCAGCATGCTCATTTGGAAGACCAGCCATATCTTGTAGAGTGTGCTGAAGTTCTTGGGATTTGTGACATCACCTAACTCGAACTCAACTTTGAAAGCCTCAATATCTTCGGGCTTGGTCTCCTTATTTGGGTGCGAGCGGGATTCAAGATCGGGAGCCATGGTCAGAGGAGGGGTATAAGTGTTGAAGTGGTGACAAAAGAAAGCAGAAAAGAGTGTTGTTATATAGTAGAAAAATCGACGTTTCTGTCGAGGGCATGAGGAATATCCGTGAATCAAGTATTGTTCTTAGCCTGGGCCTGACCCCGAATTCGAACCGGGACCATACACTCATACTTAGGAATGAGATGATCTGCACTATACCTGAATCGTGATAGCGGCGGCCGACGGGACCCACATTGATCGCAACGAATGCGCCCCCATGCGCAGTCACGCAACTGCAAATCTGCAAGAGCTTGGGCCCAGCGCCCAATTTCCATTTCATCCTATTTTATCCGATATATCGCCCTCAAAAACCATCATTTTGCCACACGGACACTGAATTTAGCGGCGGCCGCTGGCAAATGCACGCTGATCTGCGAGTGTTGGATTACGTGCGAACACACCAACCTAGGGGCCAAACCTCCAAGACCTTCGATATGGAGCGCGCACCGAGAGTCTGCGCAATGTGCAAGTCTCGGAAGAAAGGTTGTGACAAAGTTCGTCCACGATGCGGTTATTGTACCCAACGTGGTCTGATATGTCTCTACGAGGATACGGCACCATCAGAAATCCGCTGCGGCTTATTGGGGAGCAATGAGTTGTGGTCCACTAGCCCATTTCCCTCAAATACATTCCAGAGCTTGAATCTATCGTATCCGCCCATGACGATTGAAAACACTTTACGTCACGAAGTCTCCAAAATCTTTAAAACCACTGAACGAGCGTTTTCGGAAGTTTGCGACCAGTATTTTCGGAGCTTCCATCGGTGGTTGCCAGTAGTTTCTTATGATCTACTGATGGAAAACACCACTATGTATGTTGATAAATGTCCGCCGGCGGACTTTCCTCTCCTAGTTTTGGCTATGTATTTGGTCACACTGGACCCTTCAGACGACAGTAGAACACAGATCACACCCCCACAGACTCTATACCTGGATTTACGAATGTCCTTTACGCGCGTTCAGATTCTAATCACTGCCTCCACACGACTCATTCAAACAGGCCTTCTTCTCGCTGCATATGATTATGCCTGCGGAAGACCTCATGCCGCTTACATATCCATTGGAACATGCGTACGCATGGCCTCGATCCTTGGGATTGACAGATATAACCGACTCAATGAGCCAATGAATGGGAATCCTGCAACAGGGATTAGAACCCTTGAGACTCAAAATATGTACTGGGCAATTATTATGCTTGAAAGGTATACTACCAAAGTGGAGACACCATGAGAGGACTGTGATTGACTAGGAAACACAGACTTGTATTATACGAATGTCCATTCGACCACCTCAAGCCAGCATTGGATTTCCCAAGCCCAGAGACCCAACTGCCATCTGACCTTATCTCACCAACTTATGTTCATTCGCATTCTTCCCCTAATGTTGGCCAATCGGCCACTGTGGGTGATCTACACTCAGCTAACGTGGGATCCTTTGGTCGCCAGATCCAGGCAATTTCATTTCTCGTCCAGGTTCTAAAGGTTACCGATGACAGTAATGCGATACCCTTGTCAGAGCTTATCAAACTGGACGAGAAACTACGAGGGTTCCTGACTATTTTAATGAGTCAATGTCCCGCAAAAAATCAATGCGGTGCGAATGGAGTTATGATAAGGTATGCACATACTAAAAAAGGAATCCATCGGACAGTTCAAGCTGACAGTGGAAAGGTCGCTGGTCCGCCTACACCAATATATCCTCAAGCGACCGTGTACGCCAGGTCACCCGGAAGCCAAGATCCAAGAGCAGTCGCACGCCGCCCTTGACACGCTTGCCCGCATGATGATCGAGGTCGCCCATGATCATTTAAAACGTTTCGTCCCCGGTAAAATTGACTCACTACCCCTCTCATGTTCGTACAATATGCGATCTATGATGGATCTGATGGAGGATAGGTGGGGTCATATTAGCAGCAAACATCCACCAAAGGGACTAGAGGCGTTTGTGGCACTTCATGAGGCTGTCTGCAAAAGATGGAGGTCTTCGCTGGAACATGAAATTAGACCTGGGGCAGAAAACATGCAGCCCATGTATTATGGTACATCATGCTGAACGCTGACATAAAAGCAAAGAGACCAACCCTAATGTACAATGTGAAGCATAATAAGAAAAACAGGCTTGTGCCCGTGTGGAAGGTAGCTATCACTTCCAATCCAAGCCAATCTTGTGCGCGACTTGCTCCGCAATGTTCAGGAATGCCTGGCGCCTAGCACTCCGTTCCACCGATTCCTCCGCCACGACAGTCGGCATTCCACGGTCGGCATCCTCGCATACCTTCGCATCAAGAGGGATATCGC
Organism: Penicillium frequentans; assembly: GCA_028828275.1. NCBI lineage: Eukaryota > Fungi > Ascomycota > Eurotiomycetes > Eurotiales > Aspergillaceae > Penicillium > Penicillium frequentans. Next base: position 321,748 of record JAQIZY010000015.1, on the reverse strand, counting down.
CAAGGAAGTCAACGCCTAGACGTTTGCACTGCGCCAGAACACCACTCTCTTCACCATGACAATGATCTCCGTCACCGTGCGAAAAGATCTTGGTTTCATGGCCGCAATTAGGACAAGCAAAGTAGGCCATGTTACGAACCATTCCAAGTACGGGAACTTCCATGCGCTTGAACATGCCAAATCCACGGACGGCGTCACGCAGGGCGATGTCTTGTGGTGTTGTTACGATCACTGAGCCATCGATGACGATTTCTTGATTGATTGTAAGCTGGACATCGCCGGTACCTGGTGGGAGATCCATGATGAGGACATCAAGTGGGCCCCATGAGACGGAGTGGAGAAGTTGGTGCATGGCTTTTGTTACCATCAGTCCTCGCCAGGAGATTGGCGTTGTGTCCATTGGTACTTCGCCAGTGCTGTCAGCCTGGGTTTGTGGGAGAAGGTATCCCATGGACATGGACTTAAGACCATAATTTGTGAGGGGAACGAGACAATTGTCTAAACTTGTATCAGCATTGTCCTTGGCTTTATCAGTATAAAGTAGATCTCACTTTCATCAAGGCGTGGCTCGCCAGAGAGGTTGAGGAGAGTCGGGACAGACGGGCCAAAAATGTCGGCATCTAGAAGGCCTGTTCTGATTCCTCGACGGGCAAAAGAAAGGGCGAGGTTGACTAATTTTGAAGAACTTTTAGCCTTTATTACACCTAACACCCCATGCTTTGAGTTCTTTCTGGTATGCTTTCAATGCGAGATAAAATGCAGCACGGGTAAATTTCGTAGAATCGATGCATTAAGTCAACAACTTACCCGCAACAGTCGATTTGCCTACTCCACCTTTGGCTGAAGAGACAGCAACCACTTTCTTCACATCCCGGATCTTGCGCTTCTCGGGCATTCCCCGCCGACTCCGAAAAGTTGGTGGCGTGCCAGACTTTGGAAGGCCCTATTACAGAGTTAGCGAATACATCTATGATTTCAATGGCAGTGGTAGGTAATATTGATATCACAAATGCATTTATATGACGAATGCACGAAGAGCCGGTATTGATAACGTTTACTCACCAAAGGATTGTCATGCGACAGTGTTCGGCTAGTTGTTGAAAACAACCGTCGTATAGAGACACCACTAACTGGTGAATGGAACATATTTGCATTTGTTCCTAGAACCCAAGGACAAGATACGGGCCTGTGCAAGGCCACAAGTGAAGCACGACAGATAATGGATGTGGTTCTGCCGGCAATTATGGACACCGCCATGAATGGACAGACCGCTTAGCTTCCCGGGGCTAGCCCGACTAGGATAGTTTCTACGGATAACGGAAAAACAAAAAAAAAAGTCGCGGCAACTTAGGATTTCTTAAAGCTACATCACGCAGTATGGCTCCTAGCAAGACAATCTCGCTGGCTGATCAGCTTGCTGATCTGGAGGATCCCACACCAAAGGGTATGTATCAGAGAACTCCACATTTTTCTTCGCCTTCAGTTCGTCATAATCTGACTGCGTACCTAGATTTTGATCCAGAGGATCTTGAACACGGCGGCCAATCTAGCGACGATGACGAGGCAGGCAAACCAACAGATGTAGACGCTGGAAGGGAGCACTATGAGGCCGTTGGGTATGATGGGTTTCCAATTTTCTGGAACAAGACTGATTGCTAACATGAGCAAACAGCAAAGGAAAACTTCGGAAGCAGGACCCAGTCAAGTTAGGGAAACAATATGATGGCGCACGCATTAGCAGAGACGCTCTCGAGGCCGACAGTGACGATGATCCGTTTGCGGCACATACCGATGACGAAGAAGACTCCGACGCCGGCTCAGACGAGGCTGAATTTGAAGACGATTCCGACTCCGAAGCACTCGGCAAGCAAGAAAAGAGTGGCGCAAAGCAGACGAAGATTCCTTTGAGGACTCAGCGAAAGCCGTCCTTGGATAGCTCACCGGTTTCCGGCCTCGAAGACTCGGATTCAGAGATGGAAGACGAAGAAGACGACGAAGACGACCTGTCAGTGTCGGGGAGTGACGACGACGAGGACGACGAGGATGTGGATGATGATGAGGAGGAGGAAGAAGACGACGAGTCGGAAGGTGAAGACAGCGATGACGACGAGCGCAGACCTGCCAAGACCAAGCGCAATAGTGGAGTTGTCGATTCTAGACCGGAGGCTGCCTCAGATGATCGGGAAGAACTGAGGAGACTGATGGCCTCGGATCAGAAATCGATCGCAGCAACGGTCACGAAAGCCGCAACAGCAGATGCTGCCAAGGGAAGGGCTGTCAAGCAGCAACGGAGCACTTTTGATGCGCTTTTGAACACACGCATCAAGCTGCAGAAGGGCTTGGGAGCAATCAACGAGATGGCTGCAATGGTTGGAGATGACAACGAGGATGGTGAAGCTGCCGATGACGAAGCAATCAAATCGGCCGAGTCTGCTGCCCTTGCGCTCTGGTCTACTTTGGAGGAACTGCGCACTGCTCTTGCTGACGCCCACTCTAAGGATGACAGCAAGAAGCGCAAGAGACCTTTGCCCATTACCCCTACAGTCAAATCGGCTTTGCTCTGGGAGCGTATGGCTGATCTCGAGTCCGAATCGCTTGCACAACGTCGCTCTACTCTCGACAAATGGTCTTCCAAGGTCAGAGGTAACTCGACCTCGGGCCCCAATGCCAAAGGCAAGCTGATTGCCTCCGCATCTAAGCAATCTATCACTGCTGTTCTTGATGCTCATGTTGCTACCGAGACCGGCGACCGTTCATCTAAGCGTGCCCGCCAGTCTAATGGCAACACCTCGACCGAAGCCCCCGAACCCGTCTACGATGATACGGTCTTCTATCAGTCTCTTCTTCGTGAGCTTGTTGAGCAACGCATGTCTTCTGATGCAATGACTGGTGGCCTTGATACTCAGCTGCCGTCTCGCCTGAATATCCACCCAGTCACTGGAATGCGTAATGACAAAAACAAGCGTGCCGATGTTGATACCCGCGCTTCTAAGGGTCGTAAGATGCGCTTCAATGTTCACGAGAAGCTCCAGAACTTCATGGCTCCTGAGGACCGTGGCTCATGGACTGTTCGGGCTCGAGATGAGTTCTTTGCTTCCTTGCTAGGCAAGACTGCTAGTGGGTTGTTGGGTGAAAATGAGAGTGATGAGGAAAGCGAGGAAGACCGTGAAGAGGGTGGCTTGAAACTGTTCCGGAGCTAGATGTCAGCTTTGTTGTAACATACGATTCATGTACAGTTGTGTGGCTTAGTCGAACCTACGCAGGTGGCATACAAAAATGAACTTGACCCAGTGAATACACCAAAAATGTTTTATATCGACTCTCAACTCGACTTGCACTGTACAGAAATTTGGCAATCGTTTTGAACTGCAATAGTTCACCGTCTGTTGTTGCTCTACAAATAGATAGGTATTTGTCATTCAATTTATATCCACATCTCACCACACCCAAATTCTTTGTTCCAGACCATTTCAGGTTCAAAATACTCTCGTTGCCCAAACATGGGCTACGGTACAACATTACCCGCCCTTTGCGTCGAAAGTCGTGCAAGAACTTCCATCATAGGCACATACGGCTTGAACCCCAAAAATTTATCACTTGATTGTGTTGTCGAAACCTTAGCCTGTGAATCCCGCGAGTCACTCTGAACTACCGAGGCGTGGGGTCGACGAATGCTATCCCATATCTTTAGAAGATCTGGAATGCTATCACGGCTAGAAGCATCCGCGAGTATCGCATTGAGACCTTCAACATCCTCAAGAGCTTGGTTGGTTGCCTGTGCCTGGTACGGTGTCATGGCATGTGCAGCATCCCCAATGAGCATGGTCCGGCCTTTCACGTACGTGGGCAGAGGCTCTTGGTCAATCACCGGGAAGGGTTCGATCAGGGTGGTGCGACTGAAGCAAGGCTGTCGTCAGTTCGGGCGCGCTTTGAGGTGACTGGGACTCGCTACTCACCTGAAAAGCCGCAGAATCCAACCAGGGAACCCTTCGAATTCTTCTATCATATCATTTATGAGGCTCTCGTGGCTGCCAGTTGATTTAAGCTGGGCCAATACCCGAGGACTCGTGTCTGGGACGCCGCAGACAAAGTTCATAAGCTGAAGCTCGCGGCATGGATAAATTACCATATTCCGGTTGCCTTCATCACCGGCAGCAATGATGACTACGAAGTTGCCTTCATCGAGGGTGAGTATATTCGGCATTTGGCCGTTGATGTCTTGGAGAACATCCATAGGCACGACAAAGCGGTACACGCAAAGTCCACACAAGGAAGGCTCTGGATGTGAGGATGGAATAACGGTCTTACGGACTTTGGAATGAATACCATCGGCACCTGGAGAGAGGTTATTTACCAGTCATTCCCCATGTGAGTCCTTTAACTTACCGATAATCAGATCTGCCTCAACAGATGATTCATCTGCAAACTTCAAAATTCCAAGCTCTGGCTCAATTTCCACAATATGACTGTCATACACCACTTGAATTGGTTCGCCCTCGCCATCAAAACCTGTGACTCTGCGCAATAAGGCATCCTTCAGATCCTGTCGATGAACAAACCAAAACCCGGTCTCTCCATCCGGACGAAATGCCACCCGGCCTGTGCTCATTAGTTCCTCTCGAATGTTATATGTCCGGTATCCGGAGCCCGTGTCCCCGCGGATCTCCTTTCTGGTGATACCCAGTTGCTCGACGACGGAGGTGCCATTAGTTTGGAGCCCGAGCGCCGCGGATGACTCTTTCCAATCATTGCTCCGGAGCTCGTAGACGGTGACAATATACTGGGGATGTTTCCGAAGAAATCCCGCTGCTGCGAGACCAGCGATGCCCCCTCCTATGATAGCAACTCGGAGCTTGGAAGGAGTTGTGTCAACAGTCATGCTGATATTGGTGAGGCCAAGCGGGGAGAATGGGTTACAACTATTGTTGAGCTGAGGGGTATTTAAGTGCCAGTGCTGATCACCAGTTTTGATGAGCAGAAGATTTCTAATTGCGGCACAGGATATGCATGTTCCCCGCCAATCGGCGTTTCATTTGGAGGCCTTTATCAGGATTAAATGAGTCCCCTCAGATAACAGTTCCCTTGCACTCTGCTACTATCCTGCCCGCTTTCCCGATAGCTAAATAAAGATTCTTCAACTGCGCAGATCCATGTTTCAAACAACAGTATATTAAATTATAATTTCATTGAGACACTTTATCTTCCCTAACACATCTTTAATTTTGTCCCTACCTGTAAGAAAAATAGTCAATCTATAACTTATGGAAAAACCAAACTCTTCACCCTTCATAGATACCATCTTCATCCTGCCATTGCTGTCGCAGTGATTGAACCAACCCATCCATATTCCATCCTGTTCTCGCGTGCATATCATGAAGGAGCGCCACTGCTGCCTCTTGGTCACTGCGATGTCGAAGCACCCAGCCCCCTTTATGCAAGTCAGCTAGAACATTCTTTCTCTAAACCTGTATACTAGGGACCTTACAAGCGACTAGACTGTGGCGTGCAGTGAAGAGTGTGTTTTCGGCTCTCGAATTTGACTGTGCTAAGCCAAGTATTGTAAGGAGATGGTGACGAACGTTTTTCTGTAGCGAGCGTAGATTATCAGCAACTGCTCCACCATTTTGTAAGGTATGTCTGACTTCAATCATGCGGGAATGTCGCAAACTGTCATATGCGGACGATGATGGAGGAAATTCGGAAAGTGTCAATATTATCTTCGCAATATGGTAGTATTGTAGACCAATGACTGGATATTGTTAGCAACGATGGCCTATGATAGATGGGCCTTGATATACCTACCATGCACAGGCAATAACATCCAAATAGCTGGGAATCGTCGATCACTCTCTGATCCACGGGGTACAAGTCGTACTGGCTCAAATGTAAGTGGTTTGGAGCCGAACCACGCCTCCACCTTGTCGTTGATAGTATTGACTATGGAGGAGTCAGAGAACGCGCTTTGAAGCACTTTGGCGAGTAGAAACACAATTCTACTAGACCATGCGAAATCGTCATCTCGCTGAAAGATGTCCGAGTCGTAGAAATTCTCCAAATTGGTTCGAAGAGGTTGCCGAGTGGTCAAAGAAATGTATATATCCTGACGCAAACAAAGCCAAGCTGCTGCTTCACCGAGACCACCCGAGGAGCCAAATGTGGAAACGGTGTTTAGAATATGAGTCGTTCCTGTTAAGTGGAATTGATTATCCTCCCCTGGGAAGCCGTTAGACTAAATAACATGGGTACATTAGATGTCAATCTAGATCCAAACTGACCATCCATTTCTTCATGTTGCCGCAGAATAGCCACCGCGGCTAGAATATCTTCAGTTATATGTTTTTCAGGATCAGAAAGCGCGGGGATGAGAATTTGCACACAAAGGTTATGATACTGTAGTGCTTCTGCTGCGTTATCTGTTTGCCTATTCAAATGGCGAGATGAAAAAGCAAAGATTGCGTAGCGTAGAACAGGCTGAGTGAAGGCTCTGGTGGGCACATCTACTTCGAAATGCCGGTGCGGGTCGGTGATATCAGCCTGAAGAGGGATCATTTAGCGCCCTGACCTTCCCGCTTAGAAGATGGACACACCCAAAGAGCCATGTTTTCCACAAAATTCCGCACCAGAATAGCTTCTCTCTCGGTGAACGGCTGGAATGGCTTTGAGCTTGTCCGCGTTGTAGATGTGGAGTAGATTGATACACTAGAAGGTGAAACGTCGATAGGATCATGCGGCCTTTGTGGTGAGATATGGTTGATGTGCTGTTGTTGAGTGCATGGAGAGAGTCGTGGCGTGCGTATGTTTCTTGCCTCTGGGCTGGGGCTCTTCTCTGTATTCTGAATCAAATGGTCGTGATCATCCTCTCGGGAGCTTAAATATAGGTTTACGATTTCTGGAGTCTCATCATGGAAGCGGACTGCAAAAGGTTTAATATATACGCCACTCTGTGCAATTGGGGAGGTTTTTGACCTTTTCCATGTAGTCGTGGCCAGGCCTGGTGATCAGGAAATGCATCATCCTGGTTCTTGGGCAATGCTAACCCACTGCGAAATCGGATTATTGTGCGGTCGCATTGAACACCAGCACTCTGACAATGTTGACAAACGTGCGAGTGGATGTCACCTATCGGACTCTATCAATAGGCTATGGTGCGAAGAGCCAGGGAGGTAATGCATACATTTTAGATGTCGAGCTATCAGCATTAAAATCAGACTTAGCAATCCAGGCCTGAACTGTTAGATCTGTGTAGGGACTCACTCCGACACCTTTGACTAATAGCTTGATCAGCATACAATCACCAAAGAGGAAATTCTCTAGACTTACCACCCCGTCACAAGTCGGCTTCGTTTCGGTGCAGACATTGCCGATATGCTTGAACGGAGAGAATTACTGCGCGAGAGTTCGGAGGGAATGCGGGATGCGGGGAGGGCCCAATCCCCACACTTGTGCCTCTTTCGCCGGAAACCACGAGACGTGGTTCTTAACGCCAAATCTCATGATTGCGGGGATGTGGATCCACATGCGGGGGTTCGCCTTGCTACTTTGGGCGGATGCGGCAATTCTTTCCGCTGGATCGCTTCATTCTGCAGGAATATGTACGATCTATTTTCATCATGGGAATACTTTCCTGGAGCCACAAGATGTAGAAACAGCCATAACAACGATGTCGGCGTTGCAGCTCGAGTCTGAAGTATTTAAACCCCTCCATGGGACTCAGATTGACCATGAAACTCAACTAGACTCTCGTCCTTCTCTTTACTTATCACCAAAACCGCACCTCAGAACACTATGGGAATTCAAAAGCTACAAGTTGGTATGGCCGGCCTTGGCCGAGTTGGCAAGTTCCACGCTATGAACTTCCTCCAGCGGACTCCCCGTGCCGAACTTGTCGCCGCTTTTACTCCAGAACCCACTGAGATTGCATGGGGTAGAGTGAACCTGGAGCCTCATGGTGTCACCCTGTACGACAACTACGATGAGATGCTCAAGCACCCTGGCCTTCAAGCTGTGGCTATTGGAACCGCTACTTCGGTTCATGCGGAGGAAGCTATCAAGGCCATTGACGCGGACTTGCATGTTCTATGCGAGAAGCCTCTCTCAATCCATATCGACGTGGTATGTGGGAATCGATAGACTGGAGCGTGGATGTATTTGACTAATAATCTGGATAGTGCAAAGCTGTCGTTCAGGCTGCTAAGAAGAAGCCTCACCTGAAGGTGATGTGTGGCTTCTCTCGGCGCTTCGACGAGTCCTACCGGGAGGCACACAGCAAAATCGAACAGGGATTGATCGGACGACCTTCAATTATTCGCAGCCAGACCTGTGATAAACTCGATCCTTCTGGATTCTTTGTCGAGTACGCAGCTTGGTCTGGTGGCGTCTTTGTTGACATGTCTGTGCACGATATCGATCTCACATTGTGGTTCTTCGGAGACGACATTATCCCCAAGAGCATCTCTGCCCATGGAATCACTGCGGTTCAGCCCGAGCTGAAGAAGCACAACGATTACGATAACGCTGTTGGTATCGTCGAGTTCCAGAACGGCAAAATTGCCTACTACTACTGCTCGAGAATGATGGCTCATGGACAAGAGGATACCACGGAGATTATTGGTACCGAGGGCAAGTTAGCTGTCAACAACAACCCTCAGCGCAATTTTGTCAACTACTACCACGCTGGTGGTATCACTCGTGAGGTTCCTCCTAACTTCATGGGCCGGTTTGGTCCTGCTTTTGTGCAGGAGGCCAATGAGTTCACTGCTGCTTGCCTTGACAACACTCCGCTGCCCATGAAGCTGAGCAATGCCGTTAAGGCGGTTGAGATTGGAGCTTATTTGCAGGAGGCGCTTGTCACCGGAAAGCAGATTCACTTCGACGAGATTGGTCGTCGTATTGAGAAGTCTCAGCTGTAGAAAGCTGGTTGATTTAATTCTTTTTAATGGTTTAGATGATATCATGAAACGATTTATTCTTTACTTCAAAGCCTCTTTTAATTTTAGTAATTTACCCATTCACCTCATCCATTAAACCCTTTATCAATGTTGACAATTTTGCGTGCAAAAGTGCTCAGTAATGACCGGGTGATGTGCACTGGCCTTCCCTTAAGCCCGACAAGTCTTACGTCGCCGCCCCGCAAAACGCGAGGTGGATTGTCGCAGGCGCAAGACTTTGACCTGGGGTTGGTGCATGCCGCCCCACAATACTTGTTTGAGTCTAGAAGGTCGTGGATGGCGATCAGCACCGCCAGGATGAGGTGATGAGCCGTAAAAATCACTGGGCAGTGTGGGGGACCTGCTCCATTCCCAAATGACGACAAGCTTATGATCGGCCCTGAAGCTCCCAAGGGGCATTCTTCCTTTCAAATTCCGAAACCCCTCAATCCTTATCACTCTTCACAACTCTCTCTGGACACTTAACCCGTAGGAATTCCTTTTCTTTTAAAACTTTGCTGGTTGTCTCAGGTTTCCGTGGAAGCGCCCGGCGCGTATGGTCGAACAATACACTCGTAAGCTCTAAGCTGTCGACCTACCAGAATGCGATTCGATCTACCGAGATCACTGGGCCTGGGTTCGGTCTGCGCATCATTTTTTGGGGTGTTCAGTGGTAGTAACCAGGGTCAAGTCACCCATCACCCGGTCTTGCCACCATCTTATCCACTGGCGGTTCGCAATCCTTATTTGTCGACATGGATGCCGAGCGATCGCGTGCACCGACTTCCTTATGCAGACTCTCAATTCTGGGCGGGCCAGGACCTTGGGTGGTCTGTCATTGCACGCGTAGATGGTCAGGCCTATAGTTTGATGGGTGTGCCTGACTTGGAAGCCAGTGGCATTCGCCCAGCAACCGTACGCCGTGCCGAATTCACGGCAACCCATTCACTTTTCGAGCTTACGGCAGGACCTGTGTCGTTGACGTTGGACTTCTTTTCTCCTGTTTCACCCTCAAACTATCTGCGCCAGTCGCTCCCTTTCAGTAAGTACTAGATCCCGTGGGGCTCTTCCCGCATGGTCTAATCGGTACACACCAGGTTACTTGACAGTCCATGTCACAAGATCGCAAGGTCATGACATACAGATTTACTCTGATATTGATGGAAGATGGACTGGTCGAGAACGTCGTTCGGGGCCTACTTTTGAAGAGCACGGTGATCTTGCTTTTCACTCGGTGTCGGTAGAAGATGCCAGGACCTATGACGAGGAAAATGATATGGCTCTTTGGGGTCAGGTGCTTCTGGCATCTCGCCCAGGGAATGTGAGCTCGCTCTCTGCGCTCGCAGGAGGGCCCAGGGCTGTCCGAGGACACTTTATGAAGCACGGCGACTTATCAACCGGAGACGCAATCTGGTCTCATGGAAGCGTCGTAGCTCTGGCACACGATCTAGGGACCGTCGCTGGCGAAGCTTCAGTGAACTTCGCCGTGGGCTACGAGAGGGAAAAGGCCATTAACTACTTGGGAGAAGCATACACTGGGTACTACCGGGCAGAATATCCAACTACACATGAGGCGCTTTCTTTCTTTCTAAACGATTATGAGGATGCCTATTGGGAGTCTTTGGAGTTCGATCGGGAATTGAATACTTTTGCGACCGCCGCGGCTGGTCCAAAGTACGCGGACATCGTTGCTCTTTCGACTCGGCAGGCATACGGAGGAATCGACTTGACTATCCCCAATGACTCTCTTGACACTGATGATGTGCTCGCCTTTATCAAAGAGCTTTCCAGCGATGGAAATATCAACACCATTGACATCATCATGCCTGCGTTCCCCATCTACTGGGTCATGGATCCGGATTGGATCCGCTTGTTGCTTGAGCCAATCATGAGATATCTTGATGCTGGTCGCTGGCACCTTCCATACACTATTCACGACTTGGGCACTCATTATCCCCACGCCATTGGGCATGATGATCAGCAAGCGGAGGCGATGCCAATAGAGGAGTCTGGGAATTTGCTCATCCTAGCCCTTGCCTACATGCAGGCCACCGGTGATACGGATTGGACTGATCAATACACAGCCATTTTCCAGCAATACGCCGATTATTTGATCGACAACAGCATCAACATGGCCAATCAACTTTCTTCTAACGATGCAGCTGGACCTCTGCCCAACGAGACTAACCTGGCCATCAAGGCATCTGTGGGGATCAAGGCATTTGGTGAATTGAGTGGAAACACATACTACTCTCAAATCGGCGATGAATATGGCGATCTGTTTTTCACTCAGGGTCTAGGCACAGATATGGAGCAGACCCACTTTGTGCTTGAATACCCCGATTTCCCAGACTCGTGGAAGACGCCATATAACATTTACCCAGACGTGCTGCTTGGATTGGACACCTTCCCCCGTGAGGCGCATGAAATGAGCAACAAGTTCTTCTCTACCTCGGTCCGGGGAGAATATGGCGTCCCGCTCGATAACCGGCAGGACTGGGCGAAGTCGGATTGGAATATGTGGTTGGCGGGTACGTTTGACGAGGACACGCGAGATGAGTTTGTGGATGACTTATGGGCTTTTATGACGAACGGTAAGCACAACTGGCCTTTCTCTGATCGCTACGTAGCGACATCTGCGCATGGCAATGAGCCTGGTGCTCCAATCTTGTGTCGGGCACGACCGACTGTCGGTGGCCACTTTGCTATCTTGGCTTTGAAGGGACCGGCCTCGATCCAGTCTCTCTCAATCACTCATAAGCCAGGTCGGAAAACGAGTAAGGTGCCACTGGTTAAGGGCCAGGGCGCTGACTCGGAGCTTGTACTGCAGGCTGAGATGGCTTGAAATGGTCCAAATTTTATGAAATTTAGTACATATCTCTTGCACAATAACATCGAACTCGATGAGAATCTGTACTCCAAGTGTTTTACTTGCAATCTTGGGTAGGAATTTGGGTAGGGGAATCTTGCTATTACTCATATTATATTACTGCATCAGTCCATGTTTGTGACCAGGGGTGGGAAGTCACAGTAAATGTAGGCAGGTATTTATGGATGGGGGTTTCTATAGATTCTACGTCTTGAGAAACCATCTTGGATTTATGGCAGAGGTGACAGGATGTTTCTGGGGATAGTATTTGAATATCTTATTAACATATCATGTATTCGGACCTGCCAAAGAGCTCCCTAAGTTCCCAATCAGTTCCAAGTTGACTGATGTAGCTGCCCAAAGCGTGTGCCAGTATGAAGCAAAATTTAGGCCAGGCACCACATAATCTCCAGAAACAGAACGGCCCGGACGCCACGATAGAATGGTCTCGGGCCCAATGGACCCCAAGATAGAATGGAAGGTTTGAAAATGAGAGTTCATCTTCCTTGAATTCAAATCGTGAATCTCGCAAGTAATTGCCCCAAAAGGGAGAATTGTTGTGAGTCGGCGCCAGGGGTGGCTTACCTAATCTCTCATGTCACGCCTATTGCTTCATGCGCAGTGAACCTGATCTTCTTTTTGTCCTTCGACTGAATCCATCTTCATTTCTTTTTTCTTACTCCCTCCCTTTCCTTCCCATCTCGCCCAGTCCTCCACTCACGCGCACCTGTTAATTTTTCCCACCCCATGGCTTCTGTAAGTTGCTCGCCCCTCAAATCCATCTCCCCTCTCCCGCGGACTTGTCCAGCTTCCGATTCCCCGGAGCTCTCATTCCCAATGACCTGGTTCCAAAAACTTTGAACTGACGTCGCGCTCTATCTATCTAGCCCCGTCCTCACAATTTCGGTCCCCAAGGCTACCCTCTCGCGAACGGTGCGCCCCAGGCGGGTCCGCCACCTGGAGCTACGCCGCTTCTCCCTAACAATGGACGAGTGATTCAGAACGGGCCCACCCGGATTCTGTGCATTGCAGATGTTCGAGGTATGGAAAAGTGAGCCTCCATAAAAGTAAAAGCGAGGCTAATTGGGCCTGGTGATATAGGAAATCTGAAGTCTCTGAATGAGCTGGCCAAACAGGCCCGCGCTGACCATATCATTCACACTGGTGACTTTGGGTTCTACGACGATACTTCATTGGAGCGCATTGCGGATAAGTGAGTGTTACCCCAGATATTGCCAGGGGGACGGTTTTGGCTGCCCGACGCGAGGCAACACGTCTGGTGTCAACCTGGCTTCGAAAATTGAAATCCAACGGACTTCAGCTAATACTGTGGCTTACCTGCAGAACCCTCAAACATGTCGCCCAATACTCCCCTCTCTTGCCAGAAGGCGTAAAGCGGACGATCGCACAGGTCCCCCTCAGCAGTCTATTAAGCAGCGTTTCACTCCGGACCAGCTACCCCTCTCCGAGCTGTCTATGCTCCTTGACAAGCGCATTACTCTCGATGTCCCAGTTTACACAGTTTGGGGTGCCTGTGAAGATGTTCGTGTTCTGGAGAAGTTCCGATCGGGCGAATATAAGGTTGATAAGCTGCACATTATTGACGAGGCCAACTCGAGACTGCTGGACATTGGCGGTGTGAAGCTCCGTTTGCTCGGACTGGGTGGTGCGGTGGTCATGCACAAGCTCTTTGATAATGGCGAAGGCAAGACAACCATTGCTGGTGGACAAGGCACTATGTGGACTACATTGCTGCAGATGGGTGAACTAATTGATACCGCCAACCGTGTCTACGACCCATCTGAGACCCGTGTCTTTGTCACCCATGCTTCGCCCGCTCGGGAGGGTATGTTGAACCAGCTTTCCGTTACACTCAAGGCCGACTTTTCAATTTCCGCCGGTCTTCACTTCCGCTATGGATCCTCATACAACGAGTTCTCGGTCAACCCTTCCTTGGATCACTACCGTGGCAAGCTTGCTGCTTCCAAGGCGTCTTTCAATGATGTCTGGGAGACTGTTCGGAGTGAGGTTGAGTCTGCCATCTCCTCCAACGATGCTCAGAAGACCCTGCTGGAGAATGCCTTGGACGTGGTCAACAAGATGCCCTCCATTGCTAACGGTGGCAACCCGTTCGGTGGCCCCGTTGCTGCCGGCAATGCTGCAGGCCAGGTGGATGAAAGCGCGTTCAAGAACATGTGGAACTTCAATCTTGCAGATGCTGCATTCGGATACCTCGTTTTGGAGATCGAAGGAGGACGGATTGCGACCGAGATGCGGGCCCAGGGCTTCAACTTTGCTCACCGTAGTGGCAAGCCTGCCGTTGGTGGCGCTCCCCAGGCCGTCTCTGGTGGCTTGCCTGTTACCACGGCGTCTCCTGCCCCTACTGGAGCTGGACGCCCCGTCGTGACCCCTCAGTTTGGCCAGGTTCCTCCCACTCGTGCTCCTGTCCCCGGTCAGCAAGCTCAAGCCAAGGGCCAGTCTGCTCGCGCATCCCCCGCCCCAGTTATTCCCAAGGCCCCGAGCCCCCAGCAACCAGCTGCCGCTTCGGGCCAACCTGCTGGCGAGGAGAAGGCTGCCGCCGACACCAATGGCGCATCCCAGACCGAGAAGACCGCCGACTCCCCCGTTCCCCGCGGCGAGAAGAAGCCGAGCAACATTCTCTTCTTGTCTGGTTTCGAAAACGAGCAGGCAGTGCGTGATGTCCTCTCCGAGGAGGATGCCGCCAAGGTGGAGAAGATCGAGAAGTACGGAAAGTTCAACCACATTGTGACCTTCCCCACAGTGGATGATGCCAAGACTGTTCTCGACCACCAGTCCGTTGAGAACAAGAAGCCCGCCGCTGCCGGTGCCACTCGCAAGACCTTCAAGTACTTCGAGCAGCGCGGTGGACGTGGACAGGGTAACGCCGGTACATGGCAGAGCAGCACCCGGGGTGGTGCCAACGCTGGCCCCCGGGGTTACACCAGTGCCAGTGACAGTGAAGGTGCTCGCCGGGGTGGATTTGGAGGTCGGGGTCGTGGCCGTGGCGGCCGTGGAGGCCGAGGTGGCTTCAAGGGCTCAAACGACTCTCCTGCCCCCTCCACTCCTTCCAGTGACAAGCCCGCCCCCTCTGGAGATGCTTGATCATTGAGATTTCTATTCCTTGTTTCCCCCTATGAGTCCCCAATCAAGAATTGTTATTTATTTGACAGTCTTGATCCCTACCTAAACCTCTCATGCTGACCCCACGCCACTTTCCCCGTCGCATTCTAATTCTTTTGTGTCTTTTTTTTTTTAACTTTATTGAAACATTCCAAATTCCCCAATCTATGTTTTATGTTTTCTCAGTTTTTGTCTGAGCGAGATGGTTATCTCGGTATCATTTAGAGACCGTACTGTTCTTGCTGCCGCCAAGGTTGTATGGGACCGCGGTCTATGGTGAGATGCAGAGACTGAAAGATGCAAGCAAAAAGAATGAAAAACAACTCAAAAATAACTCCCTATCCCACCTTTCCCTTTTGTTACCATTGGTTCTTTTTTCTTTGTACTTTAGTTCGGAGACAACATCGATACCCTTATATCTTCAACTTATGGCTCCTGTCGAAACCACCAAGTTGGCACCAGAACTCCAGCCCTGGAGGGCTGCAGTAGTTCCATTTCGGCTACGCTATACCTGACCCGCAGGGAATCAATGTGGCTGATGGGTCGTGGGGGTGGAACAGTGGGGGGTGATTGTATAGATAGCTGTAAGCTTTCCGATCGGACGTGTTGCTCGTGGTAGTTGTAAGAAACCCAGGTACAATGCTATAGAAATGGTTCTCAACTACAGTCCTTAATCAGAAGTTATTCTGAAAAACAAGCATTCAAAGTGATAAGACTGAATTTGTGTACATGTAGATGTCAAGAGGCAAATTTAAAGAGCGCAAGCCATCCCAAACCAATCTTGCGTACCGAGTCCCAGATCTCGATTATGAAACTCCTGTAACGCGAAAATCACCAAAATTGTTGAGATCAGAAAGGACGAGGGGACTCAGAACCAGAAATTCATGATAAAGAGGGAAAGATGGAAAGGGAAAATAGAAAAACTCCAGAAAGGGGAGCAAACGAGGCCGCTAGAACATATAAATTTCAATTTCCAAGCATTAAGTTCAAGTTCGCCGATATCTCCTCTTTGGTTTTCTCCTGGCCGTGTTCATGACGCCGTATGGTTTTCAAATGACATTTCAATGGTGGGTATGAGTAGTAACAACGTAGTACAGTTTGAGCATGAGTCGTGAATGAAGTGGTTCGGGCAATGAGCGAGATCAATTGAGCCCATCGTGATTCAGAGTGTGGGACTACTTAGTGCGGCCCATAATGTCGTCAACATCTTTCTGATTCACAACCACACCACCCTCTGAACAGCGAGCCTTAGTCCGAAGTTCAGTACAGAGGTTGTCGACATCGATTTCGCCATTGCGGAACTTCTCCATGGACTGAAGACGATCCCTGGAAGAAGAAAGTTGAGTCAGTGAGCTGCACACATTGAGCCATGCAGATAGTAGAGAGTACATACCAAATCTTTGTACATGACAGCATTTGTGCTTTATCCTCGCCCGGAACCACCTCTTCCTCAAGCCTACGGTCGATCTGAGAAATCAGATCCTTCTTGGGTGGCTGGACGGCCACCTCGGTCAAATTATGGGATGGACTACCAAGGTCTGGCAGTGGGAAGGCTTCATCGAAGAAAGTTCCAAAGTCCTGGGAAAGCACCGCATCCTGCGGCTCCCGCCAATCTCCAAAGAGCGTTGGGTCGAACTGACCGCCATTCTGCTGAGCCAGCCAGTCGAGCCCAAACGTCTCATCGACGGGGTGGTTGTTCGTGCCACCGTTGGGTTTATTCTGTTGGTCCCGCACAGCTGGGATGGGGTTATTGATATTGCCGCAGGCCATGCCAAGTTTGGCGCAGAAAGATTCCTCACCATTTATGGAGGAGCCATGAACACTACATCCGGACTCATTGTGCTTTGTGTCTGGCGGAGAGTTTAGACTTGGCTCAGGTGAGGTTCCGCTGGACGACAGCATCTGACTCTGATGCGAATCAGATGACGACGACGGAGAGTCTGATGTCGACTTTTCGTGAGCTGTGGTGGTCGATGACTTGATGCTGGTATAGGGGGTCTTGGTGGAAATACTGTTGGGAGTTCCCTTGGAGGTATTTGCCTTAGTACTTCCAGTCGCCGTCGGGGTGCTGGAGTTTGACATCGAGATGGGCGAAGCAATGGGGGCCCCAATTAGACCATGCAGGTTCTCCCGACTCAAAACACCAGGAACACGAGTCTGCCTTTCTTTAGGCTTGGACTGGTCATTCTTGTTCTGCCCATTAAACAGATGCGAGCCGGGCAGATCACCAAATTTGGGGAAATCAAATAGGAATTCGTTATTCTGCAGGCCGTACGCGCCCTGTGAGTGTGCACTGGGGATAGCACTCATAGCAGACAAACCGTTTCCGCTGGTCATCCATGAAAGTCGCTTGCGGTATTCGCGAAGCTCTGTCTGCAATCTTTCCACTTGCGCACGCAGAACTCCATTTTCCTGATTAGCTGTGTCAGAAGCCTTCTGCAAATCATCCATCTTGGTCTCCAGATCCTTCAAGTGCTTTTCCTTGCGCTCGCGGAACGCTCGCTGGGCAGCCCGATTTTGAGCTTTGCGTTTCTGCGAGGAGTTAGTCACCGTGATCATCCAGCTGCTCCGGTGGAAAGGTTGCCTACAGTAGTGGGTTCAGAGGTTAGTGGCTTCCGACCCGGCTTCTTCGCCTCGCTCTCACGGCGCTTCTTCCCATTTTCCTCGGCGTCCACTTCTGACTTGCCATCCATTGACTTCCGCTTCTCACCCGATTCGTAGTCATGAGACGGGGTATCTCCAGGCAGATCGCCAATCAAGTGGGCTGAGCCAGGGAATTCAAAATCCACCTCGGGGTGGAAATCGAGGAATGGACTCTCATCGTCCCCAAAGCCAAAGGCATTGAAGTTGGAGGGGTTTTCGAAGTTTCCGGAAGGGGGGCCACTCATGCCATTCGAGGAGGCCTGATCGGGGCTGTGCTCAGGCTTTTGGTGCGGGGTGAGGTCAAGTTGCTTGTTGGCTGGCGTGTTGGATGAGAGTGCGGCCATAAGAAGATCTTGCTGATCTTTGGAGAGGTTGTAGAGCCCCTGCGGGTACATGCGGTCGAAATCACCCATGGTGGCGTTACAGCGTGGGGGGAATGATGGATAATAGATAGAAGTTGCTCGATGATGTCGAGACTAAATCGACTGGGCCTCTCGCCCGCAAATGATTGAGTAGGAAGTAAGAGCGCAGTTTCTGGGAGATCAGAGAAATATCGATCACCCAGGACTATATTGAAGGCGATGTTGTAGCCTCGTATTGTGTCAGGAGCGGGGGGCGGGATCTGGAGATATCTGAAGAGGGAAAAAAAGAAACGACAATTGAATTGAAGGTTGAAACAGTGAGGGGCCTGAGGCTGCCACTTTTTTGATCTCCGCCTTTTGGAGATCCTAGCAGAGGGGCTTAAGCTAGGCCAAATTGCGAGACCGAGTATGGAAGAAGGGGAGGATGATGAAAGAGGTCATCTTTCTGCGGTCTGCGGTGGGCGCGGCGGCTTCATTGGCCCGAACCCGGATGCAGGTGATCTGCAGCCAATCAGAGCGGGGCTTGCGGGGTCTCGGCGTCTGCTTAGAAATCCATTTCGATCTCTTTCTACAACGTCCATGTATGAACTAAAGCCCATCAAGGGATGTTACGTAGGGCGTGAAATTTCCTTTGCACGAGAGAAGCTTACATTGGTTTCTTACTCCCGATATGCAGAAGTATATGACCACTTAAAAAACAAGGAGCGTCGTGACTCACCTCGTATCGCCTTTACGCCTTACACGACCCCAGGGTCTGGGCCCCACTGCGTTCCCAAGCAGGATCAGACCATCCTTTATCCTGGTCCCGCGTGGCAAATAGTAACTCCATGCCGGATCTTCTTTGCCGATGAATAGGTACCTACTTACCTAAGTGAAAGTGGTGTTATCTTATGTAGTTGAAAGCTTGGGTCACCGCTAAACCACATACTACCTTATGTAGCAACATGGAATATCGGAAAGATATAAAGTACGGAGTACCGTTAGCATGCTTCTGCCGATCGTAGCCTTATCGCTTATCGCTTATCCGTTCTCCATATCCCTTGGACGTCAGCAAGGCTCAATTAACTTGCGACAGTACTTTAGTCAAATCGTTGTTGATGAAAAGATAGTCAATTATGTCGAGTATACTCTAAATGCCATGCTGGATTTACAGGCTACTACGGACTGCTGGTTGGCACGTAATGCCGTAGATTAGAATAAGCGGTCACATGACCGTGTTCTCACAATCTGAGCCTTCGTCAAGCCGAATAACATTCACTCCGCATCTATCACACGTGAAGCCTAAGCGGTGAACTTGTTTCATTTTTTTACTTTTCATTTTTGTGCATTATCTTTCTCAATTGAAATATTGTCTCTTCCTGGGTGTCTTATCAAAACTTTCATCACAGCCATGTCGGACGTTGCGACGCTAGAGGCGGAGGTCAAGGAATTTAAGGACCAGGTAAGCACCAACAGCCTCGGCCCCGGGCCCCGTTCCGCCTACGAGAAACAGTCCGACTAACCTAAATATTCTCGCAGCTTGAAACTATCGAGTCAAGCTTGCTGTTAGATCCTGATAACACAGAGCTGCAGGGCCTCAAAACTGAAATTCAAGACGTTATAACCCTTACCGAAACTGCCATCGCCGAACTTACGCCATCTGCACCTGTCACATCTAAGCCACAGCAATCGGCATCAAAGAATACATGGTCCCGAGAGCCTGCACCTGGAAAGCCTGCCGCAGATCAAGATGAAACCCCAGCTGTGCCGATGTCATTCGCCGTCAATGATAATGTCCTGGCCCGTTGGGTGTCTGGAGACAACGCGTTCTACCCGGCGCGCATTACCTCTATCACAGGCTCCTCCAGCAACCCTGTGTATCTGGTGTCGTTTAAGTCATACGGAACTGTGGAGAACCTGACGGCCAAGGACATTCGGCCTGTCTCTGGCACTGACTCGCGCAAGCGCAAGGCTGATGGGACTCCAGGAAGCTCAGCGTCGCCGTCGCCCGCACCGACTTCGCATGCCAATGTCATCTCAGCGGCGGCCGATATCAACCCCGCTCTGGCTAATCAAGCCCGCAATGAACTCAGTAAGGCTACTGATGGGCCCGCCCGGCCCGCCAAGGCTGCGCGTAAAGTGAAGGCGAACAAAGAGCTGGAAGCGGGCAAGAACAAATGGCAGGATTTCGCAGCCAAAGCCAAGGGCAAGAACAAGATCGGCAAGAAAGAGAGCATGTTCCGCACAGGCGAGGGTGTGAATGCACGTGGTAAGTCTGTATTGTTAATCCGTACATTTGTTTCTCTGACGCTTACTTGGATCTTTTAGTGGGATTTACTGGTTCCGGACAAACGATGCGCAAAGACCCTACTCGAACCCGCCATATTTATCAACAGGCCGACGAAGAGGGCTACTGAACGCGCCTTTTGATCCCGGTCCCCGTACCCCTCACCTAAAATAAGATACCCTTTCCTGCGGAGCTGGACTAATCGGATATCTCATGGTCTCTTTTCTGGAAATTTTCTTTTTCTTTCCCAGTTACTATGGACCATGCTGTTCCTCATCGCTAACTGGATCGGCGATGCAGATAAAACCATGCGTTGTGTTTCCGCCCTCGGAGTTTCTGTGTTTGAGAGTCTGGCTTTATGGGAGGTTTCATCTTTAACGAAGTCATATCCGGAAACCTTATCATCCTACATGCTGGACAGATTTTCTGACTGTACAATTTGATTATAGACCTCTTGTTATGCAGCCCCTGGTGGGAATATGCACCTTGATCAGTAACTGCGGCGGAGGGAGTCTTTTCTGTTCCGATTCTACATCATATCTACATGCGATTAATCTACCCATAACACCAACCATCATCACTTCCAGTCATATTTTAAGACTCGCCCGTAGAATCACCTCCACGCATTGGCACCTCAATTGATCAGCAATTGTCAACCAAGATGCTCCACTAATCTCACTGCTGTCAAGTTATTGCTCATTAATCATTTCGATATCAGGTTCGTCCCCAAAAATCTTTCTTTGAAAGGTTCCCTACACACTGCCTTATCTCCGGTCCAAGATTTGGAGACAGCGTAAGCCATATTTGAAGAAATCCCGCAAGGTCAGCAGGTCGACATATACAGTGAAGCTTCATCGCAAATCGATATGTGGTCTTGAGAGTGGAAAGGGAAAACCGATTAGATACCATGAGATAGAACCTTGGAAACGTCTACTAGCATGGAGTTCCAAAGGGACGCAAGTTTGTTCTATCTCAGTGTCCTCGTAGAACAAGTTCAAGAACAGCCATGGGTTTCAAGGTTTGAGGAATCTTACCTGGGGTTTATAGGCATTGAAGTAAAAGAAGAATACTCATTTTTAGACTGGATAAATGGAGATACGTTGGTCAAACATGTAAGGCGGTGGATTCGAACCAGGACAGCGGATCGTCAGGAAACTTGGAACATGTGCCTGACATTAGCTGTTCAGCTAGAGAATACCTGCCGAGTACTTGTTGTGATGCGGTTCCCGTGCGGGGCCGAAGTGGTACCCGCCCAGTTCTTATTGCTCCGTGCACGTCATGCTCCCCCAACTTCATCTTCTCTCCTACACTCGATCATTGTGCTTTTGAGCCACCGCTCTGCTACCACTCGCTCTGCCTTAGAGCTGTGCTTCATTCCCGAAGAGACTTTGCTCCCAACTTCTTCAAGTTTGACTCGTCTGCCACCTTGCGTCTACGAATCCCAAGCTCGCGCTATCGTCTCCACAGTCAAGACCGGTGGTGTGCGGTCATCGACATATCACGACCGTAACGTACATATAAGGCCGACACGCAGCATACCAACATAACGCGGAATCGGACATCATTCCTGGAAATCTTAATCGCCTCACCGCACGATGCGGCTACCGGGGGTTGTCGCTGCGATCGTCGGGCTGGGCTCCCTTGCCCTTCAACCGTCACTAGTCGGCGCGCAGGGTGAAACCAAGATCCACGAGGCAGGTCGATGCGCCATAAGAGGGCAGTGTGGAAAGAAGTCCTTCTTCGGTGGTAATCTCCCTTGTCCGGACAATGGTTTGGCACGTCTACCGGACGATTTAGTACGACAAAAATTAGTGAATTTGTGTGGCCCGAAATGGCAGGAGGGCCCGGTCTGCTGTCTAGATGAACAGGTATGCTGATTTGGATATAGACGTTTGATGGCAAGTCGGCAAAAACCGTACTGACTTGGCTTTTTGTCTCCTAGATCGACGCACTTTCAAGCAACCTGAAGCTTGCTGAAGGCATCATTGCATCCTGTCCTGCTTGTCGAGAGAATTTCTTCAACACCTTCTGCACTTTTACTTGCTCCCCTGATCAATCGCTTTTTGTCAATGTTACACAAACCGACAAGAGCAGCTCCGGCAAGACGGTAGTGACTGAGTTGGATAACATTTGGTCGGAGGTCTCCCAGGGCGGCTTCTTTGACAGCTGCAAAGATGTCAAGAATGGCGCATCTGGTGGGAAAGCAATCGACTTTATCGGTGGTGGTGCAAAGAATTATCAGCAATTTATGAAGTTCTTAGGCGACAAGAAGCTACTTGGCAGCCCATTCCAGATCAATTATCTCACCGAACCCCGCGGGCCTGATGCTGAGGGCATGGAGGCTGTGTCAATCAAGCCCAAGGCTTGTAATGACGCTGACCCGACCTACCGCTGCTCCTGTGTTGACTGCCCCAGTGTGTGCCCCGAGCTACCAGCTGTATCTACGCACGAGGCCTGCCATGTGGGACTGCTACCATGTCTCTCCTTTGCCGTTATCATTGTCTACTCGGCATTCTTACTCCTGGTCATGGGTCTCGCTAGTTATGTCACCTACAAGGAACGTCGGTTCCGGAAACCTGAACGAGTTCGCCTGCTTCAAGACCCTTCTCCCAGTGACGATGAGGATGAAGGGGAAGTTGTGCATCGCGGTGGATATATGGAACAGCCGCAGGGCGTGTACAAGCCAAACACCTGGCTCTCGGCCATGTTCTATCGTATTGGGGGCACATGTGCACGCTTTCCGGGGATCACAATTGGTTCTAGCATCATCGTGGTGCTATTGCTGAGCCTGGGTTGGCTACGATTCACAGTTGAAACTGACCCAGTTCGCCTTTGGGTGAGCCCCTCATCTGCTGCAGCCCAAGAGAAGACATTCTTTGATGAAAACTTTGGCCCATTCTATCGAGCCGAACAGGCCTTTTTGGTAAATGAAACGGGTCCGGTCCTGAGTTATGAGACCTTGTCATGGTGGTTTGACGTTGAGTCGCGAGTAAGTCGCCTATTCTCGCTCGAGCAGGGCCTACTCCTGGATGATGTTTGTTTCAAGCCCACTGGCGATGCCTGCGTCGTGCAATCCTTGACTGGGTATTTCGGTGGCTCTGCCTCTAACCTTGACCCCAATACTTGGAAAGACCGGATTGTTCACTGCACCGAATCGCCTGGTGACGTGAGCTGCCTTCCCGACTTCAAGCAGCCTTTGAGGCCGGAAATGATCATTGGTGGATATAATGAGTCTGGCAATGTCTTAGATGCGCAAGCTTTGGTTGCAACTTGGGTAGTGAACAACTTTGCCCAGGGTACCGAGGGGGAGATAAGAGCCATCGACTGGGAGCACATGTTCGAAAGCATATTCAACGTCGTCCAGGAAGAGGCTACTGAGCGTGGACTTCGAGTTTCCTTCACTGCTGAGGTCAGCCTGGAGCAAGAACTCAACAAATCCACAAACACGGATGCAAAGATTGTCGTGGTCAGCTACATTATCATGTTCATATATGCATCCCTGGCTTTGGGGTCCGTCACTGTCACCTGGAAGTCGCTTTTAACAAACCCTGCCAATGCTCTTGTCCAATCAAAGTTTACGCTGGGAATTGCTGGGATTGTGATTGTCTTAATGTCAGTCTCTGCTTCCGTGGGTTTGTTCTCTGCTGCGGGCGTCAAGGTGACTCTGATCATCGCCGAAGTCATTCCGTTCTTGGTTCTGGCTGTAGGCGTGGACAACATCTTCTTGATTGTCCATGAGTTTGAGCGAGTCAATTTCAGCCACCCTGATGACGAGATCGATGAGAGAGTCGCTCGTGCAGTTGGAAGGATCGGACCCAGTATTTTCCTTTCTGCGCTGACCGAGACTGTGGCATTTGGCCTGGGTGCTTTCGTCGGCATGCCTGCGGTCAAAAACTTTGCGGCGTACGCAGCTGGCGCTGTCTTTATCAATGCCATTCTGCAAGTGACCATGTTCATCTCAGTTCTTGCTCTCAACCAGCAACGGGTGCAGAGTCTTCGTGCGGATTGCTTCCCATGTTTCACGGTCCGAAAGGCGAACTCGAATGGCGTATCCGAAGACCAGATCTACGATGATCAGGAGGCGGAGAGTGCTTTGCAGACTTTCATTCGCCGTGTCTATGCTCCTTTCATCCTCGACAGACGGGTGAAAGCGGCCGTTGTGATTATCTTCTTGGGCCTTCTAACGGCAGGTCTGGCCTTGATCCCAAAGGTGTCTCTTGGGCTAGACCAGCGAATCGCGCTTCCGAGCGACTCATACCTTATTGACTATTTCAATGACCTTGATGCCTATTTCCGTACTGGCCCACCAGTATATTTCGTGACTCGCAATGTCAACGTGACAGAGCGGAACCACCAGCAACAGCTTTGTGGACGGTTCACCACATGCGAGGAATATTCTTTGCCATTTGTGCTGGAGCAAGAATCCAAGCGTCCGAATGTTTCTTACATTTCTGGATCCGCCGCCAGCTGGATTGATGACTTCTTTTATTGGTTAAACCCCCAACAAGATTGCTGCAAGGAAGATGGCAAACTCTGTTTTGAGGACCGTATGCCAGCGTGGAACTTGAGTCTCCACGGGATGCCAACGGGTCCAGAATTTATCCATTATGCTGAGAAGTGGATTGACTCCCCTACGGATGCTTCTTGTCCCCTCGGCGGGAAAGCACCTTACAGCTCTGCGGTGGTGATTGATGAGGAACATACTATGATCAATGCCAGTCACTTCCGGACCAGCCACGTCCCCTTGCGGAGTCAGGACGACTTCATTCAAGCCTATGTTGCAGCTCGCCGAATCGCCGATGGGCTCTCTCAAGAGCACCACATTGACATCTTCCCCTACTCGAAGTTTTACATTTTCTTTGATCAGTACGTCTCTATCGTACAACTGACCGGTACCCTTCTGGGGTCAGCTGTCGCCATCATCTTCGTCCTCACCTCTGCCATTCTGGGATCGGTCGCCACCGGGGCTGTCATCACCACCACAGTAGTCATGACCGTAGTAGACATCATTGGCACGATGGCTATCGCCGGCGTCTCCCTGAATGCCGTCTCATTGGTGAACTTGGTAATCTGTGTCGGTATTGGCGTGGAGTTCTGCGCTCATATTGCACGGGCATTCATGTTCCCCTCGCGCACCTTGCTGGAGAAAGCACCTGTCAAGTTCCGTGGCAAGGATGCTCGTGCCTGGACCGCATTGGTCAATGTCGGTGGAAGTGTCTTCAGCGGCATCACCATCACCAAGCTATTGGGTGTTTGCGTTCTCGCATTCACCCGGAGCAAGATCTTTGAGATCTACTACTTCCGTGTCTGGTTGGCGTTGGTTGTGTTCGCCGCTACCCATGCTCTCATCTTCCTCCCAGTAGCTCTCAGCTACTTTGGCGGTGGAGGTATGTTTATCCCCTGGGATTTTGAGTCTTTGCTCATGGACTAACCCATAATAGGATATTTTGATCCGGCCTCCGATGGTGGCCTGGAGGCTAACCTTGCCTCGCGGGGTTACAGATCCTCGCTGGTTTATGACGAATACGACGATTACCACTCTGATGAGTACTAAGCACCTCGTTTTTTTTTTTGGATTATATGTGTGACCTCTCCCTTTCATCGGAACAAATTTTACTACTGTGTCTCATGATGCCGATCGGCGAGGGAATTGGAGTTGCGGTAAAGGCCGAGGAGTTTCGGGGTTTTTTCTTCACTTATTCTTTTCCTTTCTATCTCAGTTGACACCATTTTGGTACAATCTCGAAATCTCAATTAGTTAGGGGCCAAATAACATACGTTGCTTTCGGTGCGGATCTCAGTGACTATGGGAGTCATTGCCCCTGCGCTCTGCACAAGAGCCTTATCAACGATAATTTCCCAAGTACTAGCTTGGACCCTGTGACGCGTGTGGCGGGTCTCTATCGGCTCTGAACAAAGCAATGGATATTATGATTGGTCTGTGCTGCTGCAACAATTAAAGGTTCGTGGACAACAGCACGTTAAAATGGCTGCCTGAAGTCCCTTTCTCTACTTTCCACGGTAGACAGTTTTCTCCTTTCCACCGTGCGCGTCGTTGCTGTCTGAGGTGAGATTCCTAGATCATACTTTTTGTACTTTGTCTCGTTGGATTTCATGGTAGAGGATTCTCATGTTCAGGTTGGATCATGCTAACTTTCCTAAGTTTGCCGTTGACCATTCTCCACAATGATCGCCTCCACTTCGACTTCGTTCAACTGGACTCTACCCACAAGCAGCTCTGGGGTCTCGGTGAAAGGGCCCATCAAGTCAGTCTCCAAGCCGTGCTTTGGATGCGACTGTGGCGATGAGGAGTGTGACTGCTGTATCTGCACTGTGATGTGATTTGGGTACAAATCAACCTTATATCGGAGGGTTTCCAAGGGTCATGAGGCTCTTTGGAGGAACGCGGACAAAATAATTTCAGTTTGATGATCTGGGTTCGGGTCATTTTGATCCCTGGACTTTATTAATTTGATTCTGCCTTTCTACGAGTTTTTGGCGAGCGATCTTCATGCATATATCCCGTTTAACTTGGTCTCTCCACCGGGTTGTCATCGTGTGGAATCTTCTATGGCTTTCAGAACCTTGACAGCTCTCATAACATTTGATAACATTGAATATCGTCTACTTAAAAGTTTCTCTGAATGTGTAAATCCGATCGGACAAACCAGTGGTTGACAAATGCCGGATCCCTTCCGCTGACTCAGCGCTTCAGTGGCTCTTCGTGACGATCAATTATCAAGTTGCATCTCACATATCTCCATGAATTCGCCCGCGCCCCGCAAGCGCACCGCGCGTGCCTGTGACTCTTGTTATAGACGCAAGGTAGGCAAGCTTCCTTGGAGTGCAGCTCTGGTATTGATTCAGCCAGATTAAATGTGACGCCACACTGCCACAATGTAATTGGTGTAGCCACCATAACCTCCCCTGCACGTTTGATCGTGTGGTGCAGCGGAAACGAAAACCGGAGGACGATGATAGCAAGTGAGCTTACGGCTTCTATCCTTATGTTCCAGGAGATTGATAAACTAATAATACGAGGAGTAGTCACCCTAAGAGTTCCCGGCTTTCCGAGAGAATTAGTCGCATCGAGCAGCTCTTGGCGGAGAATTTGATGCGGGAGTCTAACTCTGGTATGTCCTTCCTCCTAAGTGTGATGAGCTCGGAAAGTGTCTCATTTAATCAGAACCGATGGACTATACGCATATTATTGATGACAATCCTATTAATATCAACACTACCAACACCACTGCAAGCAACTCCCCAAGCAGCACCAGTGTTAGTAGTATCAGCAATCAGCCCATACTCTCATCTTCAGTGGGCGTTCACTTCGCCGGTCGAGAGCTGGGTGTCATCAGTCTCCTCACTGGTATCCCATTCCTTCTACCAGAGGGCCAAGAATGGATTCAGGCTCGCACAGGACAGACCATATCAAGCGAGAAACTCAGTCCATCACGGGTGCCCTGGGAGAAAGAGCGAGGCCAGAGCTCCAATGAAACAATGATGAACTTACGAAACGATGACCTATTTGAATTGCCGGACCGCCGAAGCGTGCAGATGTACTTCGACGCTTACAAGCAGTCAAGAGTGATGCGCCGACTCTTCCCCGTCGTTGATATTGAACTTTTCGCCGAAACTATCAATGAAGCGTACCGACAGCCCAAGTCGGGCTTTGAATTTGGGCAAGCGAGTACCCGAGCATGCATTATCGCCTTTGCTGCTTTTGTTGCTCGTCTTCCGCCCGTTGTTCAAATTATCAGAAGGCTGTCCTCCACTGCACTTCAAGTTGATCATGAAATTTTATCTTCCAAGGCCCAGTTCTTACTTTCGCAGGTTATGCAAGAACCTGCGAGCCTAGAAGGTGCGCAGGCTGTGACCATGCTGGTGCGTTTACAACTTCTTTCAAGTCAAATAGTCTTCCGTGGTGCTAATTTTGTCATCTTGAGGTTTTCTAGACCTTGTACGAGGTATCGTCGGGGAATATGCGAGCCACCAACTATTTTGCTGCAATAGCAGCACGTCTAATATTCATGCTGGGCGGTAATTTGAACAGCAACAAATTATATTCGAATAGCAAACACGATCGACGGAGGCAACAGCAAGTGCGCAATCTCTTTTGGATTTGTTACACAATGGACAAAGATGTTGCTCTTCGCATTGGACAACCACCCACCATTGCCGATGAAAATTGCGATCTCACCCTTCCACCGGGCTATGCTGAACATGCATTTCTGGACCCCGAAGACGCGAAGTTGTCCCACTCACAGCCGAGTTTTCCATTCGACTTGCGTCTGAGCATTATCAAATCTCGCACCCATACCGCTCTCTATTCTGTGGGCGCGATCCAAAAATCTGACGCTGATCTTCTAAAATCCATTCGGG
Organism: Penicillium frequentans; assembly: GCA_028828275.1. Lineage (NCBI taxonomy): Eukaryota > Fungi > Ascomycota > Eurotiomycetes > Eurotiales > Aspergillaceae > Penicillium > Penicillium frequentans. Next base: position 293,158 of record JAQIZY010000015.1, on the reverse strand, counting down.
AGTTGGATGACGAATTGGAGGAATGGCGATTGTCTATTCCACCTCAATGGCGACCTACCATGTCTTTTTCGGCCGAGGCGTCGGATCCCAATGTTACTATGCATTCGATTATGCTGCGTCTCAACTACTACCTCTGTATGTCCATCATCCATTCGGCAAGCAGTAGATGCAAAGCATGGAGGCAAGGAAACGGAATGCTGGATGGAGTTAATTCGAGCCTCGCTTTATCGGTCGAGGCTAGCCGTTCAACTCTCTGTTACTTGGAGGCAGGAGAGCATGTCTTGGTCGAGGGTATTTTCTGGTAAGTCTTTATATCCATAGCCTAGTCCAGCTCTTTCCGTTTCTGATGCAGTTCTTTCCTAGGGTTCTGGTTTACTACCCCATCTCGGCATTTCTCAGCATTTTTTGCAGTATTCTTTCGAATCCGCTAGACCCTCGCTCGCGCGATGATCTGGAACGTCTCAATATGGCGACGGTCATGATGGAGCGCATTTTTCACCGAAAGCTTCCTGCGAGTGAAATCGGTCACTTCAAGCTCGTAGCTGACTTCGTTGCAGAGATGAAACGTCTGGCTGAGTGTGCTGTTGACAAAGCGTGGCGTGAGCAGAGTGCTGGCTCGCTTCTGCCTCAGTAAAAGCTTCCTTGTGTCCTTCTGTATCGCCTGGGTGGTCATTTAAACTTTTGGGGATTTTGGTGAGTACTGGCGTCGTGGTATGGGCAATATAGAATGTGGTTATATTATTTTAGACATAGATATTTCAATCCCGGCTCCACAAATACATAATAATACGCTACCAATATGTTCACTCGAATATAGGTACCAAGTAACTATTTTGAAGAAAGCAGTTGGAAATGTAAGGAATGTTTCCAAGATTTCTGGAACACTGGAAAGTAGAGCTTATGATGGAAGAAGGGGTAGAACAAAGGTTCTGGTAGTTTGGGGATTTTGTGCTCTTCATATTGGAATCCTCATTGTGTCCGCCCACTCTTCTGAGTCTTATACAGCTCAATAAGGATGCCATGACTCGATTGGACCTGTCGTAATAACATGGAAGCCTGGAAAATGACACTCTATGTCTGCAGAGTGAGTCATCGGTCTGCGGAACGACGCGTCGGAAGGATCCTAGGTGCAGCGACCAGCGTGCCCATCCAGTTCACACAGTCATGATTTTGTGGGGTTCCGCAGGGTTCCGCAGGGTACGGATGGACATGCCATGATGTTTTCATGCCATTAAATAGCCCACTAGGCTCGTGGTCCACCAAGCGATATTTTGAGCGTCTTTGTCGGTGGGGTGGAACGGGGTGGTTTGAAGCTCAGGTTGATATGCATGGGACTGTTGCATATCTTAAACATATTTAGATTTCCTTTTCAAGCAGGTCCCAGACCATCCGTGAGTCCTCGGCCTTGCGAGAAGCTGACTCCAGAGTGCTTGCATCTGCCGATTGAGCCGCCGAGCTAATACGGCTACCCTCGGCCTGAATGTCATCTAGGACACCCTCAATATCCGCCTTGATCTTGTCCATCTGTTTGATTTCTTGTCTGGTTCGCTCCAGTTGCTCCTCCATCATCATGATAAGCGATTCGCGGGCCTGGTGTGGGCGATACAAGTTAAGAAGGTGGTGAGCATTGATGAATAGATTGCGCATGTCCTCTACCTTCGGCTCAAATTGTTCTGGCGATACTGAGAGGATTCCGACAGTCTCCAGGAAGTTGAGAAGGAGAGATTTGCTGATTTTGAGGAGGTAGTAGGCATGGCTTAGCGGTTGAGGCGATTGGGAAGAGCCCTGTGTGGTATTCGTGGCTGGTTCAGGGTAAAGCTGTTCGATGCCCTGCTCTTGTAGTGAAGGTAAGGTGGTTGATAGCTAGTAATTGGTTAATCTAGTGAGTTGGAAAAGATCGCGGTCTCGCCAGACTCACTGTTTGTAATTCGCCGAATACTGAGTATTCTCCCGTGGGGATATCAGGCGGTACTAGAAAGCGAAGCTCGGGGGCCAAGTCAAGTGCGCGTAATTCTGCCGGTGACCACTGCTTGTTGCGATTGGGCCGCCCATCCTCGTCCTTCGAAGCCTCTGTCTTGATCTCTTTTAACCTGTCGAGGTTCTCACGTGTGAAGTGTTTCCACAAGGGCGGCGGTGGCGCGAAGGCCGTATTGACTGCGCGTTGCTGGTTTGGGTCGGCCATTATGTTTAAATATTCGGATCAAGTCTGACTGCAAGAAAGCGCCTGGTTGGCGAGGTGAAGGAGTGGTAGAGTGGAGGTTGTAAGAAGCGCGGAAGGGTAAAGTGGGTCTGTGCATTGCGACGACTGCCCGATAAAACAATCCACTTGACATGCAATTCCGGTGAATCCCCCTGAGCTTCATATCTTTCATTCTGCACACTTTTAGTGCAAAATGCCTCGAAGCGGCCCGGGGACTAGGGATTCGCCCTCAATTCTACACCAAGCCGGACTTGGGGGAGCTGTAGCTCGGTTCTACCAACGCACCTATGCGGGTGACTATATCGCGTTGGGGTGTCTCGTGGCAGGATGGTTTATGGTGATCCCAACTCTCACTCTATCTCTCGAAGCAAATACTAACAAGAAACTGTCTTGAAATAGATTCCAATCTTCGTGAATCCTTTTCACCGCATGTTTTCCCTCGATAACAAGGCCATTCAGTATCCAATGGCCACTCACGAACGAGTACCTCTCAGTAAGGATCTCGATATCTCTCCCTCCACAAATGGCATACTCATTGCCTTTTTAGTCTGGTCTATAATATTTGCCGGCGTGATCCCCTTTGGCATCATTCTCGCCTGGTCCGCTCTTTCGCGCCCAGGTGTACAGCAAACACAGGCCACTGTGCTCGGGTTCCTCGTGTCGCTCGTCCTTGGCACATTTTTAACCGATATAATCAAGAATGTGGTAGGCAGGCCTCGTCCTGATCTGCTAGCGCGGTGCAAGCCCGCCCGGGGCACGGCGGATAATGTCCTCCTCACATGGACTGTCTGTACAGAGCCCAACCAAGCACTCCTCTTTGAAGGATGGCGCAGTTTCCCTAGTGGACATAGTAGCTTCTCGTTCAGCGGGCTAGGCTATTTGACTCTGTGAGTAAATTTTGCGCAAATAGGACTGGGCTGTTTACTGATTGGTGGTTATAGCTTTTTCTGCGGCCAGATGCGTGTGTTCCGGCCTCGATCAGACCTTGGTCGGTGTCTAGTTGCCTTCACTCCTCTTTTCTGCGCTCTCTTGGTCGCCTTGTCTCGCCTAGCGGATTACCGACATGACGTGTGGGATGTGACCTGTGGTGGACTTTTGGGTATGGGAGTGGCTTGGTTTTCATATCGCCGTTACTATCCGTCTGTATGGTCGATACGCTGTGATGTAACCTATGATAAAGCCGATTTCACCGGTCAGGAAAGCTTTGGTCGGCCAGATGATGAAGAGCAAGGACTGTCTCGGCCGTTTATGTCCCGGAACGAATATGGCTCGGAAGAATACCCACTGGAGGACCTGGAGTCAACCCGGTGAAGAGCGTCGCTTTTCGTGTACAGAACAGTATGCTAGGTAAATTGGAGCTCGAATGATGATTGGAAACCAGAAACATGGATCTAGGCTTTGGATACATACCCAGGCTTTCAAATTGCAGAAATCGCCAGCAATGCGATTAACGGCATAGCACATGTAATGGAATCAATATGGCCCCTGGGCCCCAATACGAAGACTAGATCAATCAGGATAATAAGAACGATAAAATCAATATCTATATTTATTAAGCTCTAGCTATTCAACTTCCGGGGATGCGGGGTGGCCAATCTCGATAGTGAAATTTCCCTTATCGCCCCGCGGGGATCCTTGCACTCTTCTAATCAACCTCTATCCACCTATACACACATTACTTCGAGGGCACTTCGAAGACGTGCAGGTATCGAATTGACTGCACTCTTCATCTGATGGGCGCTTGACTCGTCTGTCAACCGAGCTCATGTAACGTTTGCCACACATTGGATGCCGCGCAGAAAAGCCGCCGACCGTACGGGACCGGTGAAAACCCGGTCTCGTAGCGGCTGTCGAGAATGCCGAGCTAGTCGAGTGAGATGTGATACCAAGAAGCCCGTCTGCACGCGGTGCTGGCAGAAAGGGCTGCCATGCTCTACTAACCTGGAGCTCAAATGGGAGTCCGAATTTGCCAGTCGTGGCGTGGCTTTTGGGCGCGCGGGAGTCTGGAGTAAAACCAGACCAGACGGGACACAGTTTTCTCCAGAGTCTTCGGATGAGATACGCCAGTGGTGCCTAGTACCCCAAATCCAGCCATGGGGATTCGTGAACAGCGGAGTAGGCACATTCGATAATCCCAATGAAGTCGATGTGGTCTCGAACGAACAGCATGAAGTTTCCCTGGCCTATCGCACTGCATCGAGAAATGCCCGCATTTTTCCAGCACTTGATCCGGGCCCTTCGCCAGCTATATCGTTATTCCCGCAGGCGATACAAATAGGCCATGGGGAGCTTCTTGACTACTACCTTCAGCAGGTGTGCCCTCGTACGAGTGCCAGTACGACCATGTCGTCGCCATTCGCCTCGGTGATCCTGCCTTTCAGCGTATCTGCATCGCCGACGTTGTTCAAAGCTATTCAGGCTCTAGGTGCATGCCACTTGTCTCGAGCTAACCCGACATACGCTCCTCTTGGCCTCCGCTTAAAGTCTGAAACATTGAGGGATCTTCGACGCCGTCTTTCCAACGAAGGTTCCTTGACCTGCTCTGCGGACCCTGAGGTATTGGTGATCATGATGATGCTGTGTCTTTACGAGATTGCCGATAAATGCGACCAGCAATGGACAATCCATCTCAAGGGTGCCAAAGATTTAATTCGACTAAGGAGACAACGGGCCCTCACACCTCCACAAACACCAGATGCGTCTCATCCAGTCTCTGCCTTTGCTGAGCATTTCTTTGCTTTTCAAGATGTCATGGGTCGAACTGCTTGTGCCAAAGAAGTCTTATTTGGAAGCGACTACTGGAGAGCAGATGATCGCAATATCGATCTGTGGATGGGGTGCAGTCCCGAGCTCGTCTCAATTCTTACCATCATTACCGATATGAGCCGTGATCGACGACAGCTTGATTCTGACATCGATCGAGATTCCTTCAACCAGCGCGCAGCATCTATTGAACACCAGCTTGAGAATTTGATACAGGAAGTTGGAGACGGGGACGAGGATGATGACGCGCTCGCGTCCGCTGCAGAGGCTAAGCGGTTAGCCGCCCTGCTTTACCTGCACTGCGGATTGTATGGGGCCAGTCCCAGGACTCCCCTGGTGGCGGAATACGTGAATCGAATCCTTCAGTTGCTATCGGAGCAGTTAGAAAGTGGTCCTTTGGTCAGTGTAACTTGGCCTCTCTTTGTCGCAGCCGTCGAGCTTGATCCGTCGCACGACGAGCTCTGGTTTGCCTCCGATAACCCCGTGTCTGGCCGGTCGATCATACTACGGGCCCTGGCCGCGATGGGTGAATCGACTATTTCCAATATCGCTCGAACAAGAGCAGTGATTACACAAGTTTGGCAAGCTCGCGATCAGGATTTGCTCAAAGCGCCGCAGATGAAGGGGCTGAATGACTGGGAGTGGTATGTCGTGCCCGTGAGCGATGCCATGAGCCTGGCATGACGCTGTATCAAACCATGTATTTTTTTTTGTTACTCAAATGTATCTATATAACCCCAAGCTGTGTACAGTAAGTACATCTTTAGTTAAAATTCATGATGATTCCATTGAAGAATTAAAGTGCGATTTGACGTGTGTTGGACTGATCGCCACTGCGGGGCCAATGGCCGACTCCGCTTTCGGGTTAGCCGCCCATTGTCTCGCGATAACTTCGCGCGTACTTCATCCCATCTCCAATAATTCCGACATGTTTATATGGTGATATACTATTCTGCTGATATTACCGGAGAATGGCTCTACCCCGGCCTCCAGGGCCAGAGCGGAGCATATCGGCTCATCCATTTGAGAGCAAGTTAAGCCAACAACTCCAACCAGAATCGTCCTTTTCGCAGGAGCGTGTGTCGCGCTCGCCCAAATCACGTTCTTTGTCAGACGCTTCCAAGCCTACGACTACACCTCAACCATCTACAGGAGATTTAAGTCGTCCTCCGAGCAAGGACGATAGTGCGCTACCCACCTTACCGGCCACGCCCAATCGCTCGGACAGCCTCCATCATCCCAACCTATCCTTGAACCTCCCCTCCAGGGGATCAGGATCCCCCTCCATTTCTCGCGCTCCACTATCACCTAAACTAGACTCTTCGCAAATCTATGGTTCTCCCGGGTCGGTCCTTCCGCGGCGCTCCCGTGGCCTGGACTTCTCGCGCGCGTGCACCAACCTTCACCATTCTACTCTCGCTGAGTCTTCGCCTGACTCGTCACCCACAATTGGAGGCCGTGGCGTGACCATACCACAGAGGCGTGGATCCCTTGGCTCAACATCGGTTCCCGTCTTCTCGACTTCCGGGCCCGCTGATCGTACCACAATCTCGAGCTCCGTGTCAAGCGTGAATATGATGGAGTCCGATACCAGCAGTAGTGAAGAAGACGACGACGCCATGATGGGTGACCGCGACGACGTCATGCTCTCTACACCCCAGGCGTCCCGCATGGCGAGTGGACCGAGCCCCTTCAGTGCAAACAACATTCAAAGCCCCGGGAATGAATGGATGGGAGGCTATTCACAAGCAGCTGCCAGTCTTATGAGTTTTCAGGCTCGCTTTCGCTACAGACGAAGTCGCCACAGCTCCAGCAGCGCCAGTGGTAATAGCTCCAAGCCCAGCCCGGGGCCTCACTCTCCTCCGGTCATGAAGAGCGTAGAGAATCCGACAGGAGGCTATTTCGCTCATGGACCCTCTGTGCATGCAAGACGAGAGAGCTTGAGCCTTGGCACACGGGACCTTCGCCTGTCCGATTTGAGTGACGATGGCGAGGGTCGTGCTGTACGAGCGGGGAGCCCCACGGCTGCAACCCATTCAGATGGTGGACCATTGGGTGTCATCCGCCGTGCAGTCACCCGGCGAGGAAGTCTATTGGTAAGTGATTCCTCAAAGACCATGTTGAATGTCTCGACTAATCATTTCTTAGCCCAAAACAAAGACTTTTGCTCGCATTCGCGCCGCGTTGATGGAAGAAGGCCAACCCGTCGATAGCGATGTCAAACGTGAGGCTGAAGTGATTCGACAGGTTCGCGATACAGAACCTGAGACATCTCCTAAGATCGGTACTTTCCCTTCTCTGCACCCAAGTGAAACATTAGAGGAATCACCAGGCGAGGAGTCAACACCTGTGAAGTCAAACCAGGATGCGAGCAGCTTCAGCAAGCAAGCCAGTCGCAATTCTGGGGGCGTTGATTTTTGGAACTCGTTTGACGAGCGATACCGCACTCCACCACCATCCTTACGCCAGGCCGCGTCGTCTGTCGCAGACGATGATATGCAGATGGACATGACTCCGTCTACAACCATGGAATCGACCACTGCTGACTCTAAATCGCGCTCCCGCTCTTCCACCCCATACGCGCCTACGGTCGTGGGCGAAATTCGTCGGAAGCGACGACGGGAGGATGACTTTGATCCAAACCTTTTTAAGCGCCGGGCCGTATCGCCTAGTGTCAGTGCCCAGAGTAGTCCGGTCCTTACCCATTCGTCCGTTGTTGACAATGGACCGAACATCTGGGGCCCACCATCTAAGCTTGGGGCACCTTTCTCTGAGCGCGCCAGCACCGATACTAACAATCGGACGACGCCACATACTGGCTCGACGAAGCGCGTGGGCTTACAAGGCATGACTGAAGCCAGTGATGGATTTATGAACATGAGCATTGAATAGAGTTGGCGTCAACTTCTTGCTAGGGTCTTTTTATCTTTTCCATTTTACTTTCTATTTGTCTTTCGGGGAACTCGATCATCTTTTCTCTTAGCGCAGATCATGGCGTGTGGACTAGGCATTGGCGTCGGGAATTCTGAGCGCATATACATTCTTTATTTCTTAGCTTCAAGATACCACAAATTTATTGAAATAATGAACTTTACATTGATGATAGTAATTGCGATAGGTAGACCTTGTTAGTTGCTCTTATTTTGGTTGGCGGAACCACGTGCGGGTCCCCGCCCCGAGCTCGACTTGACCTCCGCAACCTCCTCTCCATCGTTCGCCGATTCCGATCTAGCTTTCTCTATTCCTTGCAGCATGGCTTCCACTGTTGAAATTGCATCCTCTTTCATTGAGGGTGCCCCGCCAGGCGAAGTATGTCAATCCTCATTGTTTACCCGTACCCCTCCATGTTGTGAAACATGCTGACACTGGAACTTGTAGCTCGCGGATGTTGTTGCTGGTAATCGACTCTCCTCTCCTCTCCTATCTGAATGCGATCCCGAATAGCTCTACAATTCCGCATCGTCGCAGTCCGCATGTTGATACTGAATTGCCGATAGATGTCCAGACCCTGACCGAGGGCGAAGATATTATTCCCCAGCTCGCACCGGCATTTGAACGATACAATGAGAGCCAGTTGACCACTGTCAAACTACCGGGCTCAAGCCAGGAGGTGGGATGGTCGTCCTCCGCAAATTGGCTGCATGCTGATAACGTGGCAGGTCATTGTTAGTGAATTTAATAAGCTTGAGGGCAACCGCTACTTCGACTCGGAGAGCCAAACCTCCTTTGAGATGGATCACATTACACAGGTATGCTGGGATCGGATGCTCGGGGTAATATAATATTGGTGAAAGCTTACGCACGCTCAGACTGCTTCCGCGGCGCAATCAGCTCCTTTGGAGTCTCAGAATGCCGACCTGATGTAAGGAATCGAGATATCAACTTCTCCGATGACCCTGCTCCCCATATACGCCTTTGCTCACACTGCTATAGTAAATCACTGCTCAAGTCTTTGAGCATTCATGCTCGCGAGCATTACTCCAGCTGCTCATACGGTGTCTATCCCATTGAGAACGATTCCGCTGTCGCCATTCTCCTGGTCGCAAACAAATACTCGCCCAACAACTTCTGGTATGCTTTGAATACTATGGTGGATTCATTTGGCAAGAAACTAATAATTGTGTACGTGATTAGGAACGGTCGATTCCGTGCCATTTACCAAGTCCCCGTCTCTTCCTCTTCCACAACCGTGACCGGCAAGATCCACGTTCACGTGCACTACTATGAGGATGGAAATGTGGCTCTCAACACCGCCAAGCCAGTCAGCGCTTCGGTCTCATCGGTGTCTGCCGAGGCAATCATGTCACGTATCGCTGCAGCCGAGCGCGACTACCAGGAGGAGTTGAACCGGGCATTTGTCAGCGTGGCTGAGGGGGCCTTCAAGGGACTTCGGAGACAACTGCCTATCACCCGACAGAAGGTTGAGTGGGAGAAGGTGGGTGGATACCGACTTGGACAGGATATCTCTGGCGGCAAGGGACGGTAAATCATTGTTTTCTCGACCGATTGATTAGCGTTGAATACATATTTGAGGAATACATTCAAACAAACAAATTCTGTTGCAGACTAAGGGGTACTTATACAGGTCGCGTTATTCCAAGGTTCTAAGATTCCAAGATCCCAAGATTTGGATGTTGAAGTGATTTGTATCAAGTGGACCGGTGACCCATGTCTACCTGAACAGTCTATACTTCTGTTGATACACCACAAGTTAAGAAAGCCGAAGCCAATAAAGTGTACCTCTATTACTGAACTTCTTACGAACAATACGCTTAGGTTCTTTGCTTCTTTACCGTCCCTTCATACGGTGAAGAAAGCTGAATAAGCAAATCCAGTCTAACTAGGGAGGTCCTAGCGACTAGCGCGGCACCCATCAACACACAACCCTCACCTCTCTTTGAACATAGACAGTTACAAAATATCTCTCCAACGACTTCCAATGTCCTCAAAACTCACCCGATTCGTCAACAATGGCGCTGGTCTGGAAAAGACTCTACGCCTGATCCAGTCCGTAGCGCAGATCGCCGCAGTTTTCACAGTCGGCAGTACCGCCGTGCAATTGACGACCGCCAAGTTGCAATTGGCTCTGAGTAAGTAGCCATTGGACTCTCAACACATTGCAGATTAACATTCATTGGTCTGGGGGTGCTAATATGAATTAGCTCGACGATTCTTTCGCTTCTTTGGCTTCCTCCAATCGTTCGAGCGGGTATCTACCCTCCTTACGAATGGGGGTATTGGATCCGTAGCCGGGTGGATAGACCTCGCCAAATGGACCTGCTTCAGCCTGTACTTTGTACTTGAGGATTTGACAATTGTATGTATTGTTGCACGGTACATGCGTGAATATGGCTAACATGAATATAGTTGCATGCTATGGGCGTCTATGCAGTGCCATGGGAGGAACGGGTCATGCGCGAGGCCAACACCTTCTGGTTTTTTGCAATCTCGTTCTCGCTTGTTGGCTCTATTTATGCGCTTCTGTTCTCTGGGGCTGCTGAGCAGAAGACCGAGTCCAAAAGTAGTGAGAAGAAAATTAACGAGAAGACTGGGAAGGCTGAGAAAGCTGCGAAGGTTGAAAAGCCTGCGCCTGGTGTTAATACATCGTTTTTGATGAAACAGATTATGGTGGATGGGTGTGACATTTTACTCCCTGTGACACTTTTGGGCTGGTATCATCCCGGAGATCTTGTCGTGGGTGGCACTATGGTGTTGAGTACGTTGTTGACCGGGTCGAGCATTTGGGCTCAGGTGTGAACATGGCTAGGTTTGTTTATAAAGCACAGTAGATATATATATATATATACATGGACGGATAGATGTGTAAACGTACTGTACAACTTTGAATATATGAGCCACGACTGAATTCCAAAGGTTGAACATCTGACATACGAGCCAGGTGGAGACCGAAGCTATCTATGTCTTGATAGATGCCCTAAAATTAGGGTTCTTGAATTCCTGTTGCCTATGGCATGACATGCTTCCTTTTAGTCCGTAGTTATCAAGTGCAATAATGAAACAAATAAAATGGCTCATCCAAAAAATGCTCCACTCCTGATAGAAGGGAGACGAAACAAAAAGTTGGACTCGCGGGGAATCGAACCCCGGACCACTCCCATGCTAAGGGAGTATTATACCACTAAACCACAAGCCCAATTGATATAGTACGTCACAATGCTATGCTATATGAAGTAAAAACAAAACATGAGCGGCATTTGGTCATGGGAAACGCGAAAGTCAATCGGATTCTACTTGCACAAGGTGCCAGGCGGATATAGTTGGGACGCAGTTCGGGTATACCTGTGCCGAAACTGTGCCGTTGTGGTCCCGCCATTGGGGGCCGAGACATTGATCTTTCCCTCAAACCACTCTTTTGTCCCGCTTTCCCTTTTCACTGCAAGGCTGGAGAACTTTGATTTCGATGTCACACCATCACTAATTTCATGACTATCTGCGTTCTACCTTCCTAGCGATCTCTTGATATCAATGACGGATTTAATAGCGCTGTAGGGCAATAGCCTTGCCTTTGCCCTTGCAGGATGGCTGGGATTTGGAACACTTCGACTGCAAAACTGGATATGCTCCCAACGTCTTCCTAATGGTCCTTCTTGCGGACTCCCTTATTTCTAGGGGCATTGGCGGCGACGCTTTTCTATCTGATAGACCAAATAGGTGAGCCGCATGTGTCTCCTACGGATGTGTCGCTCTTCCTGCTATGGCCTACTGGGCTAGTTTGTTATCTGATTCACTAAGGTCTCTATCTCGATTGGCGTCTACCTGTAGTGACTGAAAAACTTGGAAGGTCGATTGTCTTAGTCCTATGGCTAGCTGGCATTTTCGCGTTTTATCGTTAAGTAGGCCAATAGATCTTATATGTTATGTAACTCGTATGCTCTAAGCTTAGAGATTGATATACTCCTTTAGGGCGTAACCGCAAGACTCGTGTTTACAAAGTTTAGAAAAACTAAAAAGACTCAGGCATCGGCTGCTTAGGTGGCGTTTATAGTCTACTAAGTAGAGAGGCATATCTAGACATTAAGAGACAATGGGTCCAAAACATCTCGAGATTCAAACATATAATTTCAAGAATTTCTCTATACAATGTACACCCACTGAGCGTTCAAACTATGCTGAAAAGCCATTGAATTCATATTTCATAAGAATAAAAATTGAAAACCCTAGAAAAACCCTACATGCGAAAACGAAAATAGTTACAAGTACGCCACAAAAGTTCTGACGCTAGTCATGGGAATCAAGAAAAAGGGGACCCACAGGGAGTAAATATCGGAATGAAGAAATAAGGTCCGGATTAGGTTAGGTTCCGCGGAAGCCTAGCTAGAGAAGAATAAATATATTCGTAGAAGAAGTGTGTTATTGTTATATCCCATAGAATATGTCTGTCCAGAGTAAACAGTACCTATACTATAGCAAATTGTAAAATCTGCGCATCGGGTATAATGGAAATATATTCAGAAGCAACGGGCCCCATAGAAGAATACTAATAGCGATGAATTAAGCAGGTTCAACGACGCCATCTTTCTGAATACGAGCTGTGTATAGGCGTCATTGGCAGTTGCAGAAGTTATAAGGCCAGATCCAAGGGCCACGAAACTAGGAATACCCTTAGTTCCCCAATGTCATCCATCTCGCGGCAGGCCACCGAGAGCACCTTCAAGTCGTACCCACTGGGTTCTTAAAAGATGCATTTTTTCCTTTTCCAAACGTAAAAAGACCTCTAAGTCCCCACTTGGAAGTCGTGGAAGCACAATCGGATATCTTTTATTTACCAGTCGCGGTAATCGCACGGCGTCACAGTTTTTGATCTTGTCTCCCCAGTTCAAGTCGTAAATCCCTTCATCGGCCCATGAGACGATTGAAGGGCTGTCATTATGAGGACCAAGTCCTATGTTCCTCACATCCCTTTGAGCAGCCAGATGTTGAACCACACTTCTCATTCTTTTCTGGTTCACCATAGTAATGGCTTTTCGTATGGCTGCTGCTACCCTTGCTAGAGGGGGTAAGAATATGGTTGTATCAGTGCTAGTAGCAATGCACCTCAGATCACTTTCTCTTGCTGTTGCCAACGAAATACCAAAAGCAGCGCCAAGATAACCTGGCGGCAAAGGAGGTCTGTATTCATGGCGGAAATTGACGGGAATGCGTATTACACGCTCACCATTGCCCGGCACTGGAAGACAAGTATCATTTCGAATCTCTGTGATTACAATGGCACTCCATAATATTGCTGTCAAAATGTCGCCTTTTGAGACCCAGGGAATGCCACGGGGAAGAAGCCCAATAATTTGGTTCTTCATAATTTCCAGGCCTTGCCTCTGGAATTGGAATATCGAACTTTCCATCTCGCTAGGTGCTGGGACCTTTGGATTGCCTCTTTTCTCAATTTGCCGGACATGCAATAAATCAGGGCAACGTTGCGAAGAGTCGGTGGGTGTGGATATCAATTTTTCACGGTCTATCCAGTTAGCTGAGAATCGAACTGCTCTGGAGTTGCCTGTGCTACAATGTGAAGCCCAGATACTGAGTAGAGCGCCGAACCCTGTGATGTCCGTGGTTGAATGATGGATGCTCACACATAGAAGGTAGCCATGCCGCACCAGGAATAGAGTTGCCCTAAATACTGGTAATGGATGTTTTTCTGCATTTTCTTCCATAGGGAATAAATCAAGCCCATCCATGGACGATGGAGTGAAATTCTCTGACTTGAGTGAACAGTAATCCACAATTGAAGATAGATCTTGTATAGAAAACAGGTTGTCCAAAGTTTGGTAAGGCTTGCTCAACGCGACAGAGCCCTTTGGAGAATCTCCATCGACGATTCCACAGGCCAAGTATGGGACATCTGTTAGGGTACCTACAAGTCCATCTTTCAGAATTTGAGGAGTTTGCGGACTGGATGAGGGAAAACAGAGAATCTGACGAATATAAGATCTAGGCATCATCCAGTCAAGAGGGGAAAGAGGTGTGTTTTGACTGATATCTGACATTTTGCGATGCTTTTGTCTTTCGACAAGTTTTGGTGAAGTGAAAGATTCGCACAGGTGGGGGCTCAAAGCGCCCGCATAAGCCCGCAGGGAATCGATAGTACGTAGTGCTTACAGTACTAGCGCGAATCAGATCATGATTACAGGCTAACCAGGATCAGCTCAGAACTACCTAATAAGGCACTTTGCCCAAGGTGTACGAGAGTTATGGATAGAACATCCCGAAATCAAATGAAGTTGAATTCGTACTGACACTAATGTCAAGCTAGATTTCCTAATCTTATTCATCACCTCCTACCAAGTTCATCTGCAACCTCTAAAGAGCAATAGCATTTGCGTCTCACAACTTGTGCAATGCTTTTAATGGAAGCAAAGAACCGAATTCACCCATCCAATGTTGGAGTTGGTGCAACCCCAGGTTTGACCCTTGTGATGACCAACATTCTCCGACGCACCACTGCAGTCCTTGCCAGTGAACAAGGTGCAGTAGGTGCCACTTTCCTTGCCAGCACTAATACCAAACGAAGCAGCGCCGCTGTTCAGGTTGGTGCAGGTTCCCTCGACGCTGGCTCCCAAGCCCTGGAAGGCGTTGCAGCCACAGCCATTGCAGGTATATGCGTAGAACGAGTCGGCGGCTGCCAGAGATCCGTAGCTGACCAAGAGGATGGAAGGGAGAAGATTCTTGAATTGCATGGCTGAAGGTTTTAGTTAGTGGTGATGCCAAAATTTATACTGGTTGTGTACCTACTGCCGGTATTGGAGGTTCTACTGAGGTAGAGTCTCTGAGGATTGATGGTTGATGATTCCGTAGTATGAATTGGAACTGATGGTACTATTGCAATTACTGAAGGGGACGGACTTGGCTTTTATAGACGAAGTTGACTTGAGAGCACGTTCCGTTTTCCACTTTTGGTGGCGAGCCCAGCAAGACCAAATTTGGACAGCCCAATTGAAGTGCAAAGTATGGCCAAGTAAGGCGACCCATTTGCCTATTCAGTATACTTTAGCGCGAATGTATGCTCGATCATTTCTAGATGAGTCGTATAGTTGAGATGGAGGCTAGTCAGCTGAGCTGTATTAGGCATCCCTGGTGCCTGGCTATATCGTATTAGAGGCAGAGGACCTGCTATATCGGGTTAGCCAAATCGACGCCATTGACCATTCAAAATACATTGATGCATATGCTCAGAAAAGTTTCAAACAGGGGTGTATTTAAGATCGACGCTAGTCAACTAAGTCGAAACAGTTGCCTATTGAAGATGTCTTAGACCCTTGGTGCATATGCTTGGCCAATCCTAGAAGAGCGGTGAAGTTAGGATCGGGGCTAGTGAATTGACTAAAAGCTCCAAGCATTACTAGGCCTCCCGGGTGGCTTGACTACAAGCCGAAAGAACTGCTTACCCATGGAGACCAGGCGGTAAGCCTACATGGATTGGGTCCCTGCATGGATCAAAGGGTCTCGTGGTGCCATCGCCAGGGATACGTCGGGTGACCCCCAGATTAAAATGACATACCAAACTTGTGGAGACATAAGCTGGAGGGATGTGGAAAACGTCTAGATCGCTATTAGTCATTGTCTCGATGGAATCTCTTACTACAGATATCCACTTTCTGGCGTTAGTCTGACACTATGCTGACAGGGGTCCGCTCCTAATGCCGCTCCTACGTCCACTCTCGCATCCGCATGTGCTGTAGGACTCGGTCACCGAAGCGAAGCAGGATGTCGTTTGTACCTCACTCCGATCAAAGCACATATTACTCAATGGACACTTGTACAATTATGCACAGCCACCGAAAGGAGATACTATGTGCCTGCCGTACAATGTGCACCATTGAGTACAGTGAACAAATCAAAAGAACAGACTAAACGCGTGTATTAATGCAAAAAGTACAAAAAGGAAATGCATCATCCGTGAATCGAACACGGGCCTCGTCGATGGCAACGACGAATTCTACCACTAGACCAATGATGCTTAGTAATATGAAAGGCTAAGTCAAATTTGTTTCATATACTGTTCATTAGATGCCTTAAAGTTCTCCGGGGCAATCTTGTCACACATGTAAGGAGAAACCGAAATCCTTAGGGCCATTCATGATGGGAATATTCCAGGCTCACACGAGCAAGTAACACCTTTAGAATAGGATGCTATCCAACTCAGAACCATCACCTTGCTCCCATGGGTGTTCATGCTCCACGGCCAGTATCAGTTCTTCATGCGAAGCGCTCCGAGGCACAACCTGCAGCTTGCACGGGACAGGATGGCTGATGACCCCAGGCTGAAATTCTGCTTTGACATCTACCTCGACACCATTCTCTACAGGTTTGCTGATTTCAAACACTGCGAGGGACTTTGCAACGCTGAGCCATACTGTAGTATCTGCCAGAATTCGGCCAGGGCAGACGCGACGCCCAAAGCCGAACACGAAATTGTGCGGATCCGCTTCAGGTTCCCGGCCATCGATCTCCAAGAAGCGCTCTGGCTTGAAGGCCAGAGGGTCACGATATAAAGCAGGATCGTGCATCATACCCCTATCATTCAGGTTAAACAAGTTAAATATATACCTTTGGGGAACCCTGGGAATAAATGGAGACTCACCAAATATTTGGCATGAGAAGAGAGCCTTTGGGGATATAATATCCATCGTACATGTCGTCGGTCGTGGACATATGTGGGATCCCCATCGGTACTACAGGGTGCCAACGGAATACCTCCTTGACCACTGCATTGACATACGGCAGTTGATCGCGATCTGTTAAGGTGGGAAGTCGATTAGTCCCAATCACTCGATCAATCTCGCCCTGTGCCTTTTGTTGGGCTTCTGGATTCAACGCCATAGCGAGGAAGAAAGTTCCAATTGAAGACACGGTCTGATCCATGTTAGCAAGACTGCCAGTTAGAAGAATGCAAGGAAGTTTCATACAGTGTCGGCACCTGCACCATAAAGCGATGCGGTTGTCCATCTGGCAACCAGCTCCTCCTCCGATCCGGGAGATGGAATCCCATTCAGTTTGAATAGATCGGAGAGAAACGAGGGTTTATACTTGCCATCTTCAATCCGCTTCTGAACAAGGGCGTAAGGCTTTTTTGCAACATCCTCAAGACTTCTCCTCCACTCCTGTGCGGTTCGTTTGAACCCAGCGCCCGGAAACCAGGCTGGTACGTATTTTACTGAATCGGCATTAGCCTTAGGGGGGCAACAGAAAGGAAAGCAGGCTAAACTTACATGACGGTATGATATCTACAAGCCAAGTACCCGGCGTCGAGGCAAGTGAGAATTGCTCAAGGGCTACATTGACAAGGTTCACCAACAGATCTTGCTTGTGCGGCTCAACCCTATAACCATAAGTTATTTGAAGAATGACTGCCCCAGCCTCACTATATGATTCCGTTATTGTCTGACCGATATTATGTGGGAATTGGGAAGATCACTGACGTCTGGATGTGCTGCGTAATATTATCTTGGTCCTTTAAGACACGCCACAACAGGCGACGGGCTTCGACCTCCTGCAATGGAGCATACTGTAAAGCGACCTTCTCTGAGCCAAAGTATGGTTTTAAAAGCTTTCGATATGCCTTGAAACGGTCCGTGTATGGCTGCATAGATATAGCATGCCCCCAGCCCACCCTAGTATTTTGTTACTTTTCGGTCCGAAGACTTGGTCCCCGTACTGAGATTCAAAAGGGAACTTTGAACTCACATTTCAGAAGCGAAAACCATGTGTGGCCTTGAGGAGTGCACTGATGCGCGTTTGCGTAATAGTTCTGATGCTATCTGTGTATCATTTATGATTACGATCGTCTGTCCCATCACCGTGACGGAGCTGATTGGCCCTACAAAAGCGTTTCTCCATCAGCAATAGTCCTTTACAGATAAAAACTTCAGTCAACCGGGGTTCCTTGACCTACCATATAAATCCTTATGCTTGAGCCAATGCATCCAATCTTGCATGCCTGGAGGCGGTAGGTCGGCGATGTTACCCACGATTGGCTTAGGCCGAGGGCCTGGGGGCAGTGGCCCTAAGGGCTTTTTACGTTCCACCCATAATTTCGTGATGTAGAGAGCAAATAGCCCCAGTATAGCCTTCAAGAGCTCTTTAAACATGTTGACAGATCACAAAATGTAAAAGTGGGAATGGGGCTGCAGAAGAGAAGAAAGTGCAAGTCCGTATCGCACATGAATACGAGCCAATGACCATTCATTTAGTTTGGTTGATTATTGGTACTTTTGACCCTCTGCAGTGAACGGCATTTGTGCAACCAAGGGAGTGCATTGGCAGTGGTCCCCGCAGTTCAATGGTGCCGAACGAACAACGGGTGTCCGAATTTTGAAATGTATTTCCGGAGAACTCGCCAGCTCTTGCAAATGCCGTGAGACGAACGGGATTGGCATTGTAAAAGGAATCAAACTGCATGGTTCTTCACGTGTGACAGGTAAGCTGATTGGAAGGATGACCTGAAGGATTCCAGATCGGGACGAAATGTTGTTCAATCATCGTCGGTAATTTCTCCCTCTGTATAATATCGGCCAATGTCTAGGGCCGAGACCAGTCATATGCAGTTGGAAACAGCTGGTCTATTGAACGGGTGCTCAGGGGTCCACTACTGCGTCCGCTGCTGCATCCGCACGTGCCGTGAGTCGGTTACGGAAGTGAAGCCGGAAGCCGCTGGCGTCTTCATTGGTTGGATTTTTGCTAAGTTCGTATTACGGCAGCGGTTAGATTACTAGTTGGTTAGTTAACTAAGTACAGTTAGATAAGTAACTAACGTAGAACAACGCGAAAACACGTCAGCACTAATAGAGTTCCCGTGCGGGTCCCCGTGGAATATCTATTGACTAAGTGACATGAGGTGATACCAGATTGACAATGATGCAAACAACACACAGCTGAAGCAAAGAATACGAAAAACAGGGAAATGGAGTGTGTTAGAGTGTTAGATGTTTACAATTTCCTCAGCATCAAGCGGAAAGCGCGATGCGGCCGAGTATAGATCCCCAATCTCTTATTTGAAATCAAAATCTTCTCTTTAAGAAATCCTGATTCTTCCCTTCTCTCACATCCCTATGGCGAAAGAATAAATCGGGAGATCATTGTGTCGGATAATGGTTGATCATGTCATTAATACATCATGCACGACAAGGCATGCTGAAGCTCTACCTGTGGGGACACAAGGCACACCCAACATCCCAAAATTCAAGAAATGGAACTTGGATAAGCTTCGGCAGGACTTAGGTTGGGAAAATACAGGAACATAACATCATACCCCTTATCCCGCATTCCTGAGTTGCAGATACTGTTCAATCAGTTCTTTCATCGTTTCCTTGAAGCTTGTGAATTGGCCAAATATCCTCTCGCTTCGGAGCGCCCGGAGACGCCATTTCACCCTTCCCAAGGATCCTTCCAACGAATGCGTCTTATTTTCCACTTTGCCTAGGGCATGCTGACGAGCGATTCTCCGTATATCCCGATCCCAGACCACTCCCTCGGGTATCTGAGCAGAGAATATATTCGGAAATACCAGGGATCAGTGCCTTATCCACCGCATCTACATGGGCTCGTGCGACATCGGCCACATGGACAGGCACTCCAACATAGTCAAACGGAGAGTTCAGGAAGCTGGTGAGGGCAGGCGCAAGTACTGCATCTCGTGTTCCTTCTAGCAGATTTTCACGCGTTGCATGGAGCACTGGTAATAGCAGGGATTTTCCGCTGCAGTTCGAGAACATCCTGTTCTTTGCGAACGACAGCACGGACACGGTATTTCCTCTAGATCGCGGCAGTTAGAGTTTGAAATCCTATATACCTGGTAACCCCAGTGAACTAAAGGATATGTCAGTCCCGATGGTCTGTGAAACAACGAGTGGGCTTCTCACGAGGAGAATCTCGCTCTCCCTTCCTTTGTCGTTTTCCAAGGTTGGTCATTTTAGGCAATTAAAAAGTCCAAGCACCGGATTGATGTCTTGAGATTATCCTAGTATGACCGAATTGAATGAAGGTTATTTGGTGAGATAGTATATGCCAGCTGCCAAGAGTTCATTAAGCTACGAAGTGATTACGGGCCCAGCTGATGGATCTGATAACCCCTTGTAAGGAATCTTAATATTCATTTATTTGCAAAATCGACCTCTAGAAAGCCTTTACTTCTTGGATCAAAACTGGGTGAGGTCCGTTGTGGAAGTATCTTATATCATAAAGTCATAAGGAGTCCAGGCCGATATAAGAAGCTGGAGTAGAGCATCAACTGGTAAATGCATGTGCATGTTCTCATTTCCCTGCTTTGTTCACAACAACAATCACCCACCACATCCTCCACACTAACCTAACACAATGTTCGGCGATATCAAGACAGCGTTTACAAAGAAGCGCAACAAGCCGCGCCTGCTCCTCGCCCTTTACGCGCGGCCCAAGCACCCCGATGCCCCCCACTATGCGCTGCTGGTTACCCCGAACATCAAACTCGGGGCTCACAAACTAGTAGCGGAGCCAGAGCCCATCGCAGCGACCAAATACCATATCAAAAACACCCTCCAGAGAATCAAAGATGCGTTCTGCCAGCCATGGGTTTATGAGCATGTTGACGTACCCAACCTAGATCGGGACCACAACATTCTCGTGTGTACAGTCATTGCAAAGGTGCTGTCGACGGAAAGCCTAGAGAGGATCATGACGAAAATCTACATCTACCAAAAGGACGACCCGATACATTTCAAAGCACGCGACTTCGACTGCAAGATGTGGTGCCATGATGCCTATGAAGAACTTCAAAAATCAGGGGTTATTGTTGGGTTGGACTGGCGCACAGCCGAAGGCGGTACGAGGGCTGTGTTGAACCAGAGACATGGCGAGGGACGATGGGCCTCGTCTATCACCGGCGCTTGTCGTAATACCCCCTTCGTTCCCATTGTCGATCTATTGAGCGGGACCCTCATTAGGGGTCAATAATCTACCATTCAGCAAATGGGCCATCTCTGGAGAGCGCGAAGTGGGCACAGCCCACCGAATACGAGGCCCGAATAAAATAAACCTTTGGAACGCGATCGACAGAACCGTGGAATGTCGTGCCCCGTTTCCCCAAAGAGGCAATCTCGTATTCAGATTCAAGATGACCATGACCTCAGTGGTATAAATGTCCCTCGATCAACCACCAAATGAAAAAGAAAATGAGAATGAGAAAATCCAAGCCAAAAACATCATGTCTACCACAACTATGACAGCCCAGCTAGATCAGAAAGAGAAAGAACTTTCCAACACGGTCTCTGCTAGCACTTCAAGCACTCTCTGTACATTCAATGCGACCAATGATTCATCTCCTTTTTACCCATCCCGCACCTTGATTGTCGATGCCCGAGGGATCAGTTGCCTTCGGTTACCACTCCCTTCAAGCCAAACCGAAATCACGATCGCCCTTGCAGACGGAAGTACCGGCTATGTTTCCACTCGCAATAAACGCTGGTCCGGTAATTGCATTCTCTCGCACCCTAAACTTGGAAATCTGATTCGCACGGACTACTTCTTCGGCCCGAACCGGGACCCCGTTCTTCGCCTTTTGCAGACCTCCGGTGTTATCCCGGAGGAAGTAAGAGTGTCGGGCAAATGGACTTCGCGCTCGGCTTTTTTCACAATGCCCAATGGTACAGAATATGAATGGGCTTATGCAAAGCAGAAAGGACCAGAGGGCCAGAAATTGAAGCTGATTGTTCTTGAGGCAATCTCTATGGATGACAACGAAAAGATTACCAAGCACCGACGCATTGCCCAACTTGTGCGCAGCTCTGATACTCGTACGCCTGGTACATCTCGGTGCACTGCTGGCAATGGCGGGGAACTGCAGATCGACGACGAAGCACTACATGCCTTGCAACTTGACGAATCAATCGTCGTAGCAACATGTCTCGTCATGCTGAAGAAAGAGATCGATCGACGACGCATGATACAGGCCGCAGTCATCGCGGGTGCAGGTAGTGGTTCTTAATACATTCTTTCTTTGGCTCTGTTTCTCTTCAATTGACGCCGGCATCTATTCTTTTAATCTAATTTTCTATACAACTTTGGTATCTCAGACGAATCGTAGTAATCGGGTACCAGCCCACATGCCCGCATTGTATAATCTCCCCCATCTCACTGTCCCTTCAACATATCCTCAATATGCGGGTTCAACCAGTATTCTCCCAACACATCGGCAGGCATAGCCTTGGCACCGGTAATCAATCCCCGACACACACTCGCACCACAAGTGCACTGGAATGGCTGATCCATATCCCACTCTGTGCTCGGGTAGAAAAATGTTAAGGCATCGCCAGCCTTCAAAGGCCGATCGTCCACGACCCGTACCTCCATCCGAGACATGTCAAAAACAACCGACGGCTCACAGGAGTGATTGCAGTAGACCAGGTCTGAGTTCAGCTCGATATGGGTGTCTGGCCCGGTCTGCACGCTGGTATAGGCTTTCTTCCCTGGAGTGGCAGTGGTGATTTTGGCAAATAGTGCACCGGCGGGGAGATCGATGAGAGAGTAGGCCCCACTGCAGAAGGCTTTGTCGCTGCGGTTGACTTGTAGTCGGTCGGGATGGGTTGGAGCGGGGAATTCACTGCGGAGCGCGGGGGTGGTGGGGACGGGGTCTGCAGTGGCCATTGTGTAGTCTTAGTAGATTATTAGGAGCGGATGGAGGAGGAGGATGAGGAGGAGAAAGAGGAAGGTGTGTGTGTGTGTGTGTGTTCGGTATTTAGTATTCTGGAGAAAGACTAGAGGCCACGGTACGGTCCATTGGTCTCTTTATACTCCGTACTTACTTTCCCTTCAGCCGAGGGAAGGCGCTGTGGAGTCATGGCCAAGAACGTTGGTTTTTCCGCATACCGAGGCCTAAACCTTCTCTACCTGATGAAGTCATCCGCGGCCTTTACCGGGCAACCCGAATGTCGACTAGCCCGCGCTCAATTGCAGACTGATTCGATTAGACTCCACGGAGATCGCGCTAGGGAGGTTCTAGCGGGTGATCGGCTCCGGTGTGATTTCGGGGAAATCAGGCTACAAAGGGGAAAACAGCCGTGTCTTGCATGTGCATTGGTGGGGAAAGTGACTAACAGATTGATCAATGACATGGGTTTCACTCAATGGGCTCATTAATCTACCGAATTCGAGGCTAGATTTAATTCATTTTGCGTAGTAATGCTTCGCCAATTAACCATCGCTCCAGGTTCTCTGCCACCTCCTTGTACCATCCCCGCAGCAGATCTTCCTCTCCGTATCCCATGTGCGGGGTAAGAATAACATCACTACGCCCATCCTGACCCCAGGGAGTAGTGCGCCATGGACTATCCAATGGCAACGGCTCCGGATCAAAGACATCCAATGCAGCACCCCGAATCTGACCAGCGTTCAAGGCAGCCAGGAGCGCTTTCTCATCGATCAACGGGCCACGCGATGTATTGATAATAATAGCAGTAGACTTCATGGTCGCCAATTCGGGCGCATTCACGATGCCGCGACTCCGCTCGGAAAGCACATTGTGGACACTGACGATATCGGCCTGCGCGAAGAACTCGTTTTTAGATGACGCAACCTTGAAACTGCCAACGGGGAGACCCTGTGCGAGCGCCTGCTCATCCGCTTTCTCCTGGGTTAGGTTGGCCGACCAGGCAATCACCTCGACGCCGAAGGATTGGATGCCGATCTTCCCCACCTGCGAGCCTAGCTTGCCCAGACCTAACAAGCCGAGCTTCTTGCCGGAGAGAGTGAATCCCAATGATCCTTGCCACGCGCCCCGTTTAATTGCCGCGTCATCCCGAGCGACGTTTCTCGCCGCGGCCAGAATCAATGCCCAGGTATGTTGTACCGTACTATTCACGCCGGGCGGACGTCCCTCAGTACCCGCGACGGGGATACCCTGGTCGGCAAAGGCCTGTAAATCGAGGGAGAGATTCCGTGTGCCGGTTGTGAGGAGAATTTTCAAGTTCGGAAGGGCTTTGATTGTCTTCGCGGCAAAGGGAGTTCGCTCGCGCATGGCGAGTATCACGTCGAAGGGTTGGAGGCGTTGGACGAGGGCATCGTGTTGGGTGGGATCGCGGGGGTCGAGGGTCTCCGGAAAGTTGGTGATGTCGATGCGCGACTCGAGGTGCGCAAAGTACGGGGGCGCGATGCCCTGGTAATCGTCTAGGATGGCAAACTTGGGTTTCGACATGGTCTGATCTTGTGGTGGTTTGTAGCTCGTGTGGCGCTTTTTGTAGAAGCAACCCCGCATAATTGGAGACGGGGCTTAATCGTCCGGGCGTAAGACCTTAGCCGATCTTCGGGGGTGAAGGAACCGCCGTCGCGTCATCGCAATTGCTATGTGACTGCTTTTTTTTAGAATCTGCAACGAAGATGGGTTAAGTCAGGTAAACATACTGTAATTCTTGCGGATTCTGAAAGGATCCTTGGAATGTTTGCTAACATTGGCATAGCAATTGCCAGTTGATCACCGAGATCCATTCTATAGTAGCTAGAATTTCAAAAACATGAACAGCTATCTAAAAGAAACGTCACAAATAGCACACATATCTTTTTTAATCGTCTAGGACTACTGTGAATGTTGTAGCCGGCCCAGTCAGAACACAACATCCTGCTGTGGAGAGCCGGAGCTTCATTCTCCGCAACCTTAAGACTGCGACCGACCCGAAAGTCATGCCTATTTGAATGTTGGTTCGGGCAACATAGTCGCTGGCCAGGAAATCTAGGAAAAATAAGTTTTACGTGCAGTGGAAAGATCAGGTCGTTAGCCATAAGCCTAATTCAGGCAAATCTAGGAAACCTTCCAAAACGAGCAAGTGATACGTTGTCTTGCTAAGCTCATTCCACCCCACTGGCAAAGGCGAAACAAGCCATTCCACATACAATAATGCTGACTCAATGTACTCCAAATTCCCGGAGTCCGGCCATAGTACCGAAGTCTATCTTAGGAGCCAATCACAGGCCATCGGCGTCCAACCCCAGCCTCCACTAGTCTGAATCTGGAGCCCGAGATAGGTGGGACTGTTTTAGCAGCAAATGAGTCAAGGGCGGGGCGTAAGCATTAAAAAGATGACATTTCAGCTTCTCAAAAACAACCCAACACGCAAAAATCATCCCGACGATCACCCATAATGTCATACCCAGTTGAATATGCGACAGAACAAGATGCCGTCGGGCTGGGCTGCATCAACAATGATAGCTTCCAAACTCGACTGATGCTATCAGCCATGTTCCCAGAAACAGATGAGCCAACTCTACGCACATACAAGTCCTATCAAGCCATGAAGCATTTAGCCAATCCAGAAGCACACGTGGTGAAGATCACAGACCCCACGAGCGGAGCCGTAGTTGGGTATGGGCGCTGGCTGATTCCCGCCATACTCGGCGTACCCCCGAACGTGCCCGTACTAAGCGAACAGGCTCAAATCTACGCCAAGGATCCGGTGGCATTTGCACCACAGCCCATGAATGCGAATGTGTATGCGGCTTTTCGGGCCCTGTTGGATGCGGGGCGGAAGCGGTACACTACGGACCGGGATATGAGTAAGATCTCCGTGCAATCCTTTCAGCTCCGCATTTTTTGATCAATTTCATAGCGCTTGACTTGTTAGCTACATTGCCCAGTCATCAGGGCAAGGGCATTGGGACTGCTATGCTTCGGTGGGGCATTGAGCTGGCGGATTCTTTGCAGACTCGGATCTACTTAGAGGCCACTGCGGAAGGTTATCCGCTATACATCAAGTATGGGTGGAAGCGCTTGGAGGAGATCGAGCTGGATCTTGAAAAGTTAGGGTGTCATGGGAAGGAGTCCTTCTTTCTAATGATGCGAGATCCTGTTCCGCAATAGACCTGCGTATTGTCATGAGATTTGATTAGACCTCGGAATATCTGTCATTGGTCCTGATTCAAAGAAGAGGCTTGCGGAAATCATAGCCAACAGCGAGGCCGTAGAAGTAGAGATAGCAGAGGGAGAGAAAGGAATCATTGGTGGCACCATGGAGATAATTGAGAATATCGAGGCGAAGATCTGAAGCCTTGTCGATGTCCATATATAGCAATTCTCTAGGCAAGGAACCTTGCAAGCAGGTAGGAAAAGTACTTTTAGCTTTAATGGACGTGGAAAACCCCTTATCATATTTCATATGTTGTATTTATTCATTGTAACGTTGAGCATCCAGTAAAATCAATTACAGATTCGCAAACTTCACCCCAGCTTTTTTGGCAGTGAATGTAGCAATGAGATCCATCAATGGAGGAGACAGAGCATCGTAGCTCTCCAGTCCCTCGGCCTTGAACTTAGCCCGAACCGCATCCATTCCCTCGGGGCTGTATCCCTGCTCAATAATCGAGGAAACAAAACCGGCGAATTGGGGTTCTTGCCAGCCCTTCTGATCCGATAATTCGACGTGCACAAAGTCCAGACCACGGAATGGATGATCACGCTCAATGCGGCCAAAGAGGTGAGCACCACACTCCTTGCATGCGTTGCGGAGAATGACGGCGGAGGAATCGATCCTAAGCTGATGTTAGAACTGGAATTATTCGGGCCGGAATGACAGCACATACACATGCAGTTTTGACTCGTTGGCTTCAACCTTGACATTTTCCCGGGGCAAGACACCGACGACTGAGAAGAGTGCGCCGGATGGCTTCCAGCACTTGGAACAGCCGCAAGCGTGGTTGTGCGCAACGTTGCTCTTCAGGGAGACAACCACTTGGTCGGAGGGGCAGCGGCAGCGCAGTGTACCACCGGGAAAGTCAGGGTCGCCCTTGGTAATGCCATTGTCGATGAGAGGGTGGAGAGAAGGCGCCATTTTGATATTAATTCCGTCAAAAATCGATTTTTATAGTCTTTGACCCTACATACAACGGCGACTTGAGAGATTATATATCATGAGGTGACACGTCAGATATCGACAAGGATATCTAGAATCTCCTCACGGCTCCAACTTCTCCTCACGAGGGGTGGGCAAGAGTCGGCTTAACCTCCGGGGATCCATAACGGCGGGCAGATCTAGACATAGATTCCGCTTGATCCCCACGGCTCTGTTGTGAGCCCAGCTCCGTGGTGGGGCTACAATCTGAAAGCGGTAAACAGATCCCGCGGCGGCAAAATGAGATCTCAGTCTTGTGATTGGGTGGTCGATACTTGTCTCCTGTTCTCCAACGGCAGGCAACCCGAGAACTCCGTGCTCCATGCCATTACGCAGCTGATAGCAGTCAAGGGCATATCCCTGTGAAGAATGAGAACATCTTGTTGGTCTCTAGCTTATGGGAGTCACTGGCTCCGAGGAACTGAAATCACAGACTTCGACATATAGCAGCTGTTCATTCTCCTTGTGAAGACAACCTTTGAATTTGGGGCGCGTCTTAATGGGGTCTCATCATACTGTTCTCGGTTCATGAGACCCAGGACAACTCAATTGAATCAAAGAGAATGAAGTATCCTGCGACTATGGTTTTTGACGTTGTGATAGATTGAAAGCTTTTGAGAGTCAAGGGGGTTGAAACGACACGCTTCCATGTATATACTGCTCGCACAAGGTCCTCAACCTTGGGAGACATGAAAGTTGACACCTGACATAAAAGGCTGCAATGGTCTTATCTTATCGCTTGCAGGGCCATCAATCCTTAGGGCGAGTGGGGTATTTCCCCATACCCAGATTTCTGCTCCTTGAACATTGACGCGAATTCAATGGCGTTCAACACATAATTTACGGATCATTCCTCCTGTTTCTTGCCCAATATGACCCAGACAGGAGTATCTCCCCAGCTTCCATCCAGAACTGCAACCGAGCAGATGAAAAACATCTGTTTGGATGACGTCACAGCCTACCACGGCCGCGAAGAAAAGGCGGCTCGCACGATTCAGGTACGAGTAACAGGGTAACTGATGTCTATAATCCATACTAACGGTCACAAAATAGCGAGTTTATCGTGGATATAGGACTCGGCGCGAAATTTGGGGCTTCAGTGTTGCCGCGTCGACAAGAGGACTGGAGGTAGGATCCCCCTCACCCACCGCGTTGACCCAGCTCACCTTTATTGTGATCTTAGACCCCCAGGAATGCAGAAACAGACCCCTTTGATGAAGACGAACAGCGAAACCCTGATAATGATGCCGACAAGAGTCCCGCGCGCAAGAACTGGCAACGGGCTGTTAGCGTTGCGATCCAAGCCGGTGGAGACGATGATCGCATAGTGGAATCTGCTGCTCGCGCCCGAGTGAATCCATCTGATAAGGCAAACCAGATACGCGCAGCAACAGCGAAGACCATGGATCTACCATACTTTTTGGAAATGGTAGATGTGAAGCACCGACACGGAAGCAATTTACGGGCTTATCACAACGTGTGGAAGGATTCCCCTTCAAACGAAAACTTCTTCTATTGGCTAGACTATGGAGAAGGGAAAGATGTGGATCTTGAGCACCGCCCACGAGAACGGCTCGAGAAGGAACAAATTCGATATCTTTCACGCGAGGAACGTCAGAATTACATGGTCAAGGTAGATGATAACGGCCTGTTCAGATGGGTGAAAAACGACGAGTTAGTGGAGACCGACAACAAGCGATTTAAGGACAGTATTCATGGTGTGGTGCGTTTGGATGATCGGACACCTGGATTCCGAGGAAATTCGACTTCAGAAACTCCTCCATCTGAGCCTGAGTTGAGCTCATCCTTCTCCTCTCCACGTACACCTCCAAATGATGACAGCCTTGAGAAGGCCCAGTTGACAACGGACCAAGATTATGAACTGGGTAAGGCAGTCAAAAAATTCTCACATATCAAGCCAGAGGCAATATATGACCATTTCGCGGGCACCTTTTCGAAAAGAGACGGGATGTGGATCTTTGTGAGTACAACTAGGCGAAAGTTAGCATATATTCTGACTTTGAAACCCACAGGTTGCAGATACGTCGTTTCGCATCTACATTGGAATCAAGGAGCCCGGTGCCTTTCAACACTCCTCATTCCTGAGAGGTGGTCGTATCGCTGCAGCTGGCATGCTCAAAATTCGCCATGGACAGTTAAGGAGCCTGGCTCCATTGAGGTATGATTTTAAAATTCCATTCATTATCACAGCAAAATGCGATTCTAATTCTACTAGTGGTCACTATCGACCCCACGTCGCCAATTTTCGAGCTTTTCATCATTCTCTGCAAGAGAGAGGCGTAGACCTATCACGGGTATCTATCAGCAAATCGTATGCTGTTCTTGCAGGCATCGAGGGCTTTGCCTTGACAAAGCGAAAAGTGCATTCTGTGCAAGAAAAGTTGGGTGAAGCGAAGCAAAAGCTTCATCTCCCTCGCCAAGACGAAAAGGTTCAATGATGTCTTCGATGTGCACCCACACATATAAACACGGCTCAAATCGGTATCGCATCACCAGTCTAAGACCCAGGACTCCACGGCTCGAAATTGCCAGTCCAAAGCTGTGATTCGCTTCCAATGAACGACAGTCTATCAGCAGTAGGGAAGCCTTAAAGATGATAATGTCAGTCGGGACAGCAAATCCAGCTTCAGTTCCCCAGGCACACGGATTATCATTACGCCAAAATCTTACGTATTTGGATGCGAAGCTCATCTCGGTAAATGAAAGAGATATTCCCAGGGGTTACGAAGCCGAAGAAGATAATCATTTGACCGACCTCCTTTCCGATGACCCAAAATGGAGAACCACCACAACGACTATGAGATAATGTATATGAACGCAGTAGCACCTATTGATGAATGATTATGCAATATCGTCTTGTGTATCGATATTGATCCACATCTGGGCGGTGTGCGCCTGTTAGGCAGGTCAAAACACATAGATGCTATAATTCTTGATACCAAAAGATATTCATTCAAGATGGTCAGCAAGAATTAGATCAGATAGCCGCGCTGCCATTCCATAAAGCAACGCAGACGTATGTGCAGAAACCTGAGTAGGCACAATTGAAGCATCAACCACGCGGAGAATCAGAACACCATAAACCCGACCAGAATGATCTACTACTCCTCCTAGAATTTTCTCCATCATCGCACATGTTCCAATAGCGTGGTAATTAGGGCTAAAGTTTTGGGTGATATGAGACACCCAATCATCCATCGTGGCATTTTGAGGAACTATTGAGCCAGGAAAGGTTTCTTCTCGGACGTAATGCTGCATGGTATTGTCCTGAGCGATATTTCTCGCTAGTAAAGAGGCAGCTGCTTGTGCATACCTATCGAGATCATTCTCCATATATCTTGGGTTTCGAGTTGCCTGCCAAAGATACGGATCCTTGTGAACAATATGCACATAGCCTCTTGTGAAAGGCAGAAGTATCCAGCTCGTGAGCCCAAAGGTCGATGGGCCTGCGTCCATGAAGAGTTCCGCGTATGCCAAATTGTGATTTAGGATCCAGTCACGATAGAGCTCCATTTGTAATTTCAGTGCTGTAACATTTCCGAACCCGCCTTTCGACACGGCTTCTTGAGCCCATTGATCCAGCTGTGAATCTAATAGCCCGCGAGCGGTATCAAGAGAAGATGCTGTGAAAATCTCCTTCCAGGTTGCAAAATAAATCAATTGTCCTTGCCCTGCACCACTCGGGTAT
This sequence comes from Penicillium frequentans, assembly GCA_028828275.1. Classification (NCBI taxonomy): domain Eukaryota; kingdom Fungi; phylum Ascomycota; class Eurotiomycetes; order Eurotiales; family Aspergillaceae; genus Penicillium; species Penicillium frequentans. Next base: position 262,623 of record JAQIZY010000015.1, on the reverse strand, counting down.
ATGGCTGTCGAGAGAGAAGTTGTCGTCTGCTCCTGAAGATTCTGTCCAACGGGAAGCTCAACAATATGAGGAACACCTGCCGCATCTAAGACAGATTTGAGTCCAATCCCGGAATACTCTAGAATCAGAGGGCTAACAAGAGCTCCAGCCGCCAAAATAACATCATGTTTTACATATACTTCAAATTTCTCTCCATCGGTTCCAAATTCCACTCCTTTTGCAGACACAGGCGAGGTATGCATATCGATCAGGACTCGGCCGACCCGATGACCCACGAGAATCGATAAATTTGGCCGGTGTATGATAGGGAGTAGTATGTCACGGCCAGCATCCGACCGGGTCTGATTCTCATGTATCGTGTTGAGTAGCATCGATACCCCACGAGGATCACCGCAACTGAGATCATTGCGCGTAGGAACCCCACGAGCAGCAAACATCTTCATCACCGAGCGAATCATTGGCGAGTATGGAGTACCCGTATCGCGAGCGCCAAAATGGATTTCCCCATTTGTACCATGACATTCAGGATCAAAGTAGTGTCCTGCTTTGATTTGTTCCTGCTTGGGATGACGAGCACGTTCAGCTTTGCGAATATACGAAGAGAGGGTTTTCCAGTTCCATCCGTGATTCCCTAGATGTGTCTCCCAGGAATCGATCTGAATACTAGCTGGGCTGGTATAAGACGCACCATTGATCAAGGTCGACCCACCGAGACCGTTGCCTGAGTGGATCGTTAGTGGGCGTCCGTTGATATCCAGTGACACGGTTTGGAAGCCGTAATCAAGGGTGCTATCGAAGGCTTGACCGAACGCAGTGACATTCTCAACTAGCGGACCTCGGTTGGACTGTAGGAAGCCGCTTTCGATGACCAATACACTGATCCTCTTGTCCTGTGTTAAGCGTGCGGCTGTTGTAAGGCCCGTGAGGCCCCCGCCTACGATGATGTAGTCGTAATTTTGGTTGGACACTGTTCTAGGATCATTTAAGATGGCTGCTGAAACACAAAGTATAGAGTTGAGCAGATTTATGTAGAGAGTGGGTTTCATCTTGTCGAATTGTCGCATTACTTGGCCAATGAAGATTCACATGTACGAACATCGAAAAGGCTTCAATAGGCGATATATAACCGTGCATGACCGATTTTACTTTTCTGTCTGATACGTACGCTATCTCGAATTCCTTGTCACTGACATGTACTTCTAACTCACAAAATGGAATGCCAGCATTTGATTGGAGATGTGTCCTCGTGTCCTCTAGCCCATGTCCTGCCATGACTTTGGTGGTACAGCCTGGATGATGAGTATTTCTTGGATTTGGAGATAAAAGTACAGCGGAGGAATTGATTGAGGACGAGATCAGGAGAAAGTAATGACACCTCAATGTCATTATTGACAAGGAATATCCTTGCCATATAAGCAGTAATGATAAGACTTGTCATCTTGAAATATCCTCTCATTAAATCCGGGATCGAAGCTTTCCCACTGTATCCTGCAAGACATAATCGTGGCGTTTCGTCTTGCTTCGCACGCGCTCACCATCTTCAGGAGTGATATAACGAGCCTCAACAGCAGGATTGTACCCTACACCAGAGACCTGGCGAATCTCCCCATCAGATACCTCTCGGTTCGTCTGCCCATCTGCTCTCTTGTAAACAGTAACGACAACCGCGCCTCCTAATCCCAGATTATGCTGTAGGGCAACATCCGTGTTGGAAACAAGACGGTTGTTGGCCCAACCACGAAGTTGCCAAGTCAGCTCAGCGCACTGCGCTAGGCCTGTTGCCCCCAGGGGATGTCCCTTGGAGATCAACCCGCCCGAAGGGTTTATAATCGGGCCACGCCCACCGTAGGTAATGTCACCCCGGCGAACCATCTCGTGTGCCTTTCCAGGCTCTGAAAAGCCCAGCGCATCTAGCAGCAGGAGTTCATTTGTCGAGAAGCAGTCGTGAAGCTCACATACTTTGATATTCTTAGCCTCGACTTGAGCTTCCTTCATCGCGAGGAGAGCGGCTTGGCGCGACATGTTGAATCCGACTAAGTCGATCGCACTCCGAGAGTAAACCTCAGGTCCATCGGTGAGCAGTTGCTGACCAGCTATGTGAATTGCCTGGGACTTGAGATGCGGGCGAGCATCCAAAAAGCGTTGCGACACGATTACCGCGGCTCCGGCACCGTCACTCGTCGGGGAGCACTGCAGTTTTGTGAGGGGGCCGTGAACGGGTGTGGAGTTCAGGATCTCCTCCAATGAATATTTCGTGCGAAACTGCGCATAGGGATTGCGCTGCGAATGTTCATGGGAGATACGCGCGATCTCTGCAAAGTCCTCAGCCGCAGCGCCGAATCTGTTTTCAGTGTCAGCGGGATGTAGTCTCGATGCCTCGGAGGATACTTCACCTTTCCATGTATTCTTGCCCCGCATTCCCAAAATATTGCGCATTTCGTGGCGATCCATGTTTCCCATACGTCTCTTCCATCATCGTGGTTGACGGGCCCAAGGGGCTGGGTCGGTCATCCCACACGCTTTTGATCGAACCTGGGCGCATTTGCTCGAATCCAATCACTAGGATACAATCCGCAAGACCCCCTCGCACCATACTACGTGCTAAGTTAAGGCCTGTGGACCCCGTAGCACATGCGTTGTTGGTATTATAAATCGGGATTCCGGTCATGCCAAACTGATAGAAAATGCGCTGAGATGATGTTGTATCACCGTAGCAGTAACATCCAATACCGGTCTGAACATCGTCATAATTGATTTTAGCATCGATCATTGCCTTCACACCCGCTTCATACCCCAGTTCGGGATATTCGCGGGTGCGACGTGGCTTGAGAAATTGGGTCAAGCCCACACCTAGCACGTAGGCTTCGCTCGAAGAACCCGGGGATGTCATCTTGATGTGTTTGTGGGGGTTAGTGGCGATCCAGAATTATCCTGGGGCTTGAGGCAAATATGTATTAAGGTGGTAACCGAGGGGTCCGAGGTAAGTGTTGTGACCCCCTCATTTCTTGAACCGATGTGAATTGATGCGAAAATAGTGCAATGATTTTAGAGTTCCCCGCAAAACAATTAGCATATAGGCTATAAGCGTGTCTCGGAAATATCCGTCCAACTGATTTGGGATGTATCGCGATTGTTTCACTTCCACCAGTTACACTGTCAGCCTTGTTTCAATTTCCTCAAGTCCTAGGGTCTGCCTGCTATTACTGGGAAACATGAAATTTGGCTAAAGGACTCAGATATAGCTAATTCCTCGAGTACATATAGTAACCGACTCCAGCCACAACCAACGGAATTAGTAATTTCGAAATCTTCCAAGCCAAACGTCGCATCCCACGTCTGAGTGATAGCTGCACTTTCTCATCTAGCCATGCCTTCTCATTGACGTGTGGAAAAGGAACATCAGGCACTGGTTTCCCAAGAAACTCACAGAGCGGCTGCCAACCATCCGCCAGTTTATATTCCAGCAACTGGTATTTCGGTGTAAGTCTTCGAACCAGCTCGTAATGCTCCCGATACTTTGCCTTGCTCTTGAGTCGTGCATCCTCCGGGTTTGAGATACCCATCCATCCTTCAAAAGTGGACTTGTGGATTTTCCCTATGGGGTGGGTGAAGAAGCGATCCACATGGTAAATCACAGTCACGAATGGATCATACGTGTTCTTGATCACACTGTTCATCCAGCTGTTGTACCAGGAGTCGATATCTCTCTCCACGAGAACGACCTTTGCCTCCGGATACGCTTCTAGTAGATCGTCCGAGAAGGCGATTGCCGGCGTGTCAGAAGAGACTGCTCCAAAGTCATGCAGTAGCTGGTCAAATTCGGCTCGCCCGAACTTGGGTCCTGCTCCGAAGAACTTCCTATCGACGGCTTCTTGCCACATTTCCACGTCTGGAAATCTTGTTGACATGAATTGTATGGAGTGCCAACAAGGCAGCCCGAGAATTTCCATTGCATTACACATCGCTGCTTCTGCTTTAGACAGATGGACCACATTTGGCCTGCGATGGTTTACTCACTTGCTGTGCCTGTCCGGTTGAAACCCAGACATAGGCATTCCATGGGAACAGTTCGCTTCTTGCCTCGAGGCGACTCGGTACTCACGGGCCTGAAGAGCTCGGGGTGTCTTTCTTGGGGTGTCGCCATTTTGAAGGCCTGGAGGGATATTAGCAAAGGGGCATGTTACATCTTCGAGAGCTTTCGGTACGAATTCCGGGGATTGGATGGCTGGGGAAAAAGGGAAACATTTTAAGACTGAGTGACAACATACCTCCCAGAGTAGACCTGACTCACGTCAAATAAGGCAAATCACTTGAGGCCGACCAAAGGAAAGACAAAGTGGAATGTTTGCTCTAGAGATTCCTGAATGTTGGGGGCCATATGGATCTGGCCAATCATGCATGTGCGAGCTTTATGTAAGCGCCTTTCCAAGGTTGCTCCTCAGCTACTGTATCCTTCTTTTTCGTCTTGCTTGATTGTTATTTCTATTCTAAATGACTGAATGAATGATGCAGCAAGCGTCTTTGGACTCTCAGTTCTGAGCTCTTAATTTGCGTAATGCTGATTTGCTCTTTGGCTGCCAATAACGTTTCTTGAAGCTCCCAGTTGGTGGTGATGAGCCAGCCAATACGGATACCAGGGATTCCGAATGACTTGGACAAGGAGCTAACACTCCGAGCTTGACCACCCAATGATTCTGCCACATGAAGCGTCTCCCCATACGCGATATCACGATAGGTCTCATCCTCGAGCAAAATAATACCTTTCCGCTTTGTGATAGCAACGAACCTGTCAAGCGCCTTCTGGGACAGGGTGGAGCCAGTTGGGTTGTGAGGTCATGTTACGGAGACGAGCCGAGTATTGGGCTTGATGGCAGCCTTGATTTTATCAATGCTAGGCTGGAAGCCAGACTCAAAGGTGACATCGGTGTAAGACATTTGGCAACCAACGGCCTTTGGTGCAGTTGAGGCGAACGACGAGTAGGTGGTTGGGCTCCGAGGCATGCGTTGTACCTATCTGTGACGCAGCGATAACAAAAAGGCATCGGCGGCACCTGAGGTGATGAGGACATCGTCGACGCTCACGTTGGCGTCGTCGGCAATAAGCGCAGCTTGGTCTCGCCTCAATGTTCATTGTAAAGAAGGGTGAGGTTCAAAACCTGAAGACCCAGAGACTCGAGGGATTGATCGGTAATTGAACTCTCGGAAAGATTGTATTTGATCTTGTCATGGCCATACTCCTCAGGCGACTCGATCTCGATAGCTATGCGTTCGTACTTCATGCTTGCGGCGTGATGGGCGTCCTGGAGCAATTGATGAAGTCGAAAGAACAGGCCGGGGAAGTAGTGACAATGGTGAATAGTGTATTTCAGCCCAAGGCATATGCAGACTCACCTCGTATTATAGCTGAGGAGCAAAGATCTACCTCTGTCAAGAATGATACTTCCAAGCTCCACTTCTCGAATACAAAAGTGGAGCTCTTATCGTCCTTATTCGTTGGATGGGCAATCTATCCTAGAAGAGCCTAGAGCGACGAAAATATAGAATAGCACGTCAAGTAGATCTATAACACCTTCTGATGCACAGAACCACACAAAGTGTCCGGAACCCACCATGAGGAGGAGTGATCGGCGTGGGTTCATTGGCTCCGAGCCTGTTCTTACGAACACGAGATATACGACAAAATTTCCTAATATATGTATCGAGATTTTGCCAGTGTCTTAAGGTTTGCAGGGGTTCCATTCAGCTACAATAAGCGAAGCCAAGAGATGGCGGGCTTACGGTGCATTTCTTGGCGTCATCTGCGACAAAGCAGGTGGCGTGGGACGAGATCGAATTTCTCAGGAGCAGCATCGATCCAATCAAGTCGACACACGTCGGTCTGTGCATTTAGCAGTCAAGGGCGGACACCTGCTAACATTCAAAGATATCTTGTAATGTGCGATAACCGGTCAAATCATCAAGGGAAAGGGGGCTATTAATCGGATCTTCCATGCGAATGGATACCTAAGGTGAAGCTTACATAGCTTGTCATTGACTTTCTCCTGCCATTAAGCGTGAAGAGTCGTATGGGAGAGCCCCGCTTCTTAATATTGCGCCCACACCAACAACACGGATATGTCGTATTTCAAAGTCTTCTATGGCCTGGCGGCTTTCTTCTCTCTAGGCGTGCTCGCTACTTGGAGGATTGCAAACCACGCTGAGAAGCAGCAGTGGTGGACGCTCCGCCTTCGTCTGTCATTATTGCAGCCATATGTCCTCACCGGCTGGATCTTCTACACAGTGCTCACCTTGATCGTGGCACTGTATGACTTCCAATGGGGCACTCTCAACTCAACAAGCCGAATAATTCTACCAGACACGTTGATAGCACTGGTTACCATTGCTATTCTGATCATCGGAGCTGACCTTTCTTTGAGTGCATTCGGAACACGTCGCTATCTATCGATCCGATGGAAAGCTTGGACAGGCCCAAGCAGGACAGGCATCCCATCAGTGACCGCGAGATACATTGGCACATCGGAAGATTGGATCGCGCTCGCACAGACAGACAATGTCCAACAGCATCCCGTTGAACGATTTGCAGGCTCTTTCATGCTCAGAGACAATCGCATACTTCAGGATCCTACTGACTTGCTTCGTACCAAAGTCACAATCAATCAGGATAAAATTCCTCCATGGCCGAAAGGCTCTCAACAAATGTCAAGCGTATATCACCCCATCAATGAAAACCAATCCGTTTCGCTGCTTTGGGGTGAACATCTTGGATTTCAGAGACGCTGCAGTCGCGGGATTATTTCGGTTCCCCCAAATATGCTAAACACGTCACCTTTGCTCAAGTCTGGATTGAGCGGCAACGCTGTCTGCTTGGCATATGGAATTCTGGCTCGAAATAAAGGGTTGGAACCGGCAACACTTATCTGCAACCTACAGACCAAGAATACATTTCGCGAATTCGAAGAAAGTGGACATTGGCCTCACCCGGCGAAAACACTGCGCGGTTATTATTACTCTGAGTTCAGCCGAACCTTTTCTCTCCTTGGTCCGTCCTACGTGACAGCTGCAACTGAACTTGCCATTTTGCTCGCGGATACGAACACTGATTTGATTGGTGGATGGTTGGACTCGCATTTTGAGCACCAGGATTTATTGCTCAATCGAGAGGTACATGCTTTGGGGGCCAACGAGGAGGATTTAAGACGGATTTATCGCGGACATTATGCGACAATGCTCATTAGCTTATGTCTTTATCGTAAAGGCGTCCGAATTCGCCCCGAAATTACGGTTTTTGATGCAGTCTGTAAACTCGAAGGTATTGAGCAACCCGTCTGGGCAGGATCTACCGAGATGGAAGCACGGAGACAGTGGGAATTGGATGAATATGGCCCAGAGCTGCAGCACCTAGTGGCTGCCGTCATCTGATGGGGCTTGGCTTCAGGGTCTCTCATTCACCAAATACGAATTGGCGTCCCGCGTTCCTACATATCCCAATCGCTTAAATTAACGTTGTAGCTGAATGGTGTACAACCAACCACCTTGCTCGGATACATTGCTTACCATGTAGAACACTTGCTTTCTTTTTTCGTTTTTTTTTTTACTTCAAACTTAGTTCTCAGGGTGAGCCTCCATCATCTTCATGGTTCGCGCAACTCATCTCAGAGGGTCTTCTTGGGTCCCCAAACTGCTTTAAACCTGCTTAGCCCCTTCGTCCGCTCCGCAACACCTTCTTGATCGTATTCCATATTATCCTCATATTTTTATCATGCAAGTCACAGGAAACCTCCGTTATTTACTATGTATTGGCATCCTCCTGGTTCATACGCAGGCAAGGGCTATCCCTGACGGACTGCAAGTCTCGTCCCGACAGACTACGGATTCTCAATCTTCGAGCTCGAAAATCTTGATCGTCAGTGATGCGACAGCCAGAGGCTTTCTTTGGTCATCCATTGGGCTGGCTGTTCTAACGGCTCTTCTTCAAGGACTTGTCACTGCCCTTGCCTTGATGACCGAATCGTCTAATCAGTGGACATTTAGATTTCGATTAGCAAAGATCGAGCACTGGTGGTGGTCAATAGTGTCTGGGCTTCTCCTCATATCATTGGTCCTTATTCTCCTATCATTCGCAACCGGCAACGGTAGCGAGTCGATCTCGGTTCTCGTCCTCTCCTCGACGACATTCTTGACTATTGTGCGATACATGCTGCCTTCATGGCGGGCTCGACATTTCATCTATAATCGTTGGCTTGCTTGGTCTGGGCCAAGTCGAACAGCAGTGAAGATAGCCGAAATGACATACTGTGGCACTATGGATGACTGGCGAAAGTTATCCAAGGTGACCGTGATAGCGAAAGGCAAAAGTGTGCCTTCCGACTACTATGGATGGCATCTTTTCCCTTTGAAGGGCATTTCACAAGACCCCACGGATATATTGAAAGATGTCAACACCACGGTGCTCCGATCAGGGACTTTATCTAGAACTATTGATTATATTTACAACGAGCGTTACGATGATTTGGATACCGTCTCGCTGCTTTGGGGTACGGAAACACAAGGCTTTCAACCCAGAGTTTCTCGCTCAGTCTCAGCAATGACTTCAAGCCTCTTAAGGTCTCAACCTTTCACCAGTGAGGGGTATGCTGGAGAAGGGTTTTGCCTCGCAATGGGCATTCTGGGTCGCAATAAAGGCCTCAAACCGGGGCAAATCGTCTTCAGAATGAATCGTCAAATCTCGGGCAGTCTTGAACAAAAGTCAACTTGGCGTCCACGCCCGTCAAAGACACTTCGAAGCTACTATTTGAAAACACTTGATGCACAGTATCATGGACTTGGCGAAGAATTCGTTGAAGCTGCAGTTGAATTGAGCCTAATACTCATGGATGCCTATGAGCCTGCTATTGCTACTTGGCTCAAGGCTGGGTGCGAGCATCAGAGCTTTGAGATCAACAAGACTCTGCAGTCCCTCGAGGCGACCCCAGAAGAACTCCACGCTCATTATGAATCCAGTTATGTATCGATGATAATTTCACTCAACAATATGAGAGATAAACAACTCGGTCGCAAAAATCATGAGGTCGCACAAGCTAAGCGACCAGACATTATTTGTCTTGCACTTAGACTCAAAGCCATAGGTGTTAAAACCGCTCCAAACTGGTGGAATAGCCCAGAAATCGAGGGTTACCTAGACGGCGAACGACAACATCTGGATCATGATTGGTACCAAGATGCTGCAAAACTACTGGGTCTTACCGCATATCCAGAAGGGCTTGAAAACGGGCACTGGAACGGTACGCCTCCCCCAGACCAGCCTGTTGGCTCCACCTCTAGCTTGAGCGACCCCACCACGATCGCAGCAGTCCCAAGCCGGTCTCTTATTGCTGTCGAGGATCCCATTACTGGCGATGTTGAAATGAGGGAGTTAACTCTGCCTCAGAATGATGGCGATTTGTAGGGAAGAATTACTAAGGTTGAATCTACAGAACAAGGTCGCGTTGTTACTGGTTCGGAATGAGGTCACACACACTGGGCCTGTAATAATAGTTTTTTTGTGACTTCTGAAAGTGATTAGTTCCGTACGGAAGGCAGTAAAGCGCATGGCCTTACAATTGGTCTTTCATAAATGCACTAGCGCAGCAGTATATTTTCTAGATTAAAGGTTGGCAAAGTAACTACCACTGCCGACTTGCTCCCACCAATGATGCCAATTCAGACAGTCTCCAGAACCAAGGGCAAATGATAAGGTTTTAGGTAACCAAACATCAGCGAGTATCACAACAATGCAAAGTAAAGGCGTTCATGCAGTACCCATTCCTCGAATGCGACAGCCGTAATCTGATGCAGTACCTCGACAATCTTGCTGGTCATATAGCCCTCGTACCTGAACTAATAACTTCATTCTTCGGCACTGCCTAGGGTAGCGGCACCGTTGGGGCTAACGAGATAGGCTGCCACATGCCCCAGGGCAAGGCTGGGGGAGAACTGAGTGATACCCGAGGATGTCAGTGTCTATTGGAAATTTTGTATATGCCCGTGATCGAAATATACTATTATCATTTCTTCTTTCCAACATATCCCATCTATATATACGAAGTACAAAGTGCTCCACACATTGCTTTCACCTCGGCGTTCGTCGGCACCCCACTCAATCACCCTTCCCCGCATTCAAGGTTCTCAGGGTTCATAGATATTCAGTCAATTCAATGCTCACGGCATCAGCCTCACAATACCTAGCTTGAAGATGACCAGCATTTTGAGACAAGTAAGCTGTCATGCATGATACCCCCCTTTACATAATGTTCATGATATACAGGTAGCAAGGAGAGGGATAATCCCTTCAACCTATGTGCGGCCTTTACGGCATTTCCATGCACGCGCTACTGAGTTCCTCCAGAGCCAAGATCCGGATTTCTCTGACTCCCAGCGAACGGTTCGAGAATCAATTGCTAAAATTTGTTCCGATTTCCCAGACGAGTATTGGGCCCGCGCGGATCAGTCGCATGCCTTCCCAACAGAGTTTTGTAATGCGATCGCACAACAAGGCTGGTTGGGGATCTGTTTACCGCAGCGGTATGGAGGATCTGAATTGGGGATCTCAGAGGCAGCAGTCATGATGCAGACCATTTCAGAGTCCGGGGCCGGAATGACAGGGGCCTCCTCCATCCATATGAACATATTTGGTTTGGAACCCGTCGCGAAATTTGGAACCGAAGAGCAAAGGGAGAGGTGGTTGAAACCTTTGATCGCCGGTCGCGAACGAGCATGCTTTGGGGTTACTGAGCCGAACACTGGTCTTGATACACTGAAACTGCAAGCGACTGCACGCAAATCGGGTGACGAGTATGTCCTGTCCGGGCAGAAGATCTGGATCTCAACCGCGCAGAGGGCCGACAAGATTCTGATTCTTGTACGCACGACACCACGCGATCAGACTCGCAAGCCTTCCCAAGGCCTTTCGCTTTTTTATACGGATTTACAGGTTCCTCAAGTTGAGATCACGGAGATTCCTAAAATGGGACGGGGAGCTATCGACACCAATACCTTGTTCTTCGATGATTGGCGCGTACCAGTATGCGATCGAGTCGGGGCGGAAGACGAAGGATTTCGTATGATTCTACATGGAATGAACGCAGAACGGATTTTGATCGGAGCAGAGGCTCTTGGGCTCGGGTTTGCCGCTCTGCGTCGCGCCGCTCTATATGCCGGGGATCGAGTGGTGTTTGGTCGCCCAATTGGTCAAAACCAGGGCATTCAACATCCACTGGCTGACAGCTGGATGAAGCTGGAGGCGGCACGTATGATGATTTACCAGGCTGCTCGTCTCTACGATCAAGGATACACCGGTGGAGAATATGCAAATGCTGGGAAATATCTCGCTGCGGAGGCTGCTTTTGAGGCTTGCGAAAGAGCTATCCTAACCCATGGAGGCATGGGATACGCTAAAGAGTACCATGTTGAACGCTATCTACGTGAGGTCTTTATTCCTCGTATCGCTCCTGTCAGCCGAGAGATGGTTTTGAACTATATTGGAGAGCGGGTTCTTGGTCTTCCCAAGTCATATTAGAATACTTACGTCGATAAGTCATAGTGGTTTCTAGTAAACAAGAAATCAATACAACCCAATCGAAAAATAAAACTTACCAAAACTTATTCAACACTGGAGCTAGTTACCAGTCGGTGAATCTCGGGGTTCCGTACGACATTTGTACCGCGGCAGTTGATCACCAATGGAGTCGGCGACTTGATTATGCGGGGTTCGGCTGCAGTCTGATTTCAACCATGTAGATCAATATTGTTTCTACTTCATTTTTCCTTCTCAACTGCTCATATTCGATAACAAGTTTGAAACTTGAGCTTGCATGATGATTGGTCAGACCAGCGTTGGTTTGAAACGACTACCTTCAAAGACGTTTGTTTTTTGTAGACACGGAATACGCAGAAGCCATACTGCTGAGACTCCCAGCCCTTTGCACGGCATCAAGATCCTAGACCTGACCCGAGTATTAGCAGTAAGTAATCCTGGAGGCTTTGCAGGTTGAACCTTTCTTACCAGATTCAGGGCCCCTTCTGTACGCAGATTCTTGCAGATTATGGCGCCGATGTCTTGAAGGTCGAGAATCCCAGAGGCGGAGTAAGTATGAGCCAGCCTTTGGAAGTTGTTCATTTCTGACCTTTGAAGGATGACACTCGGCTGTGGCGTACAGAAGCAGAAAAGAAAATATGGAAATCAGATCAAAATGATATTTCGGCATATTTTTGTACCATCAATCGGAACAAGCGGTCCATAACTTTGAATCTGAAGCAAGAGGAAGGACGAGATATTCTGCTACGACTCGTTAAGAGTGCAGATGTGGTGTGAGTAATTTCCGATATGACTTTGATCCAGCAAATCGTGACAAATTCAGTGTGGACAACTTTATACCGGGAAAGATGGATGAGCTTGGAATCGGATATAAGACACTTTCTGGGATCAACCCGTCAATCATTCACGCCAGCGTTTCTGGTAAGTCAGTCAGGATTTTGGAAGAAGAAATGCTAATACGGCCCTCCAGGTTACGGTGCAAATGGCCCATACGCTCATCGTGCAGGCTATGACGCTATTGCAGCAGCCGAAGCGGGTTTGCTCCATATCACAGGCGAGAGAGACGGTCCCCCGACACGACCTGGTCTGGGCCTCACAGATATGAGCACTGGACTATTTCTGCATGGAGCCATTCTTGCGGCTCTGTTCTCCCGCCAGAAAACTGGAAAGGGTCAAAAGATTGATGCGTCATTATTCGAAAGCCAGGTTGCGTTATTGTCGAACGTCGCGATGTCATGGCTCAATGCAGGGGAAATCGCCCATCGGTGGGGAACTGCGCATCCAAGTATAGTACCTTACCAGGCATTCAAGACCAAGGATTCCTATCTGGTACTTGGAGCGACCAACAACCGACAGTTTCAGTTACTCTGCAAATTAATTGACCGCTTGGACTTGGCGGAAGACCCTTGTTTTGCAGATAACAGTGCTCGAGTGAAGAACCGGAAGAGAATGGGCAAAATTCTGGACAAGATTTTGTTGAGCAAGTCCACCGATGAATGGGTGGCTACGTTAGAAGGAAGTGGAATGCCATACGGTCCCATAAACTCCATCGACCGTGTATTCTCTCATCCTCAAACAGCAGCAAGGAACATGGTGCACAGTCTGCCTTATAAACCTGCTGTTTGTGGAGAACTAAAAGTTCTCGGTTAGTCCGAGTTCTTCCTAATTTGAGTCAATACTGACAAGTCGATTCAGGCAACCCAGTTAAATTTAGTGAAACTACTCCTTCCATCCGCCTGGCACCACCTCGCTTAGGCGAACATACGGTGAAAACACTCGAGGAACTGGGATTCTCGAAAGAAGAGGTGGAAAAAATGATAAAAAAAGGCATCCTGTGAATTTAAGAACACTAAACATATCTTGCTAGTGACCAGAACGAGTACTCTTCGGTCGAAGTATTACTGAAATCTACGTACTAGTCTACCAAGACTGAATGTCCGACTCAGGCCCCAAGAACACTTGCGATTGTCTGGGTAACCTGAACGAGTTCCTCCTCACGCATGTGTTTCCCAACAACTTGGATACAGCAAGGGGCGCCTTCAAATAGCTCAGGTGAGACTGGGACTGCGTTAGTTTCAAGTAGGGAAAGAAAGAATTGATCTTTGATTTAAACTCACAAGGTGGCTTATACTGGACGTCTCGAGCAAAAGCTGCATCGGCCGTCTGATCTGCTTTGCCGAATGGGATGATCGTAGCGGGATACTAAATGGTATCAGCAAAATCCATGTCTTCCAAGGGCGTCTACTCACATCCAGCACATTCAACAAAGCTGTATACAGAGGGAAACCATAAAGATCGTGAGGTTGAGCAGTTCCTGCATTACCTGGCATTATAATCGCATCGACATTTGCCTTGGTAATCAAAGCGCGATATTGCTCTTTGAGACTACTTCGCTCTGCATGCAAGTCATAAAGGCCGTCCAGAGTCAGAGGTGCGTACTCGTATGGCATGTATTCATGAGGAAGAGATGTCGAGGCCAGTGCCGGTATCGTCGGCTCCCCACTTTTGGCAATATTCTGAAACGCGGTTTTGGCAGGATCCATGGCGAACATACGGAACCCCAGTACGCAGGCATCTCGAATGGAGGGAACTGACAAAGGAACAATTTCGTGTCCCGCTTGGCGTAAACGCTCAGCCGCTTGGGTTAAGGTTCGAAGAACAGGCGGGTGAAGAGGGAAATCGGGATCCTCTTCAATCAAACCGAGACGAAGCGTCGATTTGGGTGTCACAGTACGCCATGGCGCAAAGATCGCGGTCGAGTCGACCTCCCAAGTGTCTTCGTTAGTCACGAGCCGCATAAGCAGCTCTAAATCCCGAGCAGAGGTCGCCAATGGACCAGCACAGGCTCGGATTCCTGGTAGACCGCCTCGCCCACTTCCTGTCTGTCCAGCATATGGAATGCGATCGGCAGAAGGCTTCAGTGCGAATGTACCGTTGCAAATAGCGGGGATTCGGATTGAGCCAGCGATATCAGTGCCAATCCCCAGTACTGAGCCTCGCATTGCAATCAAAGCGCCTTCTCCGCCAGAGGAACCACCGGCTGTCAAGTTCAGGCGATGGGGATTGAGAGTCCGACCGAAGACGTAGTTGTGGGAGTCGGCAGCCTGGCATACTTCGAGTCAGATAAGAATCATAGAGGTATGGATTTCCTTGGCGATAGACCTACCATCATGGTTTGCGGGATATTTGTTTTCACGTACGTAATAGCTCCGAGCCTTGTCAGGATTTGGACAGTAGGCGAGCTGTACTTCAAAGGCCCATTTTCAATAAACGCCGTGAACCCGATCGTCGAAGGAACACCTTCGACATTGAAACAGTCCTAATGGAGATATTAGCTAGGCAATCACGCACTTCGGGTGGAAACTCTATCACCTTCAAGCTGATTGGCAGACCATGCAGCGGTCCGATTGGCTTGCCAGTGCTCTGCAGATGCTGATCCAGCTCCTTGGCACGCTGAAGAGCTCGATCAAAGAACGTTTCGGTGAGACAGTGCGTCTAGATAAAATGATCAGCCATTGAGCGTGGTCAGTATCACGGAGTCGGTTTTTCCTAGCCACCTTAGACATACCACCTGCTGCGCAATCGCTGCGCGAATACAGAAAGCCTCGGTGACCTCATATGACGAAAATTTTCGGCTGTGAATTTGCTCCAAGAGAGCAGTGGCATCATAGTTCTCGGTGATCTCTATCTGCTTCGGAGACAGGATACCACAGCGACGTGGTACGTCGAGCACATTGGTATTAGCCGTCTCTGAGATGTTGGCGGTATACTCAGAAGGAAGACGCCAAGCATTTGGGATACTAGCAGCTGCCTCGGCTTGCTTTTGCTGAACCAGTACTTGCCAAGATTCAAGAGTCATGTTTATCGATGTCCCGGTATGGAGAGTTGAAGAAAAGAGGTTGTAACGTCTGGATTCATGGTGGGCGAGGGGGGTTATTTATGCCGGAAAGTTGCCGAAATGCGGTTTTAATTGCGAATATTAGTCAGAAGGACTGCGAAAAAAGCAAGTGCAACCTACATCATTTGATATGCCCGGTTGATGCATTCTGCTGTGTAAGGGAGCTATTCGCACGGCATGGTGACCAATCACAGACATTAGCGCGGCTGGCTTGCTATCTCCACATCCCCACTTTCTCTACGCCTGGCTGTCATGTACCGATTTTGCCTTCAGTCATTGCAACACGGCACTAGATTGGACTTCTTGGTGTCGTGGTATCTGACCATCGTCGGAGGCTTGAGCGATTTGGCCGAATGCACAGTCTTGAACTCTTACTCGGCCCAGCCGGCACTTGTTTCGGCACTGGTCTTAATTCTTTTCCGTCCATCGGTAGATGATATTCTTCTTAATCCATGTGGTCTTGGCAGTAAATCCCCGTCCACTGATTTTAAGCCTATCCCTCGGTAGAAGCACGCTTCCCCGGCTTTGGCTATATGATTCTGATACTCTTGCAGTCTGTAAAACCGGGACATCATATATCCCAGGAGATCTAAACGCCTTCAATTCATAGATTACTCTTCAAGCCCTTTCCTCAGATAAGATGATGAACCTCTTATTGTTGAATGTACTGAAATGGTGTGATCCTCGAAGCCAACTGAATATTGTCGGCGCTGATATCCGATTGAAGAGGTCTCAATATAAAAAGTCCCGTATTTTCCGCATACTAGGGAACAGGAGCCATTACCTGCAGTACTTGGCTTCGGGCTCAGCAACAGCAAAGCCGAGTAACAGCATAACGTTATATCAACCGTGATACTTTGTACTGCGTTCCATCGTGTGTTTTCACTTGTTTGGCTCGATTATGGCGGTCCTGCTTCTTATGACAGGATAAAGACTATGATCGTGAACGACAGCTATAAAATCGTGTATAGACCTGCTAATTCAGCGCACCCTGAACATTTCCCCTACTTTTCCAAATGCTATCTTGATGCTCGTAAAATTCTAGACATGGCTGTGCGGTATTTCACGCGGCTTCATATTCGATGGAAATGACTCCTGGTAGTATGGTCTGTCTTTCATTCTAGCCTAGACTGTCCTGCATTTGCTGTCGAAGAAAGCCCTAAACATCATGCTCGATGTGCTTGGCGGAATTCGGTAAAAATGCGATCAAGTGACTGAAAAAGCACAGTATAGTTTAATGTTGACTTGATGAATCTCGACGGAAGTGGAAAGTGGTCTTCAATGATTCATAATTGGCCCCCAAAATGGGGCGCAGTTCGTCGAGTGGGGATCTTATCTTGATTTTTTAAGAATGTCTCATACCGCAAGCCCTCGGGTGGGGCGGTGGATAAGCTTCCAGGCTAAAAAAAGGGACTTGTAGACACGTAAAGGCGTAATACTTCCTAAAGGACGGTTGAGAAGAACAATCGGCACTCTTGTTGACTATGAAATAATTGATTCCTTGGTGTTCTGCTTTTTGGAGGCCCGATGGCAGTCAGTGACCTGTTTACCCAAACAGGAAGTGCTTCTATTGCACGTTCTCTTACGTTGTGGAGTCAGTAAGCGTTTAGATCGTACGTAGAAAGAAATGATCGGCCTGCTAGGGCAAAGCTGAGTCTGCTCCGACTAAGTCTCTCTTTTCAAAGGCTAGATGATAGCGCTTGTGCAAAATGTATCTCTATGACCCAAAATGTCCATTGGAAGATGGCGAATCTGGCGGTTGCCCGTGAATTTCCAGCTACAGAGTGGAACAGTTCGAATTTTTCTTCTTTTCATTCCATTATATGCGCTGCTTACCTTATACGCCCGAAATCGATCAGCTCATGACCCTGGATCGGTTTTCTTCGATCCGTGGACTGGATATGATGCATCTTATTCCGCGATCCGAATCGAGGAGGGCGATATCTACATTGAAGCTACGGATAACACGACAATTTCTGGCTTCCAGAAAGCGTCAAATGAGCCCCAGCTATGTGTCGGGATTGCCACTGTTGCACGGGAAGGAATTCGGTACTTGCGAAGTACAGTCGGTACCCTTTTGGACGGTCTGAGTGACGAAGAACGAAGAAACATATACTTGATAATTTCCATTGCTCATTCAGACCCATCAGAGCACCCTGCATATGATGAGCGGTGGCTCTCGGAGTTACCAGATCAGGTCTTGCTCTATAATGAAGACGAAGTGGACATCGACCATATTCGGGCGCTTGAGAAAAGTCCGAAAAAGGTCGGGCGGCAAAAAGGCTCTTTTAGATTACCAATATCTTTTGACGGCTTGCAATAAAATTGCGGCGCCGTATATTCTGATGCTTGAAGATGATGTCGTCGCTCAGGATGGGTGGTATCATCGCACCCAAGAGGCCGTTGCCAGCGCAGAAAGACAAATGAAGCAGATAGAAGCACCGAGTTGTGAGCTCCAAACTTTGATAAGGACAAGTTACCTAAAACTAACAATAATGTCTCCTAAGGGCTCTACCTACGCTTATTCTATTCGGAAGAATTCCTTGGCTGGAATTCAGAAGAATGGCCCATCTACCTCTTTTACTCTGTCCTCGCCGTTCTCCTCGTTATCTTCTCGGCCCTCAGTGCGCGGCAGTACAAGTCAAGTCTTCGCGCCCACCTCTCAAACGATACCATCCTTCTCCTCGCATTCATTTGTACGCCGCTTTTGATCGGTCTTTTCTTCGCCGCTGGACGGGCAACAATGCTTCCAATACCACAGGGCGTTCACCAGATGCCCAACTTTGGCTGCTGTTCACAGGCTTTTGTTTTCCCGCGGTCTCGTATACCTGATCTCATGGATCTTTATCAATCCAAAGATGAAGGGTATGTGGACTCGATCACGGAGGAGTACGCAAATCTGAACCAGGAGGTTCGTTGGGCTATAACGCCGAGTATTATGCAACATGTGGGAAGACAGAGTTCCAAGGCTCAGAAGGGAAGTTCGGCGAGGCCGTCTCGATACAAGACCAAGGGCGAGATGAAGGGTGCGGAGCGATTGTGGAACTTTGCTTTTGAGAGGAATGATGCGCATACATTACGGGTGGAGCATGATAAGGCAAAGGAAGAGCTGGAAGTCCAGTGATGTAAAGTCCATGAAATACGGAAATGTAACAATACGATAGAACAAAATCCGTCCAATGAAACTCAGTAGACCAGCTATCGTTGTTGAAATATTGACAAAATCACAGTGTACATAGTAGATTCCCTGCCCTTGCCAAGCAAATAAGATAAAGATTTCGTCGGGCCCACATAAAGTATCTAAACGACTAATAGTGAGTCCAAATGCTTACAACCACATCTGAAACCAAACATGCGACACTTCTAGCCGGATGGCATTCCAGCTGCCATGTTGGCATACTTGGAGCCGTTGTAGCTGAGTTGATTCTGGCTCTGATCAAGAGCGCTTACCCCACCAAATTCAGTGACCACCTTAGAATGAATCAGTAAAGGAAGTACCAAAATAAAAGGAAAGCTTCAAGCATACCGTAGTGATGAGGCTATCTGTGCCGTTCTTGTCAGCGCTGCTCTCCCACCACATGCCACCTCCCAGGCCCTTGGTTTTGATGTACTGGGCCTTCAACTGAGCGATCGCGGGAGTATCGTAGCTGATTAGCGTAAGGGCAGAGGAATCATAGCTATAGCTCGCAATTGGCTGGTCGAGTTCGTAAACTGTCGCACCCGTCTGGGGTAACGCCTTGTAATCCCACACTCCGTTTTCCCAACTACCACTGCCAACTCCACTGAAGCTCTGACCAAGCCCATTTGTGTTTGTAAATGAGCGCCCATACAGTGGCATACCCATGACGATTTTGTTTGCAGCTACTCCGTTCGCGGTATAGTAGGTGATAGCCTGGTCCGTGTTGAAGGGTGTGCTTGATGGATTGGCGGTGGAGGCGTAGACGTTTGCATCATCACCAGAAACCGTATCCCAGCTTCCGGCGTAGTCATATGCCATTAGGTTCCAGAAGTCAAGGTACTGGTCCATCTGAGCAAGCAGAAGCTCCCCATAGTTGGACGGGCCTGTTCTTGTTAGATCGACTTGGGTTCCAGTAGATACCATGGAGATCTAACTAACCAGCTGGAGATGCAACAGTCAGTAGCAGATGGTGACCTGGGGCATATGTCGTACTATAGGTATCCAATGCCTGAGCTTGATTAGCGTAGCTACTCCCCATCTCATACATGAAGAGGCCATACCGAACGCACGACTTGAAGCAAAGATACCATGTTGGCAGCTTGGCTTGCATTGGCAGGATACTTCAAAGAATGTCAGCGTGATGGATGGCTTTCAAAGTAGACATTCTCGATGGTCCTTACCTCCCAATCGATATCCAAGCCATCGAACCCGAGATCCTGTACCAGCTGTACAGCAGATGAGGCGAAGAGGGCTCTTCCAGCCTCGGTAGCAAGTGGTCCCGCAAAGTTGGTAGAGTAAGTCCAGCCACCAATCGACAGAAGCACTTTCAGCTTTCTGTTCGCCTTCTTCAGCAGGTAGAGCTGCTTGACACAGCCATAAACATTGGTACCAACGTCATTCCAGGAATCCGTGGAGTAGTGTTTGTCAGTATCGGCGTAAGTGTCCGACAGATAGACCTCTCCAGTGTCCGCGCGGACATTAGCAAAGGCGTAAAGGACATGGGTAAGCTTATCAGCAGGGAGGCTCTGAGGCTGGAAGTCTCGGCCATAGATGGCCTGGTTTGGTATATCAGTGGATTAGAGCGATGTATTGAGTATAAGAGACATGAAGAATACTTACCCAGTTGACGTAGTAAGCCACGGAGCGGTATCCAGTAACACTATCATCTCGAGCTTCAAATTTGTTTTCTAGTGAGGGAATGACCGCAGCATTTGCAAGCCATGCCAGGCCTAGGGTAGAGAAAAGGGCAAGTTTCATTGTAGAAGGAGTGCTGTTGAGGGTTTGTTGGAAAATGTAGAAGTTGTCGTTCCAGCGACAGAATTTAAAGATTTAGAAGGGATTCACTAGATCATTTATAGTTTGAAAAAACTGGTCGTCTGCCTTCGTACATCCAGATTCACTTCAAGAAATTGGAGCAAACAGGGCGTTTGAAAGTTTCCTCAATATTCCGCACCTCCGAACGACACCCTGCAGGGTGACTGTACAGAGAAAGGGTCCTTCATAATTTCCGTGTCCATTCCACTCCGCCGGGGGTGTGATCGATGATAGCCGTCGAGCCTCGAGATAAAGAAAATGGCGCACATGGGCCGTGTAAAGAGAGAGTTCTTCCATCACGGGAGTTTCAGCAGCGAACTAGGGAGCGCCACATTCCCGATCAGGTACAGAGCTATTTGACTAATTTCCACCGATTAAGGAAATAGAAGCCCAGGGTCTGCCACCACGAGCGTGGTCGCTGGAATGTGTAACAGTACATGAACAACGTGCTGGGCTGACATGCCGATCCTTTGTGTCGGTTCGAACATATCTGTGGTTGAAGTCATTGCCGTCCAATCGGCCCCAGAATTCCAGGAATGTCGGAGATGGGTGACGTTGTCATCTGCGATTCCACGTATATGCCTCAATCGAGTCCGATGCCTTGGAGATAGAGGCCCTTTAGCTCTGAAATTTGAAAACTCTTGGGATGGTGTCCGTGTGTTGCATCAACCCCGATGGATTAATTAGCCTTGACCTGCAATGGTACCCAGATTAGTGGATGTAACTGGGACCACGGTAGTATCGTAGATTGAAGAGTTCAGATTAAGAAATTAGCATCGGGAGGCCATCAGCCACCTGGGGGATGGGGTAGGTTGAAGCAGACGAATCGAACGAAAAAGGGTCCTTGGCTTGGCGGCAGCTGTAGGAACCATCACCTATCACCCAATCCCTCACTGGTCGCCCAATCAAAAAAGCCCGCGATGTAACACTTCAATATGGCCATGCGACAGGGCCATGTGCCATGCCACCCAAGACGGGGAAACAAACCAGATCCTGCATGTATATCGGAGCTCGCATGATCAGGATTGAGGCAGACGACAAGGCAAAGAGGATCTCTCCACCAAAGGGACACGCCGAGCTGATGCGCATCACAAGCTTCTGCTACCGCTCACCTCCGCATGTCCTTATCTTTGCCGATTCTTCCCAAAATCGTCGATGGAGAGTGCTGATGGAGGTAATTTGACTTCTGCCGATCGGAAAATTGGGGGCCAAATGTTTGGGGTGGGCGATGATGGATGCCCTTTTGACCGCCAATTTAGGAAATTGCTCTTCCAAGACAAGAAATATATTCACGCGGACGGTTGGACCTTGACTTGCAAAGCCCAGAAAGTGGGAAGAAAAATCAAAAATTGCATTTGCCGTAAATTTGATGTCACTCAGCGTGAGTCGACAGGCCTGGAAGGCGAGTCAAAATGTGATGTCTTCTGCGTTTCTCAATATCTTCAAAATCAAGGTTCTCTCGACCTGGGCATACATACTCCAGACACTAAAACATTATGCAGCCGATTGTGGATTATATAACATATGATGGCTAGTCCATCACGTGAAATGGGCTTGTGGTTTAGTGGTATAATACTCCCTTAGCATGGGAGTGGTCCGGGGTTCGATTCCCCGCGAGTCCAACTTTTTTCTTTTTATTTTATATATTTTATATTTGCTTTTGACCATATGGCACATGACAGTATTCATGTACTTCTTTGTAGTTCCTTTGTCCTTCTTCCAGACCCAGGATCGTACCAATTTGAGCATTTCCAAGACCGCGGTCGCAGAGATACCAACGAGCTTTTTCATCCTTCCGGCTGAAATTCGGAACATGATATGTGCACATGCCTAGTGCGCAGAGAGCCTGTTAATCTCTGGAGCAAAACCATGAGCATTCCCAGAATGATGGTAATTAAGCCATTGACAATGATCCAAGGTTCTCTAGATTGACTACCAAGTCGACGGCGTAGGGATTATAGGATTTACAATGACATTAGGAGTCGAGCACGAGAGGGGGAAGTAAAGTCATTAAAGTACAATCAGTGTACAGACAAAAGATTGGTCAGCGATTGAGTGGATCTACCTCAGCTAATTCAGTCCACTGGCGCTCGAGTAGATTCTTGATCCACGCCGTTCGCCAACCTAATACTTCTTCCACCCGACTTAAGAATCGCAATGATCCCTGTTGCTCAGCTGGATGGTGGAGACAGTAGCCGACTGCGTGTTTCGAAATATGTATAATTAGTATATGCATGACACTCGGGTTGGGGCGAGAACGAACAACGATGCAGAAGGTGGCAGGCCATGAAGTACCCATTTTCGACGCTCTCATTTGACCATGATAACCCCACGACGGTCAGTATATGGGTGGCGACTGTTCGCTATAATTCTGTTGGTTAGCCATGAACAATCACGGTGGTATTGGTCCTACCTCTGCTACGCGTCGGCTCCGAGCGAGCTCATAGTCACTCATCTGCTGTGAATGGGGATCCGACAAAGTTATAAAGATTCTTGCGGTGTGAAAGTATTGCATTCCAACAACTTAGAAACGATCAGTATCTCATATCCTACTCTAGAATTTGGGGATAAGGATACGGACCCGCAGGACCTGACATCATCCATATTTCAGGAAACGGCCGGTCGGCAGCAGTGTCTGGAGGTTGGTATCGGAGCGGCTGCCATGTTGGGGGCTTTGAGCGATTCCACTCCTCCACGGAATTGGAAATGCGATGCCACATAGGTTCATCGACTGGCAGCCTAGGCACATCGCGACAGAGTTGGATTATATGGGCGCAATGAAAAACGATCATGTTGGCAACGGCGGCGTCGTCATTTCGTTGGAACATGGCCGAGCATTCATAATTGTGCAGGTTCAGCTGCAGGGGCTGATGCTGCACGATAGATGCATAAATGGCCTGTCGCAAAAATTGCCAACTCACAGCTTCTGCTAGTCCACCAGAAGATGCCGAGCGAGACATAAGATTAATCAGACGATTTGATCCGAGAAGATGGAACTTCTCATCGGTATTATTTTCAAGCTCCTCACAGATCCGCAGGATAACCACCGTGATCAAGAGGCTCTCGTCATAGGTGTGCTCGGGCTTGTCTAGCGCTGGTATCAGTAACTCGAGACATTGCCCGTGATAGGAGGAGGCCTCCCAGTCGCTATTCCCAGTCATTATGGCATCATGTCGAGCGGCCAGTGCAAGGACCGCTTTCAATACCATGAGGACTTGCAGGGCACGTTGGGGCACTAGCGTACTAAAGTGGGATTGAGGATCACAAATGTCCGCCTAGTTGAACTGATTAGGGCAGATGTTTGCGCATATAGAAATTTTCGGGCCTCACCCAGGGGGCAATCTTTTGAATGAAGCACCGCATAAGAGATGCTTCTCGGAGTGACAAGGCAGACCCTTGACCTTGCGGACATGGCTTTGGGCAAGCACTAGCCAAATGCTGCTGCTCTCTACCTTCCTCCTGCGACAGAGGCTGCATGGCTGGTCGCGCTTCCGCCATCATATCATTATTTGTATACAAAACTTCTTGTGCTGACCAAGGCGGGGTCATAGGTCTTTCTCTGGGTGTCTCGGCATCCTTGTCATCATTAGATTCATCAGCCTCGAGGATGAACGTCACTATCACAAATGGCTTAGTTTCTGCTGCAGCGATGGACTCCACCAAGGCCTACCGGGTTTTGACACATCCACCCATACCTGCTCATCATCCCAAATCAGGTCGAATCGAGCTGACGAGCCTTGACCTTTCTGGTAGACATGGTGCACGGCCTTGAATTGGAAACGCGGGTCCAGTTGACAGTCACGACCGAGACGAGTACAGGGGGCACAAGCCGATGCTCCCGAGGGAATCACGCAGCGGATATGGCGATGGCGGCACCGTCCACAGCCTTTGCCCACTCTCATGAAGGTGGCATGGAGAGAGAGACTTGGGGGTGATGTTGATCCCCAGATGTTTCTCACTCCATTTCCCCGCATGCTGACTCATCAATTGGCCCACGGTTCTCAACTTTCCCACAATGGGACAACAATACGATCCATCAATGATTCAATATCTTCATGATCATAATCTTGGCATAAATGATGTCAAACTGCCTATCATTGATTCAGAATTGTTCTACCTAATCTAGGCCTGATCTTGGTGGCTTGTAAGTGGTTGATCCAATCCTGCTGCCTATGATGCAAAAAATAGAAACAGCTAGCTGCTTTCTGTTCTAGCTAATGCAGTACCAAGATCATACTATTAGAAAAAGCACACTAGCTGTGCCTGGTCGATTTGGACTGGTTGATTCAACAATGCCCCACGGCAACAAAAGAAAGCCAAGGCTCAACCAAGTAACCAAGTCCGACTTGGAGTGGGTCTCCGAGATGGCGTTGATCTTTTTGGTTGGATAATCGCATTCTCTTTCATTGCATCAACTCCACCAATCCGCTCAGCGCCGGCCACCCGAGTGCAGTGGGCCGACATGGAGATTTAGTGCCAATGCAAAAATCTTGGAAAAAGTCGGCTGCGCCCCGATGAACCCTGAGTCGATTTTATATCCGCGATGGAGCGTCCCGTGTCTTAAACCAACATTACAAACAGAGAGCAAAGTAAGGAAGCGAGCATAGAGAAACGCGTCAATGCTTCTTCTACCTTCCCTCTTGCTACTAGCCACCTCATGGCCGGTAGTCATTGCAGATTCTAATTCCTGTAAAGTCACAGAAGCGTCCCCGAAAGCCCACGAGAGATCATCGCTGACCATTCACTAGGCTCAAGTAGTGCGACCATCTCCAGCCAAAGTGACGCCGATACATACGCCAACTGTGACCAAATCGATGGCAGTGTCACCATTTCTTCGTCAGCTAGCGGCTCCATTATCCTAAACAATGTCACCGAGATCAAGGGAACCTTCACGGCAGAAGGAGCATCGGGTCTCACTACTCTAGCCGCACCGGATCTCGAGACACTCGAAGGAGCTTTGACTGTGGACAGCATGAGCTCGCTTAGCAACCTCTCAATGAATTCCCTATCTGAGGTATCCTCAGGTATCACAATCATAGCAAACCCAAAACTCAAGCATCTGGAATTTGAAGACTTGGAGGAGGTTGATGGCCAACTCAAATTGACAGGGTCTTTTAGCTCGTGAGTGTCGATGGAGAATGGGACTGAGACAGAAGTCACAGGACTGACGACGATATAGAGTGTCGCTGCCATCGCTTGACCAGGTGAAAGGGCAGACAACTATCCGAGGTGGCAGCTCCATGTCCTGCACAGCATTAAATAATTTACAATCCGAGGATGTATATCATGGCGGGTACTCCTGCTCGACCAGCAGCGGATCTTCCCTGAGCACAGGCGCCAAGGCCGGAATCGCGATCGGCGTCATTGTCGGGGTCCTGCTCATCCTCTTCCTCATGTGGTGGGTCTTTCGGCAACGGCGAGTCCGTCAAAAACGCCGACGGCCTTCCCAAACACCTGCCTCGATATCTCCACCTGTATTGAAGGACGAGAAGCAATCTACTCCACAATACCAACCCATTCCATCAAGCGACTTGTCGCCAAAAGTTCCTCGCAAGCCTGTGGGACTGGCACCAGCATTGTTGGACGGTCGCTCGATCTACGAAGCAGCGTACCCTGCGAGTCCGATCCCGGTGTACCATGAGTTGGATGCGGGTCCAGTCTTCAGCACACATCAACGGCCGATCAATTCCGAAAGCTAAGGGGACTAGTTGAAAGCGTCCGGTGCTTGGGCGCGATTTCCGGATGTCGTGCAATTTCACGCCCCATCGGTCACCAACCTCGCTTTTATGACCTCATGTCTTTCTTCCCTTTCTGTTGCACTTATATACCCAGTTGCGTTTTGGAATATAATGACCGATGAGAACTCAATTCTTGTACATGGACCCTGCACTCACAGTGTTATTTCATTTGAATATGAATTGATGTCCTTATTCACAAAAAGAGCGTCGTATACCAGATGTCACTGACCATTGCTCGCATGTTTGGCTAATGTACAATCAACTCATTCACGCCACAATCTTCTCCAGCAACATATCTGCGAGAAAATCTGGCCTTCGGACATTCTCAAGCCAGTGACACCGTACACCCTCGCCTGGCTATCAAGCACAGCCAATGAATCACCAGAAGATTCCATATTGCGAGTAGTAACAGGATTGAAGATTCCTTTGGCATTGTTCTCAACGAAATCAAGAATGTCCCAGCAGACTTCACAGCGGTGCCGGGATTATATTCTTCGCCGATGACGATCGGCTTTATAGCATCACTCTGGAAGACCTGACGCACGCTTTGTTAATAGCGACAGCTAGGCACCTGTTGACCAGATTCAGTGGCAAGCCAGCCAGCATAAATGGTTGGCCAGTCTGATGTGTTCGCCGACTTGATGATTAAGTTTCCGCAAGATATGGGCGAGATCAAAACAACGATGATTGATCCGTAGTCATCACTGTTCCTGGGCATTAGGAGCCAACTTACTTCTAGGGATTATTCACTCCGACATCTTCGATCTCGATATATTGACTTCAGTCTAATCATGCCAAGGACATGGTCAATTGATGGATTAAGAAGTACTATATACAGCTCACATTGGAGCAGTCTCATGTTCATATACTAAAATCAATTTGGCCTTATAAAGGTCTAGAATCAAGCATTTCACTGATCCATGAATACCTTCAACAGCGCCGGGTAATTAGGGGAACCTAGTCCCGTCACGGGATCCCAGCCCTCGGCAGCATAGAAGCCAGCAGTACCGCACCCAGAGTTATTACCCGTGGTGACATCGAAAAAGGCATTCGGGTTGGCATAGAGAGTAGGATTCACGAATCCGACAGTGGACTTTCCAGCAGCCAATCTCTCCTCATTGATCCGGGTAAGGATCGAGGCGAAGACAGGTGCTGAAGCAGATGTGCCACCAATCGAGGTAGGCAGACCCTTGTTGTATATTATAACATTGTCGCCTACGGCGGAGACGTCGGGGTACCCACGACCAATTCGGTTATAGATACCGCCGTTCGCACCGAAGCTGTTGTTATTAACGCTCTCGTAATATGGGTAGTCCGGCTTAGCCTTGGAGAAATAGTCCGTCACAGCCTGAGCCTGCCAGCTAGGTCGCTGGTAGATGTTACTGAAGCCACCACCAGATGGGAAGCGAGTCACTGCAACCTCCCCGTGGTCCTGAATTTTCGCTCCGAAAGGAAGATAGGTCGCTCCAACTGCGGTAATGTAGGGACAAGTCGCTGGGAAGTCAGGAGCGAAAACCTTGCCTGATTCACCCAAGCAGTTGCTTGGTGTAGGGTCGCCATCGCGTCCTGCTACGCCCGAGTCACCAGATGCAACTATAACGGAGACACCTCGCATGCCGAGCTTCATGATCTCGTTGCACTGGCGTCGCTGGTACGATATGGGCAAATCGGCTTCTGACATTCCGTATGAGACTGACAGGACATTCGGTGGGTCGTAGACGCCGCATTGCAGGGACCCCTTGTAGCCACCTTCTTGGGGATCAGGGTAAGAGGGATCCAGTGGGGAGATTTCGTCGCAGTATGAGCCATCAATAGCATCCAGGAATGTGTTGAGGAAGCCGGTGAATGTGTAGTTGTTTTCATATACCATGTCGTCTGACTGGAAAAGAATGGAGTTCTGTGGCCAGATGAGTGGGTAAGAGATTTGGAAGTCAAGGTCGGATTCAGCGCCTGCGTTCAGCAACGAGGTCGGTGCCTTGGCTCCGTCGACTGCTTTCAGTGTTGGGTGAGTCCCGCTTGGGATATCACTGGACTCCATTAGCATCGGGCTTCAAAATTAGAAAATTGGACATACCTGGCCAGAGTGGCGAAGAACAGGTCCAGATCCTCCTGAGCGTAGACATCACCAACACCTTCGAAGATACCTAACTCATTCCCCTTTGTAGCTGTTGTTCCGGCGGTGATGTTGTACATTTCTGCCTTTGTCAGTAATTCACAATGACAATGTCGGCTTGGATGTCGTACCCTTGATACACTGAGGCGTGACAGCAAGATCACAGAATTGCAAGACATTGTTCAGGATCTCCTCGATCGGCATCAGGATAGGTTCCAGGATTGGTAGCAGGCCGTTCGAACGCTTTTGAATCTTGTTGCTGGCTTTCCCAACACTTGTCACCTCGCGCAGGGTGATACCGGGAGTGATGTAGTCGATATGATCACGCACCGAGTGGGGAACATGATACCTAGACTGAGTTAGCTTTTTGTCAGTCTATACTTGAATAGACTTCAGCTTACTCGCGACAAGCCACGTGTGACCGGCCCGTGTCAGCATGAGAGTAGATATAGTACTCGGTGTGTAGCAGCTTCTCGAGTTCATCGGTACCAGCATCAAATTGAATCCATTGTTTATTCACAGATTGCGAAATTCGGTTCTTGGCAATGCCGAATGACTCCAGCCATGAACGGACGGTATCGATGCTCTCGTCACTGGGCGCAAACAAATCGTGCACCTCGGGTGCCGACATGTGCTTTCCATAGCGACTCGAGGATGGGTTCGACCTAGCGGGTGGTTGTCAGTTCATTATCATGGCGAATCCAATGCAATAAACATACATCTCCATCAAAAGCTCATGTCCATAATTCAGGTTTGACTGGGTCAATCCGATTCGAACAGGAAGCAAGGTTGACGCATCCAGGCGTCTCTCCTCAGTCCAGGATGTCGGGATGAAGTCCCGTCGCTCATGCACGACATGGCCATAGGGCGCAGGGACAGCCAAGACACCGACTGCGGCAGCTCCCAGGAACAGAATGGATGACTTCATAATGTATTTGAGTAGAGTCGACGAGGTCTCACTCTATACACGATGGAGCACATGGGGCTGGACATCCCCGGCTTTATACTGTCCTGCAGGGCCCCGCTAGTCCAAAAGAGCTCCATCCGAGTTCGCATCCTTCCCAATCCATCTCAGGAGAAACCCAATGACAGTGCTTTGAGTGATCTACAAAGCAGAACTAATGTCGGGATTACTTGCGGTGGAACTACGATCGTCGTGGAGTGTGGGCCTGAAATGGGGGATTTGCTCCAAAGGAAGCTAATTCGGTGGGTTTGGAGGAGGTTTGAGTAGGAAAGAGTTCAGGTAGATCTAGCATCGCTTGGGCCTCGCGAGAGGAGAAGCGGGATGAGTGGTCGCTGATCACCCACGTCTAACTTCCTTCAATTCGTGCAAATTATCATGCTGATGCTTTGAATCTTTCCATTTTCATATAGACCAGGTAGCTAATGTCACACTGATGCCATGTGAGGGCGCATTGAGTGTTGTATGATGACACCTGCGGCAAGTTAAGAAAGATAGCGGAGTTGATTAGTGGTGTTCCATGAGTTTAAAATCCCCTTCACCCCCGCAAGACTGCCACATTATCCGCTAACCAAAATCTCATATTCTATAGCCGGCAAAGCTTATTGCGTAGTAATTTATTACCTTACATTATGGCGAACATTATCAGTTACGTACCATAAATGCAGGCGAACTATGTATACAAGGAAATCGTGTGTTGAAGGTATTTGCTTGTCGAGTCTGCGTGCTGCTGAAGTCGTAAACGGTCAGGAAAGGTGGGTTCAAACTTATCGAACACTACTGCAGATCACCTGGCAGTACTACCTACTGCGTGACTGTTATCGTGATCTTGCAGTATCAATGCCATTGCCAATAGACATAGTTAAACAGTCCAGACTACAAAAATCGACAGCTCATTGTAGTGGCAGTTAACCTCGGGAGCCAAAAATGCCATGTGAAGCATGAAAATGATAAATAGTGCGCTAAAAGAAGCCTCGGACTATCCGTGGAAGACAAAAACCAGACAAGTCAATATACTGGCTTTCTATCTCCACTTGGTAGGCGAAGTGGGGTTCTACTATGCCCTAATAGGAATGCGACAATGAGTTCCTTATCTTAGGGTTCAGGAGCCGTTCAATTTGGCCAATAAGCATCTTTCAATGACGATCCTGATATCCCCCTGAGTAACCTTCCCCGCACCAACACGGAAAACATCAGGAGAAAGACTAAAGATGAACAAACCTTGAAAGGCCCCCAGGGTCTGTTACTGTTTTTTTTTAGCGGAAGAGAGAGTTGAGGGAATTTCTACGATCATTCCACGCAAGTCTTTGGAATAACATGATGTCATATCTCTATTTCCTGGAGTAAAATCTAATCTAGACACGGTTCCATAAGACTAGCTTCTAGTTTTCTTCCAGTGGGAATTGAATTCCCATGCCATAGTAAGGCTAAATTGACCAGGCAATCATATTATAGGTCCAGATACAGGGCGAGATTGAATGGACTTTCCAAGGAGGGTCCGGGCAATACAAAGGAATGCACTGGAATTGCACAATCCCGATGACAGCCGTAAGGAAAGCAATGCCCGCATTGCTGTGAATTTGTCGTGAACACCTTCCGTAAGAAGCATTAAACTCTTGTCAGGTGGAGACATGAGACCAGAAGGTGCCCAGGTGGTTTCGATCATGCATTAGTCGCATGCATGTCAATGGAGTTAGGGAGCTCGGACCAACAGCTAAGAGGGTTCAAGGGAGGAAGAGTTGGGTGGGGAACCTGGCATGCTTGCAACAAATACTTGCAACGCAGACTTGTAAAGATAATTGCAGTGACGATACTTGCGCAAGTTGGCTCCAATATATGAGTTCTGAGCGCCAAGGGGCGTTGAGCTTGGGGTCAGTGGGATCGGCACCAAGTGCCTCAATCACACATGTTATATAGATCTGACATTTCGACGCCAGCTTAGGTGGACCACGTTAAGATCCGCACCATTTCCAGAGCATGTCCACCAACTGTTGCCTATGAAGCGGCTTTGCAAGGTAATCATTCATGCCCTTTGAAAGATACGTTTCAGCATCCCCTTTGAGAGCATTCCCCGTGAGTGCAATAATCGGAACATCAATCCTCATTTGGCGAATCTGCTCCGTAGCTACCAAGCCATTCATAACGGGCATATTTATGTCCATCAGGATGACATTATAAGCGAGGGGCTTTTGCTTCACCTTGCGGACAGCCTCGGCGCCATCCCAAGCTGCATCCACACGTTCGAAGCCCAGAGTGGATAACAATTTGAGCATTATAGTTTGATTGACCTTATTGTCTTCCACAAGTAAGATTTGCTTCTGCGGTGCGATAGTTCGGAGTTGTTCGGTCGGATCATATACGAATGGCTTCACTGTCGATGTCAAGCCTCTTAGCTTAGGAATCGGCGAATCGATGTGGCCCATCTTTGCAGATATCCAGAACACACTACCAGGGCCATTCGGATTTGGGTGAAAGCCGATCGCGCCGTTCATGAGCTCAGCTAGGCTTTTAGAGATAGACAGTCCTAGTCCAGTTCCTTGGTATCGCTTTACAGCCGAGTCTGCAAATCGAGTGAAAGGGGTGAAGAGGGTGTTGGTCGCATCCTCTGGAATACCAATTCCAGAGTCCACCACTTGGACCGAGATCTTGTAAAATCGAGGATCGACTGGATCTTTTGAGTAGGATGCGTCAATCTGAATATAGCCCTTTTCGGTAAATTTGACGGCATTGCCGACTAAGTTTTGGAGAATCTGGCGGAAGCGCAGCGGGTCTCCCTGCATACTTTGGGGGAAGTCGGAAGGAATTGAGACCTTCAATGTGACGCCGGACTTCACCGATGGCTCGCAATTCCGGGCCACTGCATTGACCACACTGGGGACATCCAGAGTATCAGTGACGAGAGAAAAGGATCCAGCAGATAACTTCGAATAATCCAGGACATCATTTATGACTTGCAGAAGCATGCCGGTTGAGTCCTCCAAAATAGTCGCAAACTCCATCTGATCTTCGGCCAACGGAGTCCTCATGAGCATGGTCAAGGCCAAAAACATGCCATTCATCGGAGTACGCAGCTCATGTGACATGTTTGCCAAGAAATCGGTCTTCATCTTGGAAGACTCCTCAAAAGCATCAATAAGACGCGCTTCGGCAGCTTTGCGCTCCGTCAGGTCCCGGGTCACCTTCACAAATCCAATATGTCGGCCGAATTGATAGATGGGGGTGATCATAACGTTGGCCCAGAACCGTCCTCCATCTTTCCGGTAACGCCAGCCTTCGTCTTCCACTTTACCCTCGCGCAGACATACCTCCAGTTCCCGTGCGGGCTTGTCGGCCTGACGGTCCTCTAGTCCGTAGAACATGGAAAAATGCTTTCCAATCGCTTCCTGGGAAGTGTAGCCTTTGAGGATAGAGGCTCCAGAATTCCACGTGGCAATATGACCCCGCGTGTCCAACATGAAAATTGCATAATCCTTCACAGTGTCGATTAAGGTTTTGTAGGTCTCATTCAGGTAAGTCTGTTCTCTCATTTTGGTTGCGCGTTGCTCCCGTTTCTGACCCTGTTGTGCCTCCAGGAGCACGTTGATTAATACCCCATGGTCAAAAATCGGCGTGACTCTCAACGAGTAATCAAAGTCGCTGTCCGGAATACAAACATGATCGATCACTTTGGCTTCTTTTGTCGCGATCGCGGCGCCCAAAGCACCACTCAAAGAGGCCATATCAGGTACCGGGACATCTGCCGGTGCCAGTTCGTAGATGCTTGTTCCTAACAATCGTGCTCGGGTGTGCTTGACCCGGGTCTGGTGGCTTTCTGAAGTCCCCACCACCCGAAGAGAGCCATCTAAAATAACCGTCGGGGTTGGAGTGTATCGGAAGATTTGCGCCCAGCGGTCGTCATTGTCCGTTTTCTTTGGAATGCTTTGAGAATCATTGCTCTGCATGTTATTTAAATCGCGCTCGGCGGGCGGGGTCATAACCATCGCGTAGGTGACGGGCCGGCGATCGTCAAGGTTCAGGTGGAGCATCTGCTGGTCCAAAACCATCGTGGCTTTTCTACTTCCCTGCCGCCGGGGCAGGAGAAAGTCAACGAGGTGAAGGATTCATTCACTTGAAGCACCTGGGTGCAACGATGAAGAAGGCCCGAGAAAGGAGTGAAGAACTCGTGGGGCTAGATAAAGTGGAAGGATGAAAGATCAGAAAGATTAGAAAGATCAAAAAGTCAAGAAAGTCAAGAAAGTCAAGAAAGTCAGTAGCGTGAACAGGTTGAGAACCTGGAAGAGTCGTCGAAACAAGCGGCGAAGCCAGCCGACGGCGATTCTTCTACTGGACGGCAAATTTCGCCGGCGGGGGAAGCAGAGCCGCTAACCCGGTTTCAGGGTGCGACGCGATTCATGTAAACTCCACGTACGTAGGTGTGGCACACGGTGGCAAATTCTAGAACACGAAACATGAGTCGCTGGCAAATCAAAATGAAAATTTCATTCAGGGTCTTTCCATGCCGGTCGATCTTGGTTCCAGGATCTTCATGTAGGGTGATCACCACCACCCTGGAAATGACGTTCTCTCCAACTTCAGGGCTGGACCACGAGATCCATGGATTCACAGCTAACAAAGAAAAAAAAAGCCCTGGAAATACTGTATATAGTAAAGACTTCTTAAAAGAAAGGAAATTCATAACTAAATGCCAAAAATTTAAATAATTTAAATAGAGAAAAAAAAATCCCCCCCCCAAGTTTATGGGATACTGAACCACGTGAGGCCTACACAATCACATTCTCACGCTCGACGTTTTCAACCATCTTTCCCACCGCATCTGCAATGCCATACGAGAAGGCGTATCCCCCACCACCAAAGCCATAGGCTGAAATCACGTTTCGATCGCCATGTTTTTCCGAGTCAAGACGAAATCCACCTCGCCGGGAGGGTCGAATTCCAATAATATGGCTAACATCCTCATCTGCCGGTTGTGCCGGCACAACGTCGGGAGCGAGCCGATGTGCACGTGTGATCTCATCTCGCGCGATATCGAGATCCACTTCTGGGGACCTGGAACCTAGTCAGTGAATGATGGATGAGCACAGGGGCAGAACTCCTACAGATTATCTTGTTGCTTCACACCCCCAAGGACAACTCCGTGCGATAAAGGTCGTGGAATAACATAGGTATATTCCTGACCATTGCGGAAGTACATGGTATTGCATTTGTCCGTTCGAAGAAATACGGTCTGTCCTCTTTCAGGGAAGCAGCGATCATCCAGAACATCCGTGAGGGTCAGACTGCCGAGCCCGCTGGCATTGATGAAAATCCTCGATTCCGGGAACTTGTCGTACAGCTCCTGGAGGGACTGGACTCGCTGGCGAATAAAAGTTCCCCCTAATTCCGTGACTTGCTTGCCAAGATATGGCATATGTCGTGTGGGGTCCGTGACCAGAGTCTCATAGGACCAAGCGCAATAGAAGTTGTCCGGGAATTCATCGCGGCTCATCTCCCGAAACTACGAATACTGGTCAGTGGAGAATGAGAAGAACTTGAAAAAGAATAAGTACCTTAGCGGTGACAGTTCTTCCCCAGATCGCCGAATCAGGAGCCGGTTTTTGTTCCAAATATTCCCGTGCTTTGACAATACTGACACCAGATTCCGGGTTCTGAGCCATTTTGAGCAAGACTCGATGGGTCACTGCTTGAAGATAACGCTGCTCAGGCTTAATCCCACCAGCAGCGTGCCAGGCGGCGCCTGCCCACGCAGATGCATAGGTAATATCTTGATCTCCGGGCAGATATTCGGCCACCACTACCACGGGGAAGCCATTCTGGAGTAGTTGGCGGGCGGTTGCACATCCGATAATTCCTGCACCTAAAATGACAATAGGTCGCTGTGCAAAAGGCATTTGCATCGCATCGTTATCGTACTGCTCCATGAGAAGCGGAGACATGCCGAGGAGTGATAGTGGACGTATATTGGCCTAGTTATGTACGGAACACACGCGCTAGATCAGATGAAGATACACATCAAGGCGTAGACATTCCGGGGGCTTTGATTCCACCAAGTGAACAGCGAATCTGCCTCTAATTAACTCCCCTCATATTCCAAATTTTTCTCATGGAGGGGGCCGTTGGAATCCCGTTTTCCAAGGCGCTCCGAGCCGAAGAGTGGAGTGGATGCAGTAGTAATGGCGGGTCATTCCGACAAGCTCTGGAATGTTTAATTGTCGTCAATAAGATTGTTTAGGTGGAAAAGAAGTTGTCTCGTATAGGAATTAAGGTTATTACAGTTTATTCTTCGTATAGTCATCGCATTGTTGTTTGTTAATATAATTGTTTTGCTAAGCTATAGTGGGCCAATGACGCCGTGACCCAGAGGTCTCCAGTTTCTCAATTTTCCCTTTTATCATCCCTGTCCGATCGGGAGGCGCATCCTTCCGATCACTTCCCAAATTCAAATTCGTGCAGCCTATAGCGTGGCCCTTTCTATCTTCCTGCTCGTTTGCTCGTTTTCGTGACTAGTTCCTGATTGGCTTCTGGACCTCCCATCCTGATTCTTGATTGGGGCCGCTTCGGCCGGAGCTCCCCGGGTCCCAGGATGGAGGGGGAGAAATGTCGGCGACATTCGTGTTCCCAGGTGGGTTATAATGGATTCCCTTGCATATTGAATTTCTCCTATGGATCGTCCTTCCCCACTAGGATCAAGACCTGCCAATGCCGGGGCGCGCCTTGTGGCTGTTTGGCCCCGTCTCCACGAGCTTTGGTTTCAGGCGCCTCTAGTGGGCCGGACCTTACCTGCCACCTGCATCTCTAGCCTGGAGGGGTCGATCTATGTGCCAAGAGATGTCATAATTAACGAGATGTGCTATTAGGCCTCCCCTGCGGACGCTGAAGATGAGATATCCATCCTACGCGATCGCGATGCCGAAAAAATCCTCCCGTATGATGCCGATGATTCGCCCTTCCCTGAGGTGCGGGCAGTCATCCAGCCGACGGATGACCTGTCCCTGCCGGTGAATACAGTTCGAATGTGGACGATCGGTATACTCTTCACTATTGTGAGCCACTAGCATTGATGAAATCGAACCACCCTCTCCACAGAATGTGTTGCTAACAACTAGATACAGGTGGGAAGCGGGTTGAACCAATTCTTCAGCTTGCGGCAGCCGAGCGTTACAATCAGCGCGCTGGTAGCCCAATTACTGGCGTTCCCATTGGGATGTGCCTGGGCTAAATGGATGCCACTCGGGGTGCTGAATCCCGACCGCCAGTTCAATATTAAGGAGCATGGTCTGATCACCATCATGGCCAATGTCTCCATTGGCTCTGCCCAGGCGACGCAGGTCATTGAAGCAATGGTTAAATTTTATGACATGCCATCGAATGGGGGCTTTGAGGTGCTGCTGTGCATCACCACGCAACTTTTCGGATTTGGCCTTGCGGGCATGGCAACCCTTTGGCTTGTCACGCCAGCTTCGATGCTGTGGCCGCAAGTGCTATCCAATGCCGCACTTCTTACGACTCTCCATTCCAGAGAGAACAAGATTGCAGACGGGTGGCGCATCACAAGATTAAGATTTTTTCTCTTCGTCTTCATTGGTGGAGCCATCTGGTACTTTGCGCCTGGTTACTTGTTCACCGGCCTTAGTACCTTCAGTTTCATCTGCTGGATAGTGCCGTCTAATGTGGTAATTAACCAGTTATTTGGTCAAACAACAGGCCTGGGCATGTCTATCCTGACGTTCGACTGGGCACAGATAGTCTATGCCAACCAGAGTCCTCTCCTGGTGCCTTTCTGGGCGGGGCTGAATGTAATGGGGTCTTTTGCCCTCTTCTTTTGGCTGATCTGCCCGATCCTCTACTACACCAACACGTGGTACTCCGCCTATTTGCCTCTACTCAACTCAAACACCTTTGACAATACCGCCCAAGACTACCAGACGTCGCGCATCATGGAGAAGGACGGAACGGTGAATCAAACTGCCTACCGGGACTACTCCCCCATGTTTTTGCCTGCTGGGTATGCGATGACATTTGGAGTTGCGTTCGCCAACTTGACTGGGATTTTCTTCCATATTGGACTCTACCATGGCAAGGATCTGTGGAGGCAGTGGAAGGGCACGGGCAAGCGCGATATCCACGCGCGGCTGATGTCTACGTATCGTCCAGTTCCTTGGTGGTGGTTTGCTGCAGTCACAATCCTCATGTTTGTGCTCAGTATTGTGACAAACGAGGTGTGGCATACTGGCTTGCCAGTCTGGGCTGTTTTGGTGGCTTTTTTGCTACCATTGTTCTACTTTATCCCTGTGGGTATCATCAAGGCTTTGACGAACATCAGCAGCAATCAGTTGAACCTGATCACGGAGTTCATTGGAGGCTATGCTTTCCTTGGGCGACCGGTAGCCAACATGGTGTTTAAGTTCTATGGCTACGTTGCCATTCAACAAGGACTCGAGTATGTCCCTCCTACCGCCTGATTATGTCACGATTCAATTAACCCATCTTAGATTTGTCGCTGATATGAAACTTGCACATTACCTTCATATTGCCCCACGCACGCTCTTCTTGGCGCAGGGACTTGCCACTTTAGTTGGAGCTATTGTCCAGTGTGGTGTGACCGTGTTCATGATCACCCGCATTGACGGGGTTTGTACATCCGATGCTGAGGGTAACTTCACATGTCCTCATGGCCGTGTGACTTACTCTTCCTCTCTCATTTGGGGTAATATCATTCCTCCAATCTCATCTGCCCATCCTGGAGTATTTCCTATACTAGGGTATATGCTGACTATTCATCAGGTGCTGTTGGCCCAGGTCGATTGTTCTCTCCCGGTCAGACGTACAGCAATCTACTCTGGTTCTTCCTCGTGGGCCCGGTCGTGGTAGTCATTACTTATCTCCTTGGCCGCCGCTGGAAAGCTGTGAACTACATATCTTGGCCGGTGGCCTTTGGTGGAATGAGCCTAGTCCCTCCAGCCACAGGTGTCAGTTTCTCCTCGTGGTGGGTTATCAATCTCATATTCAATGGGTTCCTGAAACGCCGCAAACCCGCCTGGTGGTCTAAGTACAGTTCGTTGTCTATATTTCTCTGCATCTCCGTTGTGTTATGCTGACTGCTTTTAGATTACATCTTGTCCGCCGCGCTTGATTGTGGTGTCGCCGTATCTACCGTGATCATATTTTTCTGCATCACCCTCCCGGCTGGTTCGCTGAGCTGGTGGGGTAACACTGTATACTCTAATACTGCCGATGGTAAAGGTACACCATACAAATCTCTTCCTGACAGAGGCTATTTTGGCCCGCCAAAGGGCTCATGGAGCTGATCACTGGGCGTCTTTAACTCAGAGGCGTTTGGGTTGACGTGTTTTGCGTCCATTAGTCTCTGGGCCATTTCTCATTCCTCACATGTCTAGAAAGAAATTTAGCACGTACATACCTAGGTATTATATTCTTATTTAATGTCAGTCTTATTGAAAGAGAACCTCATAGTATATCCACTATATTTTCACAGAGCGCCCGCATACAAAGACCTTTGCAATATTCCTGTCATCTCCAGTCATAATCCACTTTTCGAAAATAACAGAGACCGGATCCTCATCTTCCACGGGAGTCATCACTCCAAGATCCCCCCCATCACAATGCACTTCAAGGGCATCAAATTCTTTGCCAACTGCAAAATTTCCAATCTTATCATCTAAGCCACAAACCTGGGCCCCACCCAGTGTCGCCAGGAAGAATCCTTCAAACAAGGTCAGTGCAGGGTCCTGCCCTTGGGTAGCGTCTTGTCGGGCGATCGAAACGACAAATGCCTGTCTCATGATCTCCAGCATAGATGAAGAGTGGCCACCTCCACTATCCGTTCCCAGTCCAACTTTGATACCCCGTCGTAGATACTCGCGTATAGGCGCTACCATAAAATAGTCCATAGTCGTGTTCGAAATGGGACAATGTGCCACACCACAACGCAGATCGCAAAGCGCTTCTATTTCCTCTTCTTCCAAGTAGATGCAATGTGCGAGAATTGAGCGGTCGTTCAATAGCCCGTAGGACTTGTATAGTTCTGTCTCAGTGCGGAATTCGGGGAACAGCTCCTTCGTGAAGAGCATTTCTCCCTTAGCTTCGTTGAAATGCGTCTGAATCGGTATATCGGGATTCTCTTTGGCGATCACTCCCAGGCCACTGAGAAGCTCTGGCTCGCAGGAAATAGCAAACCGAGGAGTAATTATCGGGCGCACGAGTTTGCTATCCGGATCGATGTTCTGAATATGCTGAATCAATGCCCGAGTTTGGTACAGTGAATCTTCGACCGAAGAATCTTTGTACCAGTCAGGCGAGTTGCGATTCATATTGCACTTCCCAACTAAAGCACGTTGTCCCTTCTCCAAGCAGATATCAGCCAGGATCTGTGTTGCTTTCCCGTGCAAAGATCCATAGTACGATGCCGTCGTGATGCCCTGTCGCAGGAAGCCCGATACACAGGAAGAGTACATGCGCTTAGCATAAGCTGAATCCTCGAATTTGGCCTCATGGGCAAATGTAACATCATTCAACCAGTTCAATAGTGTCTTTCCACGACCAACCCCGCGTTGGGCCCACTGCGGCGCGTGGTTATGGGTGTCCACGAATCCGGGACATAGGAATTGACCGCGTTGCAAATACTTAACGGGGAACACATCTGGTGCGTATCCCAGGTCTGAAATGATCTTGTTGACTTCATTGGGGTCGACTTCTGCTTGTAGTGCCTGGATCTTGCCGGTCTTGTCTACTAACAGGAAGCAGTTCTCGAGCGTTTCAAGATCACTTAGACTTCGGGAATGAATCACTGTGCCATGGAAGGCTATTGGGAGCCCTAAGGTGGGCGAACTTTTGGCGAGTTTATCCATTGGTGAATGATTGGAAAATGATAGAAAAGTGAAGTCGTGAAGTTGTGGGCGTACGATGGTGGCTGTTATCTTATCATAATGAGGGGTTTGCGTCACGACCAATGGTAAGTGATGATGTTAGGCCAATTTCTAATTTTGCAAAGAGTTGAGTGGCCTCACAATTCATCCTAAAGTGATTAATGTGAGGAAGATGACATGAGAGTGAGCAGGATATCCACATAGATTATGGAAGTCCATTGACTGGTGCACTGTCTTCAGAAAGGCGTGTGTATATGGCCTTTGTATATGGCTACCATCGCCCTACAAAGCCTAATTGAAATTGATATATCTTGATCGGAGGTCTGCATCAACTCTAGATTGACCAGATAACTAACACTAAAATAATGATGGACAGTGGAGGTTGCTCTTTCAGATGCACTGGTTCTTCATATCCAAGTCCTTCCCTTGATAAACTTGATGTTGATTCACGACCCCGTCGCGAAAGTCTGCAAAGATCCCTCGCTGCCATTCCACAGGTCTGAGTCGCCTCCATAGGTATAAGAATCCGCATTCTGCCAAATGCTCTGGTAAGGCCACCCCGAAGGGATACTGCTGATAGAGCTGCTGTATTGAGCCAGCACCAACGGATAGTCATCACCGAACGCAGTGCTATCCCCAGTGCAGGTATTCCACCAATCGGCTGTGGTGTAGATCATGGGGTATCTACCAGTGCTACTCTGGTATGTCTCCCCAGAATCCTTGATCCAAGAGACCATTGCAGTGGTGCTCAAACCATAACAGGTAGAGCCAGACGGGTTATATTCAAGGTCCACCATGCCGGGAAGGGTTCGGCCATCAGCAGACCAGCCTCCTCCATGGGCCAAGAAATAGTTGGCCTGAGTTGCGCCAGAGCTGCTGTCAGGATGGGCGAAGTGGTAGCCACCACGGATCAAGCCGGCGTTGGCTGCACCTGTGTAGTGGCTTGAGAACGATGAATCAATGTAGGTGGTGCCCTCGGTGGCCTAAAGTTGGTCAGTATGTCGAGTGGACAATGTGACATTTTGAATCAGAGGTTTTGTCTCACCTTAATTATGACAAATCGAGCACCAGCTGCGTAGGCTGCGGAGAAATCCACGGATCCCTGGTAGCTAGAGATGTCGAAGCCCTGGACACCGCTTGCGCGAGGCTCCAGCGGTGTGGCATGTGCAGTCCCTGCTGCAATAAGAAGAGAGAAAAGGGTAGTTTTCATTGTGGAGATTTAATGTTCAGGTGGCGCCTGCAATTGTTTCGTTGAAGACATTGGTATGGGAGCGTGTCGGGCTATTTAACACTCTTGATGTGAAGACATGGATCAATGCTGAAACACAATTGGATCAGCATAATGAATGGGATCCCCAATAATAAGCTCGGGCTCGGTGTTGGGGGCGAGGCCTGGAAGTGAAATACGAGCGATGCGATGCCGAGTGTAGTATTTCTCTAGACGATCGATGCACTAGAGCAAGACAATGTAATAATCCCGGACCCTGAAACAGTCCCTGCAGGATCTAATCTCATAATTTCCGGAAAGAAGACCTTGTTGGAATCTAATCATACAATATCATGGGAATCCTGCATTTGAGAGCGTAGTTACCTACTGTACTGGCCCATCATCTAACTGTTTCATGGTGTGAAAGCAACCTTGTTCGTTCCGAGGCGATGCTGCAGATCGCAACTCGTATTCGACATATAGAAAATCAAGATCAAGTATAGCTAATTAAACTTAGCCACGAGGTAACATCGCTTATAATTCATGGTTATACGACGGAGCGATCAGTTTGGATCGGCAATTCGGCTTCCCGTAAGCGAGCAAAGGTTTGAATTCCCCGGAGATTGACTCCAAACCCTTTCCTTCCCCACCTTTCCCCCCTCTATACCCCTTGCATGTGTCTGGGTGGCTGAGATGGACGGAGTGAGCCGTCATGAACACGGGTAACAAGGATTTTCGTGACCAGCTGGGCAAGTTCCGGCTGGAGTCGATGGGCGGTCCTACTCCAACTTGGTCGCATCCCACGCAGCCCACTGCCGACCCCATCTCTGCCCTCGCCTCGACCCCAGCTTCGCGCAGTAAACGTGTATCCACGGCCTGCGACTTCTGTCGCAAACGAAAGAAGAAATGCGACTTCCGATACCCCAATTGCTCCGCCTGCACCCGTGCCGGAGTCCGATGCACCATCCCCCCACCCGGTCCACAACTCACGAACACCTCCGTGCCCCGAGATC
Organism: Penicillium frequentans; assembly: GCA_028828275.1. Classification (NCBI taxonomy): domain Eukaryota; kingdom Fungi; phylum Ascomycota; class Eurotiomycetes; order Eurotiales; family Aspergillaceae; genus Penicillium; species Penicillium frequentans. Next base: position 220,245 of record JAQIZY010000015.1, on the reverse strand, counting down.
AGCTGGAGAACCTACAAAAAAGAGTACAATGGCTAGAGGAGGTGGTGCGCCGGAAGTCGGGTATCTCGGTCACCGATTTGGCAACAGGCACCCCCGTGGATGGTGAGGGCGACCCAAACTGGTGGTATCAGGTGCCAGCCATGATCGCGACCGGAGGTCGCACCTCGGCGGCATCGATACCAAGTCCAGCTGGCAGCGGGGGCTCATCGGCGACCGCTGCGCCGCCCGGGTCAGAATCATCAACGGGCGTGGGTACCGAGCTGCCCAATGTGGGCGAGATCTTTCGCGACCAGCTGGAGCATCGCCGACCCTCAGTGGCGCGACCTTCTGCCGCCCCGCGCGTGCTGCGGCTATCGTCTCTGGAAGAAGCTGCACGGGTTACCGGGCAGTATTTCGACAGCATGGGTTATCAATATCCATTCATATCGCGACCCGAGTTTATGAATCACTTGCGCCACATCTACAGCGGCGATGTGCCGTCACCTGAAGTACACAACACCTACCATATTATCATCGCTATCTCCTTATTGATTGGGTCCGCCGATCTAACAGAGGCGGCTGAGTTCTACCATGCAAGTCAGGAGACCCTGCCTGCGGCCTTGCAGAATGAAGATCTTCCCGCCATGCGGGCTTTATTGGGCCTGGCACTCTACACCATGTTCGCGACGTCAGGACCAAGTATCTGGCATGTGCTTGGAGCTGCCATGCGGCTGGCTATTAGCCTCGGTCTACACAAGGCGCGATCCTACGAGAGTGTGGCGGAAGAAGAGATGGCCAAGCGCGCGTTTTGGAGTTTGTACAACCTAGATCGCCTCATTGCGAGCACGCTTGGCCGCCCATTAGGGATTGCGGATGACGATATCAGCGTGAGTCTCCCACGGGAGCTCAACGATGACGGGACCGAAGCCCCAGGTGCCAGTGCGATGACGATCCCACTGCAGGTGATTCGTCTCCGTCGGATCTTTTCGCGCATCTATCGATACTGTAAGTGCTTGGTTAACCTCCTGTTGTGCTCAAATACTGATCGTCCCAGTGTACAGCAGCCTTCCAAGGCCTTCCTCGTCTGAGATTGGGGCAGCGCTAGGTCAATTCCGCCGCGAAGTGGATGAATGGCGCATGTCAGCTCCAGTATATCCTTCGGCACTCCTTTATTCCACCTCCTATTACGACTACTTGTACTATACCACCCTTCTTCTCATGTATCGCCCAAGTCCACGAAACCCCACTCCCGATGTGAACAGCATTGTCAGCTGCGGCGATTCCAGCATCCAAGTGATCCGCTCCTACTGGGACAGCTTCTCCGTTGGCAAACTGAAATGGATCTGGTTAACGCTCAGCCAAGTTTATTTCGCGGGTATCACGATTTTGTGGTGTCTCGAACAGAATGCTCGCTGTTTGCGTGAATGTCGGCCCACGCCATGGAATCCTGACGAGCAGATGATGCGCCGTGGGATCCAAGCGGTCATCGTGCTATTAGAGGAATTTGGCAAGCGGCGGCCGGGTGTTGACCGACTTGCTGAGACGTTCCGCCATCAAAGCACCATGATCTTCAGTCAAATGGCCTATCAACAGCAGCAACTAGAAGAGCAGCAGAGACACCAGCAACACCAGCAACAGCAGCAGCAGCAACAAACACAACCTCTTATGCCACCTCAATCCTCGATATCATTGGCTCCACCGCCGGCGCCTCCTGTTCCATTGGCTCCTGTTCTGGACGATGTTCTTTTAGTCGATGCCAGCGGCGCTATGCCTATGATCGACCCACACATGGCGGAACAATTGTTCTACTCCTACAACTGGTTCCAGGAAGAAATGGCGACTTATTATACCCTTTGAGCAATGCTTCCATGATAGATCGACAGATGGAGTTATGGTTCGATTTCTCCCCATTTTATGTATTAGTTTAAGAAAAAGACAACCCGCCATGGCCCATGCGACAATGCAACAATTGATAGACTTTAGTACTCGGGTTCATAATTGTGATCCCAGGAAAACATATAGAAGACGCCGGTATAGGAGATGTAAACATTGATGTTGAACATTGGGATGGCTCTGAGCACCATCGCCCGTGCTCACTCAACTCTGCAGATAATTTTGCCTGCATTCACATTCGATTCCAGTCGCTTATGAGCGTCCGCGACATCCTTCCATGAATAAACCTGATCCACAGTTACTCGAACCTCGCCATCCGTCAAGTGTGGCATAACCTTCTCAAGAAAAACATCCCGCACTTGACCTTGGTATGCAGCATCGCGAGTCCTCAGCGTAGTCGCCATCAGCCAAATCCGCTTGTTCAGCAAAGCACGAAGATCAAAATCATCGATCTTGCTTCCACTCAGCGCAGCCACAAGTACCATTCTAGAGTCCATAGCCGCAGATTTCATGTTCTGGTGGAAGTAATTCCGTCCGACAAGATCCACTATAAGATCTACACCACGGCTGTTGGTCTCTTTTTCAACCAGTTGAGCGAAATCGTCACCGGATTTGTAGTTTGTCGCGAAGTGTGCGCCGAGAGATTTGCATAAATTGCATTTTTCATCGCTCCCTGCTGTAGTGAAGATCTTTGAGGCCCCTCCTAGCCTGGCTAGTTGAATTGCGGATTGGCCTACTCCTGACGCTCCTGCATGGATGAGGACTGTTTGGCCGGGTTGGAGGTTTCCAACGAGAAATATTGCCTGAATCGCTGTGAAGAATGTCTAGAGAAAACGTGAGTATACTTTTTCGTACAAAGTCCAGCGGGGTGGTTTACCTCAGGGATGCCAGCTGCCTCTATGAACGAGAGGTTTGGAGGTAATAGCATCAACATCTTCTCTGAAACCACGATTTTTTCTGCGTACTGTAGAATTATGTATCTCAGCGATAGCTTCTGCTAGCCTCACAAGGTTATTTGTTGGTTCATACCGCTCCACCGTATGCCAATCCGAAAACTTTGTCTCCCGGAGAGAATCTATTGGTGCCTGTCATGAACGTATGTCAGTGGCCGCTATACAAAATTTTTCCTTGGTATCGGATTCTTACATCCTTCGCCACACTTTTCAACAATCCCACTGAACTCAACACCCATGATTTTGCCCGACTCAGGAAGCAATGGGTAAGGGTACCGGTCTTCTCTCTGCATGATATCCATTCTGTTCAGCCCAAAGGCTTCAATTTGAACGAGGATGGATTCATTTGCAAGGACCGGATCAGGAACTGGGGAATGTCAGCGATTCCCTTGGGTAGTAAAGGTGTTGTTTGCCTCATTAAAGAACGAACCATTGGCATCAATGAACATAGCATCTGCACCTCCCTTGCCATTTCTGACCGATACTGCTCTCATATTGGCGGTTAATTGGCTGTTCGTATCTTAGTGGTCGACGGAATGCCAAGAGCCTTGGAAAGCCTGGAAAGAAGAGCATACGGCAGCGATTAGAAGACTATATACAAAGCGGATCCAATCAGGAAAGAATATAGACGGTTCGGCTCAAAATTCCTTCTCCAGTCAAAGGAATCCTACAGGATGATCTTTCGCAGTCATGCGGACGGAGTGTGAGAATCCGTCATCATGGAGCGTCGTGTAGCGGAAGCTCATCGTCCGCTGTGGGGCAGAGCGGGGAAATGCGTCACTCCGTGACTGAATCTCTACTATTGGAGCTTTTACTTGTGATGCGGAAAAACAGCGGTTATTTGATAAGAAGATTCAATTCTTATGCCTAGGCATTGTGGACTATGTCGGCTGGCTGCTGGCATGATTTAATTCGGCAAAATCCATCGGAGTCGCTAGAGGTTCATTCATAAACCCGAACAATAAATCTAAGTCTTGTGTGAACTCTGGGAAGATGGAGTATTGGGTCTCGTCATCTGCAAGTTCTGGTAGTTCTAGGGTTGCAAAGGACTGAAAGTCCAAATTCACATCCATCGTATGGGGAACATTGATGTCAGGCTCTGTAGAGAAAGAGGGTTAGCGACAGTATAGAAGCAAGGAAAGTTTGACATGCTGACCTGGCTCAGGTGGAATGTTGTTTGCCTCCATCAATCGTCGGATGATCTTAGCTGGAGCTGACACACCACAATTGGGTATGGCTAGTTCATCCAGGCAGCGCAGGCATATCGTCAATGGAGATGTAGCGTCTCTCCGTCGAGTCGTTTCTTTGATTGTAGGATTTCGTGCATGAATTGTGCAGGCAACATAAACGGCATAGCTGAGCATATAGTTTGCTCTACGTAGAGAGTAGGCGGAGCGATAGGCCAATGCGAGGCTGGTGATATTCCGAGCAGCAGTAATGCATCGTTCCCATGAATGAGCCGGGCTATCAGTCGATTGAAGGTGCCCAGTGATAATAAATGGACGATGCAGCAAGATTATCAGGGCATTGAACGTAGTCAGAAGAATGATGTTGTTTGGTGCAGCCCCCGGTTGGTCATTCGGTTCGTTTCTTGCCCAGGGCTCAAAGTGTAAATTAGCTGGAAGTTTGCGATACCAGGTACTTAAACGCTGGTCAATCATGTCAAGGTGTTTTCTTGCCACCTCACCAGTCGCTCCAACAACGTAGAATCGATCGATGATAGTGGTCATAATTTTGGACAGTGAGCATAGATGCTGGAATACGGAGACGGAATAGATCCGTGTCGGGGATGAAGGATTCACCAAATCATTACTTGGAACTTTCGGGTCAATATATGGCGTCCATAGTTCATTCTCCTCGAAGGTATCCATGAAATCACGAGAAACGTGAGCATCCCGAAGTTGAAGGGTAAAAGGACGACCAAAGTATAGACTCTGCAGTTTATCACAGATGAAAGCTCCCCAAAACAGTCGGCGGCGAATTTCAACATCTTCAGCACTACCGGCAACTTCTTTACAGTCAAGATGGAGCCCAAGGTCGTAGACCATCCGCAGGGCATATCCAGTATAGAGCCATCCTTTAGATATTTGCCCGCGGGCGTTAAAGGTGCTTCCTAGCATGAGCAGCCCGGCAACAGTGGGAATGCTTGAATGGGTCAGAAGTGATTGCTCTGCCAGAAGCTGGTCACAACGATCAAAGAAAAGCTTCCCTGCCGTCTCTGGGCGAGAGGGGTCAGACCGGACCTCCAGCCGCTCTGAAAACTTACTTGAGCAAGCGAATACCGCATTTACTAGGAAGTCGGAACAGTAGGACCCTCCCTGGACGAGGTCTCTCATGAATGCCGGGCGATATGTCAGCAAAAACGTGTGATGCTGACGATTCCAATGCAGGTCAAGTAGGTGAATTGCCAAATCCGATGGCAAACCCGCTATTGAAGGCTGTCGTAGCAGATCGTATTCTTTCTGGCGTTGTAACGCGGCATTCGCAATCAATCGATGTCGATCAATTTCTGACCTATTCTTTGAGTCTAACGATTCAGTTTGACTAATAGGGCTGCCGACATGAAATGTGGACGATGGCCCAAAGGCACCCAGTGCACCACACTCGTCCCGCGACAAAAAGGGTGTCGGGTCATAATCCTCATCGTCTGAGCTTGAGTCAAGAGGCTCATCACTTGGAACAATTGCAGAGATGGCAGATTGCCACCGCTCTGGATCTTGAACGTTAGCCAGATCGAGAGATCCATTCTTGATGGCTACTGAGTTAAGAATCCCGTCGCGCTCTTTGGGATCCGCATTCTTGAGCGCCAAAAGAACATTCTCCAATGCAATTTTCTGCCGGTTGGCCTCATTGATCAAGGCGCGCGAAGGCCTTAGACTGTCAGATTCTGTGATGAAACCCAGTGCTGAACTCACTCACCTTTGCTTGGGCGGTTCAATGACATAAATACAGCGACGGCCGTGGGCCTGACACGAGCCACAGCTGGGCTTGACAGTATCGCATCTGATCTTCCTGGCTCGGCAAAACTGACATGCACGATTAGACCTAAATTGAGGACCATTACGCGAGGAACGATGTGTTGGGCTCATGTTCCAAGTCCCCTAGTGAGGTGATATGCGCCTAGGCAAGTTCATCCGGGGAAATGTGGAGCTAATTGTGAGGGGCTGCAGTTGACACCTAGTTCCTCAGGCAGAAAGACATGCTCCGATCCTCGATGTTTCCAACCTTGGAAAATTGTTGGATTGCTTTTGATAAAGACAATGATGGTTGTAATATGTTCTCCTAGGCGGTTTTCGAAGATACTACGAATGCTGATCTTGAGAGCAATGTAGAACAGCCCAAGCTTGAATTGCCATGCAGTATGTATCGCCTTAGGCTCGCAGGGACTTTTATATGAAGCCTTTTAACTAAAACAAAAGTGGTTAAACACCTTCACTAGCCGTACTCAAAATTAGCGCGGTAATCGTGAATCGGAAAGTGTTATCTCAAGTACTAAAAAATATTGCACCACCTCACTTGATTGACGTCAATATAAGAGAGAACGCTTCATTAGAGCCCTGATATGCGTAAAAAAAATGGTGGCTTAGCGGGTATCATTCTTTAATCACCTTCATGTTCCAGCGTAGTCTGCAAAATAGCGCGACCAAGTTGGTACCTGGGTATGTACTCAATTTTATTACTCCTTGCACTTGTATACTGCGCTACTTTACGGTTAGTGATGGTGTTTACATAAATTTGTGGTATCCAATTGAAAACCTCCATTTATATGACTTGTCAATACTCATGGGATCTCAAACTTTACAAGAAACCTAAGGCCATGTAGTGCACTGTCGTGAAATTGATATTCGAACCATGGATGGAATGGAATTATCTGATTATCCCTATAAGAACAACCTGGCTGGATTGGTGACCCATAACTTTCGCCACACCTCATCGCTTGGGATCCATTCCCGCAACTTTCGAATATGAGCATCATCATTCACCTCTCGAAATCCTTCTACCTCGTCTATTCTCTGTTGATCTGTCTTCCCCTTCCGTGTCACTCCCAACTGCGTATGAGGCCAGTCTGTACCAAAAACAATCTGATCCGGCCCAGCTTCAATAACGGCCTTGACAATTGGCTTGATGGCCTCCATTTGCGTCTCACATCCATGATAAAGGCGCTCGAATCCCGAGACCTTCACCCAGACCTTCTTCTCCCGCACCAGATCTAGAAAGGTAGCGAACTCGGGTGAGTTCTCTTCTCCAGGGAATGTTCCTCCGAAGTGATCTGCGATCATCTTGACTCGGGGGTCCATGGTACGAATCATGTCCGCCATGGCAGCCCATGCTCCAACGGGGCAAAAGACGCCAATAGCCCATTCTAGTCTAGCAAGTCGGTGGGCCAAAGCTTCAATCTTCTTCGCGATGTCCCCGGCACCGTTTTGCTTGCCGTGTCCCCAAGACATTTCATGAAGCCGAGCTCCACGTACACCGGCAGCATGAAGAGTATCTAGCTCTTCGTTTGTTATACGAAATGGATCGATTGTTGTGAGCCCCCGAAGAGTATAACCGTTCATCTGGTGTTGCTTGTTCAGTGCATCGATGAGGGAAGCAGGAGATTTGCCTTGCATAGACGCCTGGACAATGACGATATTCCTGCAGCCAGTAGTTGAGGTAGGATATTCCGCTATTTGGGCAGGCTTTGGAGTATACGACCGAGGAACGGCGTACGGAAAAGCTTCTGGATCGAAGACATGAATGTGCGTGTCCCATGCACCATTTGGTACAAGATCGGCCATTTTGCTGAAATTGAGAGAATGCGACAAACTTTCTGTGACTTGTTAATTGATATGATTGAATTTGGCCTATATTCCTGGAAATTCATGTCGCCATTAAATACTCTGAGCTACACTCTGAAGCCCATCCTTACGTCATCTGAGAAATTGCTCACCCGCAAGTCAACGGAGGATTGTTGCCCGTGTGAGGGGAACCGAATTCACAAAGAGCCTAGGAAATCTTCACAAAATTACGTGACATCGTAAAAGACATGCAAAGGGGACACAACGGAGGATCAGGGAGGCTTGGTCTATACACATGGTGGGAAATGATTGTCAACGGGCTCACAGAACTGATAAGCCCTAAGATATGTCCTAACATGATCGAGTCTTACCTATAACGACTGCATGATTTAAGTCTTGTACTGTAAAATGAGAAAGCCCTGGGTAGGAAGGATTAAAAATATCTTACGAGGCCAGATGAATGTTTAGATATAGCTGGGGAATACAAAGCATCGGCAAAATTTATCTTCCAGTAAGAGGCCGCTATTCACCAATATGCCTATTGATATTCAAGGTTCGTGTACCCCGGATTACCAACTCCGCATCCCCGCCTTTCCCCAGATTGATACTTTTAAATGCCAAGACGTATCGCCCTGAGATACTCCGTTCCAATGAATCCATTGCAATGGCCAACAGGGCTCCACATTCCAAGGGATATATAATTCATTGTTGCATAGCCCAATGGCTATCTGTCATTCTACACTACCATACTGCGGGAACCCACAAATCATGGCAGTTTTGGACAAAATAACTGCTATACCAGCAGAGATTACTTCCACTCTGCGCATGAAGCCAATTCAGGCTTTAGTATGGATGACAGGCTGGGCCTGTTGGACGCTGGGGTCTTTACAATACTATGCGTTGCCATTTGTTCTCAGCAATGTCGCCACATATCTGGACACCCCTCAGACAGACATCTCGTCGGCGAATACAGTGACCATGATCTCAAGGTTTCTCGGCGCCATCATCTTTGGTATCTTGTCAGATCAGTATGGACGCAAAGTCCCATTAACAATTGATCTAATCCTCATGTGTGGCTTCACAATCGCTACGGGATTTGCCAATACCTTCGCTCAGCTTATTGCTTGCCGATTATTATTTGGTAAGTCAAGATCTTCTATTACTGTCAGCATTCTTGGATGTTTCTGTCCCACTCAACACATCTATGGATAGGAATCGCATATGGTGGAACCTATGGGCTCGTCATGTCCACCGTCTTGGAGGCCGTCCCCGAACGGGCGAGGGGGGTTGTTGCTGGTTTCACACAACAAGGGTTTTCTGCGGGTTATTTGTTCGCATCTGGCTTACATCTTGCAATGGGTGAGTTTGTACCGCACAAATTGTTGGTCGTTGACTGAGATAATAATCCTCTCTAGACCCATATGGTTGGCGGTCTCTATTTTGGCTCTGTGGTGGCCTCGCAGCACCTATCCTGGTCCTCCATCTTCTAGCACCAACTCACTCCGTTGTGACCGCAACGATCCAGGAAATTGATGGCGACCAACCTGTCAACGACCGTGCTGCCGTTGGCGGTAACTTGCCCTTTCTTAAGAAGTTGAGATATGTCCTTCGCTATCACTGGAAGCCTTTTGTGTACGCTTGCTGTCTGACGTCCTGTCTTGCAACATTGGGGCACGGAACTATGGATCTTTATCCAACTTTTCTGGTCACTCAACGCGGTCTCAACATTCATCAGGAGACTTGGGTGACATGCATTCTACAGATTGGTGGCATCTTGGGTGGAGTCACAGGAGGCTTTCTTTCACATCGAATTAGCGCGAAGTGGGTTGCGGCTGGAGCAGGTCTCCTAATTGCACCCTTCCTGCCCTTGTGGACTCTTCCTAAGTCTTGGAATCTCCTGGCTGTCGGAGCATTCTTTCTCCAATTCTTTTATGGAGCCGCGATCGGGAACTTGGGTAATCTGCTCCAGCAGCTTTGCCCGCATCCAGGAATCCGGGCCGCCTTTACTGGGGTTGCATATAACATCGGAAACGCTGTAAGTACTGTATTCTTCTGTCTCGTGAACTACTCGAGCTGATATCAGTTTTTGTAACTAGGTTTCGTCGGTCGCTCCTACAATCGAGACAGCACTGGGTGAGCGATTCCCTTTGAGTGACGGCACGCCTGATTATGCTCGTACACAAATGATTGTGGTTGGAGTAGTAAGTTACCCTTTCATCTCCCACTGTGAATCAAGCATAACACCATTAGGTGATTTTCCTCCTAGTGACTGTGCTATCCTTGATGCCCCTGAAGAGCCTCAATAAGAGCTGGGACCAGGAAGATCCGAATAGGGATATTCCCAGTCAAGCTGTGATGAATGAGGACATGATTATCGGATCTACTCGAAAGTCTGATGAGAAGCCAACCTCCGAGATGATTGCTTAGGCTAGTGTTATATGGAATTTGATTGTATCTTATCCAATCTTCCTTTGAAGCCGCGCTAGTGGGTGTCAGGAGGCAATAATACACAATATCAGTAACGAGGCGAATTGTCTCGTCTTGTTAAGGCGTATTATGCCTCGAAATCAAATTCGAGAAAGACATTGGCCGGGACTACATTAATTGATTTGATGTGGAATCGGAGGTATATTTTAATCTTATTAACACTGAAAAGTATATGGAATGACAAGAAACAATTACGAGGAATTTCCATTATAAATCATTCATAAAATCTCTGTTTTCAAGAGAAATTTTGAGGGTGCACAGCTTAGGCTTCTGTCGCTCGAGCAACAAGGCCCTTCTCGTTCTGCTCCTCCGGAATCCAGGATTCGTCAATAACATCCGCGACATACTGCTCGTTATCAAGATGCTTGAATCTCCACCAGAAGATTATAGTCTGCAATCCCAAAGCCACAGTGGGAGCTCCCCAGATCCAGATCAGATATGGGTCCTTAGTGACTGGAACCAAGATCTCGCCGATGGCACTCGACAAAGCATTCGTGAAGAGGAAAATCGCCATCACCAGGCCCTTCATACTCTTGGGAGATCGGGCGTAGGCGAGCTCGTAAGCGGTAACGTTACAGAAGCACTCACTCAATGCTCCGAGAGACAGGTTGGGAATCTGCCACCAGATGCTGATATTTGCAACCTCCGAGCAGCTAGACGCGTAGGATCCACATGGCGACAGGCTATACACCTTCCATTGCACCAACGTGCCAGCAAGACCTGAGATCATTGCGAGGAAGAAGCCAAATGTGATACGGGTGATTGGGCCAATTCGAATGTTACGACGATCCAGAGCTGGGTAGATCACGTACGTCAGGATAGGGATAAAGACAATGATGGTGATAGCGTTAAAGTTGCTGAGGAGGTCGTTGGGTGCACCATTTGTCACCATTGATGCACCTTGGTTTGTGGAAACGGAGCCGATGCCTCCGTCGTTTAGAATCCAAATCGGCATAAAGCAGAAGATATCACACGCAGCTACAAGAGGCAAGATACAGTCAGCATGTGAGGTAAACGTGTCTAATGCTGCGTCAACATACCCATTGTCTTAGCAACCTTATCTACAGCACTGTCGGTCCATTCAACTGTGAGACCCTTGGCCTGCAAGGCTGTCGGCTTGACTTCATTCCAGAAGTTCTTGCGCCACACCTGAAATTTGTTGTGTTTTAGGGCGGACATCATGATTTTGAAGGCTTGCGTGATTTCTTTTCCTCCATTAGGAGGCTCCTTGTAGGTCTTCTTGTAGACAGCAAACAGAAGGATGGGGAGCAAGAAGTAAATGATTCCCGACAATAAGAATGCCAGCCAGTAGCCAACATACTTTTCAGCATATGTGGTCGCAAGCATGTAGAAGGCACCAACGTTGATGAATCCATAAAACAGAAGCATTGTTCGAGTAGTGGTTGCTTCCGGATCGACAATGACTCTCTCTCCAGATTTCAAAGTCTTCACATATGCAGTCTTGTGTCTGTTTTGGTCAAGGATAGTTGGCGCAATGTTAGGCTTGAAGATTCCAGCACCCACTGCCAATATCAAAAGTCCGATAATAAATGGCGGCGCAGAGTGACTTGTACCCGCTTGAAGGACTGATGGGATAGCGCCAATGATCTGAATAATGTGGGCAACACCGCAAATCAGGACGCCGACGATGATGGCCTTATAACGGCCAACGTAAACATCGGCCCACCAACCGCCAAAGATCGGAACGACGTACGCCAGGAAAACAAACAACAGGACTAGCGCATCACTTGCTTGGAGACCCATGCCCAGAGCGCCAGCTGTTTCCTCCGATCCCCTTGGAGGTGCACCGGCACCATTACCACCTGATAAGTAAGATTTAGCCATTGCCACAAGCATAAAGACGAATTGTGGACATACCCTTAGGTAGAGGAAATTCAACGAAGTTAGAGTATACCGTATAGGCCCCATAGTATGATGCACGCTCAGCAAGTTCTACCAAGCAGAGCGAAAAGGAAACAAGTGGCATGGATCCTGCCACTTTCCGAAGCGTTGTGCTCTCTTCCTCCGTAGGTGCTGGGTAGTCATCTTCTGAAGAATCGAAGATCACTTCACCCTCACCCACCTGAGCCTCCTTGACCTTCTCCGAGGAAGAGGTTGTAACCTCAAAGCTTTCGGACCTGACTTCTACCGTGCCAGCCCCCTCCACGATGTGGTCTTGCCCAATTTCTCGTGATGCTAGCCACAAGTCAGTTACAAGAAGAATTCCTTCGCCATCCGGAAATATTCACCCATCGTGACCCTATTCAAAATTGCTGGAACAAAGGTCAACCGAAACGTGGATTCCGCAATATCGGGCCTGAATCATTGCCTTATATGCTGAAGCTGCAAGACATCGCAATGCACGGACCACATATGAAGACGACACTTACGCGTCAATCTCGACAATCTAGAGCCAATCTCCGCCTCGACCTGCTCTATCTAAGTGGCGGGCAGGCACGGCTGGTGGGGATATAGCGATAAGCTAAAAAAGATTTAGGGCACTAGTGGCAACCCCTCACGCTATAAAGATAAGGCATGGCGAATGTTGTGCAATCTTAGACACTAGTAATAGAAAAAACAATCTAAGCGAGCTAGAATGTGCCACAGGACTTGGGGTGTAAAATCCCTGATTGGACCATAAACCCTAGATAGCAGCTTTCACGCCTCTACTGTCCCTTCTCCCGCCCCACCACCTGTTTACCCCCTTCAAAGAGCTGATAGCTGAATTGAACCTCCTTTTCCTTCTCGGTGGCATCTGCATGCTCCATAATAATAAAATTAAAGTCGTGTTCCCTTGGCCCGGCGGAGTTCCGCCTGATATCCCTGTCAGTTTAGCCTTAATAAAGTTCCGGAAATATACTTTCACGCCAAGAGGCCGAATGTCAAGCTTTTATGCAAATACCCAATGGCACTGAGGTAAGTCCTGTGCGTCATTAGTGCTCCGCTATTCCCTTATGTAGCTTCTTTATCTTGTTTTTCTGGAAAGGGGAGATATTATAGCCGATATCGCATCGGTAGCATGCAGGACTCGGTTACAGGCTATCTCTGTTTCACAGCAAATGTTTGATGACCAATGTCCCGAGGTGCGACATAAAACTGGATAATATTGCAATACAAAAGAAGTCGGGACGTTCCTTGCAATCTCGGGAGAAAGGAGGTCCGTATCTTGGAATTTCACGCTAATGTGGGGTTCACACCATCCAAACAAAAATTGCGTTGCATCTCGCCATTTTTGCTTTCGGCCTGCGCACGCGGGATAGAAAATTCGACGTGACCTTGCGCTTGCAAGAATGTGGCAAACTCTCGTATGTACCGTAGGTGCCGTAATACCAAGCGAATAAAATTGACACGCAAAGGAAGGGGATGAGTTGTGAACAGCATGCATAGGGCGAAAGAGAGACAGAAACCCCTAAATCTAGAGGGCATTGCATGCTGCGAGGACTTTTAGAAAACGAACCCTACATCATGAACACGCAAAGCCTACACCGTAGCTTAATCACGAAAGTGTATGAATACTGAAATACTAGCCGTAATCATTATTTCGAGACTCTTAAATCACATTTCGTCAAACTCAGATCGACCCGTATCGATATCAGCCTCAAGCGGATGCACAAATGAGGACCGCATGATAAACTTGTGCCCAATATACAACACGGAAAACAGTATAAGACTCAGATAATTAATGAAGAAGTCTGTCACACTGAAGCTGGGGATAAAAGAAGTAAAGCCTTGTGTGATAATAATCAAGACATTGAAAAAGAGTCCATACCAAGACAAGTATGGTTGCCAAGTCGCCTTGTAAGGCAAGGTGTCTCTTGAAATACCACGTGCCTTTAACGCTCTCATAAAGCCAAGGTGGCAGATGATGAGAGATGTCCAGGTAATGAACCCTGCCAAGCCGGCGATTTGCAATAGCCAATTGAAGACTGTGCTGCCTGCATTGGACACATTCAAAAAGCCCAGAAGGCCAAACAGAGCCGTAAATCCCACGCTAATGTAGGGCACTCCCCACTTGGTAGTTCTGGCGAAACACTTGGGCGCAAAACCCTCGTAAGATAAACCAACCAAGATTCGACTACCGCTGTAAACATTGGAGTTAGCGGCAGAGAGTACCACTGTCAATAGAACGGCGTTGATAATAGAGGGTAGCACATTCACACCGGCACGCTTGGCAGCAATGACAAAAGGTGCTGAATTCGCGTTGTTGGCACTGGCACCGCTTCCTTCACTGCCAGTGAGACGTTTATCGGAAGATGGAACAACGATTCCGATGAAGAAAATCGTCAAGATAAAGAAGAAGATAATCCGAAAGAATGTTTTACGGATGGCGGAGGGGATTGTCTTTCGTGGGTTCTGGGTCTCGCCTGCGGCGATACCAACCAGCTCCGTACCTTGATACGAGAATCCGGCTTTAATTAAAACGGCCCAGAAGCCGATAAACTTTGCTAGTGCATCTTGATCGGGATTGGTGAGCAGATATGCGTTGAATGGACCTGGATGGACCCAGTATCGGAAGCCAATATATCCTTCCTTGCCAACACCAGCATTCATACAGATGGCAAAAATCATGATACCAATCACGGTAATTACCTGGATGTTGTGGTTAGCAAGCCAGTATCTCCGTTGAAGGGCCATTCATAATATTCACCTTGACACTGGATAGCCAAAATTCGGCCTCGCCGTAGTAACTAACCGGCATCATATTCAAAGCGATGATCACAACCCAGAACACTGCAATGAAAACAGCGATAGGGATAGAGTTCTCCCAATACTGAATGATCATCCCCGTGGCAGTCAATTCGAGTGCAAATGTTGATGCCCATGAAAACCAGTATATCCACCCCATTGCGAAGCCAAGGCTCGGATCCACCAGACGTGCCGCGTAGGAAGCAAATGCTCCAGATACAGGCAGGAAGGTTGCAACTTCTCCAAGCGACGTCATGACAGAATATACAATCGAGCCAACGAATATGTAAGCGAGGAGGGCCCCAACAGGCCCCGCGTAGGAGATTGCTGTTCCACTGCCGATGAATAGTCCGGTTCCTATCGTACCACCTGTGTCAATGTTAGTGTTGGTTTCTGTGCGGCAATAACATGAATCTTACCAATTGCGATCATTGACAGATGTCGGCTTTTAAGTCTGCGCTGTAGATCAGGCAATTGATTCATTTCACCAGCAACTCCCTTCTCCTCGCCATTGATATCATATTGATTCACACCATCATCTCTGGATATAGAGTCTTCTTTGTTCTTCTTTGGTAAATCGGCATGATCGGTGGGTAGCTCATTAACCATTTTCTGCTGTATTCGAAAGGTATAAACAATCTCCGTCAATGAAATAGGAGATTCAATGAAATTGACGATATTAGTATTCGATATCCAACGGCACTCTCCGCGGGGTGTTCTTCTATTTTCCGGGGCCCCAGGAACCTCCGCACTTGGCCGGGCCGGGAGAGATCCAAGGATCGACGATGATCCACCATTGCGACCGAAAGAGAAACTCCGGGCGATGGGAATAGTGGGCCCTTTGAAAAAACACTTTTGACACCGTGGGGCATTAGGCAATCGACCAGTCACAGTCGGATAATGCCATTTTAGCATGAAGCTACGCGTTAGCAGCCTTGTTCGTGATGCACTTCCCCCACAGTGCCCAGCAGTACCGGGCCGGTGTCGAGGGGAGGTGGACCCGTTGAACGTGAGTCCTTCATTTATTTGATCTAGACGTGGGGTAATAGTGGATAATGGTGGACACAGGTAGATAAGGCGTGGATTATACAATTGATGCTGTCATACCTTTTGTGCGCTTGAACAGTAGTGTTACCATTGTGTCCAAGCACTTAGGCACATATCCAATGAATTACTGATCTCGGGTGGCGTCTTTCTATTCAATGGCATCTATGTTGTCGATCGCGGGAGCATTGATGAGAGGCGCAATGGGTGAAGAGATAAAAGGGCCACGAGGCAGCTATCCAATGTGGAGGGGAAAGAATGGACCAAAATTGGCGTTCATGAACAGCTCTTGAATTTTTTAGTTTAGTTATGAAGACAAACACCTGCGAGGTTGCCGTTACTCCACTTTCATCTCTTTCTTGCCAAAGCGGTCTCGCAGAGCAACCAATTTGCCCAGGAGCCGACTCTTCAAGGTTTGAGCATTGAGAGCAGCCGCTTCTTCCACGGAGACAACCCGCCTCACCAGGATATTGAAAACAGTGCCAAATGCAAGGGCAATCACAGTGCTGGTGAGGATAATCACATTGTAAGGCATACTGAAATCTGGCGTCGGCAGGGGAAGAAGAAGACTGGTAGTCCGAATGTATAATGGGCGGGAGTTCGCACCATCTAATACTCGAATCACCGCCGGGGCAACATTGAAGCCTCGATTGGCATCTGGAGGGTACTCTGTGTATCGCAATACAGCCTTCTCAAAGTCATATGTCAGGGTGACGGTCGAAGCGGCGGGAACAGAGAGAGCAAGCTCTAGCTGAGTTCCTCGTTCACGATCAATGGCGGGTCGATAGAAAGTCTCAGTCACGAGATCAGACGCGGGAATCTCCCGACGTATCCCATCGTGTCCCGTAATAGTAGCCTGCAAAGTATGGATATATGGACGTAGGAACCAGGGAAGCGATTCGAAATAGATAAAGTCAACCGCATTAGTCTCAGAAGGGTTGCCGAATATGATGCGCATGCCGCCCCGCTCTTGCCCATGACCAACAATCGTTCGCTCGGCATGGAGGACAGGCTCCTGAAGGGGCACTTCGGTCTGTAGTTGTTGCTCTGGGATTGAAAGGTCAAAAGGCCCCGAAGCAGGCAAAGAAAAACATCGGGTGAAACCGTCATCCTTCTTCAATTCCGAGGCCCCGGGGGTTGTGAAGACTCCTTTTTCGTGGGGAACTCGAAGACAAACGGATTGTTCACTCGAGTCTGCAAGAGGGCAGATACCATTCAAGGTTTTTCCAAAGATTTCGTTCAAACTCCACGCCTTATCAGTCACCTTTTCCAAAGGATAGCACGTGTCGTCAGCGTTGTAATGCTTGGAAGTATCACAAACGAGCTGGTCGTTTGACACCGGCCGTGGAATCGGATTGTCTATAATGGGTTAGTCATTGCATCCTGAGTAGGATGTAAGGTGGAGACCACGTACCTCGCGGTCGCTTCGACCGTTCAATGTCGAGAACCATATCAACGGTCTGTTCAATTTGAACAAGGCAGTCACCGTCGGATGAGCAGATGGGTTGCACATCAACAGACATGCTTTGCCATGCTGCATCGAATAATTTGTGACCGTCGAAAAGAGTAGAGATTCCAGTTTTGCCCTTGCATGGAAGCAGTTTCAAGAATGGGGTGAGGTTTTCGGTGCAAACTACCTCTCCGGGCAGTGTTCCATGCAGAAGGTGTAGTGAATTTGCGTCAGGATGGTGTCCTGTGGGCTCAAATGAGACGACTGGTCGTGTTGTTCGAGTCGAGTCGACGAAGTTCAAGGATGCACAGAATAGGCCGGACAAGGATTGAGTTAAGGTGATCCATTTTGCGAATGCTCTGGGTAATGTTAGTATGCATTCTCCACATTCGCGTATACAGAACGTACTCCTCGTCATCTGCTGCATCAATCCATGCCCAGAGCTCCACGCCGGTGCCTCCTTCCTTACTTCCATTCCATGGCCGTGAGCCCCAGCTATCTGCATCCCATCGTCCGGTTGTAAAGCGCAAGTGAAGCTCTTTGGTATGCGCGTGCTGAAGAATCTGGCCAAGTGCTCTTGGCACGTATCGGAAATGCTGGTTGTCGAACGATTGTTGCGAGGAATTACCCCGGAAATTGAACGAAGCTAGGAGGGAAGATTGCGGAAGAGGTTGAAGGAAGAGTTGTTCATGGTAGTCCGACGAGGCTAAAACAGGTGAGCTCCATAGTGTGACAGCAAGTGCCAGCAGCAGAGAAAGGAGTGAGGGGACCGTCATCACTTCATGCCGGAGCTCGGTTTGTGCCTAGTCCATGCGAGATCCAGCAGGATGTAGACTCCGGGGTGGTTGCGACCGAGTAACAACCAGGGGCACAGGATGGCCACGGGAGAAATCCTGAAACTTTCCGGACTTGTACGAGACAAATGTTGGAATGCAACGGAGGTCACAGCTACAGCCTACAGGAGTCCATCTGGTCTGTTGATCGCGCTCTCACCGCCTTGCCTAGCGCCCGCGTCCACAATCAACGTCCAAGCTTCTATACTTCTGAAGTTGACTGTTCGCCAATATCGATGAGCATGGTGCTGAAAGACCAAAGCATCATCATGCAAGAACTACTTAACTACCCTAGTCAGCCTGGCAAGAGACATACCTATATAGTTGCTGAAGATCTGATGTTTTATTGCCTATGTACTCGTGGCCTTGGGCATCAGAACTCTGAAATCATCCCGGATCACACAAAGGACATTCATATGATATCCAGGACACAAAGCAAATTTGATTACTCTTCTTCCTACTGACTTCTCGCTTTCAGTTTCCACGGTTGTTTCCCTGAAGTTACTTTTGACATCGACCTACACGAGTATCAGGTCCCTCCCAACGGTGGTTTGAGCACCATCAAATCTGTGACAGTGATGCGAGTCACCCCTACTGGATCCTCTGCCGGGTCTACTACCCGCTCTACTATCGGATCAGCTACAATTACTACCATGTATTCTACCGAGAAAGGTGCCGGTCCCCTGACCACCGCAGACCTCACCCGAGAGGTCATTATCATAATTGGTGGAGCGGCCCTTGCAGCAATAGCTCTGTGGATAGGGGCCTAGTAACATTGAGTGCAAGATTACTACAGTTCATTTCCCAAGAAAGTGATGGTCTTGTCATTATAGGCCGACTTTTGCTCAAAGTCAGCAGGAATACCATCTGCAATTGATATGTCAATGATCTCATAAACTGAACAGGCTAAAAACGTAGTAATTGGTATAGATCATCATATATAAAGGACTCAAAAGTACATATATCTGTAGAATATGCGGTGGGGTATGTATGGGTCACATGTGCGACCGGAATGCGTGCAAAATAAAAAACGACAGCCTTGTGTCCAGTCCTCAAACTGTTCACCTTACTTCGGAAAGCCTCGCAGTGATATCTCAGCTCTATCAACTATGGATTATAGCGTGTATCAGTGAGCTAAACTCTCAGCCCCCTGCCATCGCTCCTCGCTCGTCCAATAGCGGACCACACTCTCCCAAGCGGGAATGTCACCATCTCGGAGTAACGCCGCAACATCCACATTTAGTGGGGAGTCGGGCTGCGGGTCCGTCAGCAGCTGTTGAATGGCGGTGAGGGTTGAGGAAAGCGTATAAACGGGGCTCCAATGTTCGGTGGTGAGAAGTGTCAGGCAGATCTCGCCGGTCGTAAAGGAGATATTAGGGTGGGAAATTCGGGTGGTAAAGTTGATAGTGGGTGGCGCAAGTGGATAGTTATGTGGGATGGCGATGCGGAGATGCCAGAGGCCGCCTGGGAAACGTTCATCGTGGTGAGCATGAGACAGAACGCGCAAATGGGGAGAAATCAATGCACATCCGCCGATGAAGACGGGGATCGAGCATACCTGCGTAGGGAGATCCATTCACGCCCTTTAGGACCGCCTCCCAGCGGAGCAAGTCCTCCTCATCAACAGGACCGAGGTGGAGGAGAGCTTCATTGGGCGACTTGGCATAGTCTTTGAGCTCGCGCAGAAGGCGCTGGGTTGTCTGACCTGACGGAGCTGCCATAATGAAATGGGTTATGCAAGAGTGAATTAGTGACAGAAGACGAATGCGACAGCTCTACAGTAAAGTTGGGCAGTTGGAGCAGATCCAGTGTGGGACCGAGGCAGGGAATCAGGGGATGACCGCTGATTGGTGGGATCATGCTTTGGTTTGTCCCCAGTTTGATTGGGAGGAGAATCCACCATGTGAAGAGGTTCCACCTCCACTTTTTGCTTTCTACTTTACATACCACTCTCACTCCACACAAGATGCGCACCTCAAGAGCCTCTAAAGAGACCTCAAGGGTGTTGCAGGCACTTTCGCCTCCTGCGCACCGCCAGACACGAAGCAGAACATCACATAACGCGAGTGCCTTGCGCAATTTTGCCTTCAATAGCGATTCGACTATTAAACCCGAATCCATTCCAACAATCGCTAGCATTCCTTGTGATATGGATGATGATGAATCCTCACTATCATCTGCTAATACCACTGATATTGAAGATCTCCTTTCTCCGCCCACGAAACGCCGGAAGCCTAATGCTAGCACTACCCCCCTGGCTGTCTCCCGTCGTGTCCCCAATAGGCAGCCTCGACAGGTGAATGTGAAGGATGAGCCCGAAGAAAAAGAAACTTCCGCACAGCCAATGACACCATCTTCCTCGACGCGACGTGTATCCGCGCGTCGAACTCGGGATGCTGATGTCGTGGAGTCACCATCCATCAAGTCAGAGCAGGCGATTGTGAAAGATGAAACCGAGGAAAAGAAAATACTTCCACAACCGAAAGCGCGACGCATGCCAGCCCGCCGGATACGAGATGCTGAGGGATCTGTTGTCGTGGAGCCGCCATCCAATTGGGAGGTCATGTACGACACAATAAAGAAGATGCGTGAGGATAATCCGACAGCGCCAGTTGATACCATGGGCTGCGCAGAGCTCTACTGGCGCGCATCCGCACCTAGGGAACGCCGTTTTCAAACCTTGATTGCGCTGATGCTTTCATCGCAAACAAAAGATACAGTAACCGCCGTTGCAATGCAACGCCTGCACACTGAACTTGGAGAGCCTGTCATGAAAACCGAGCCTGCTGAGGATATGCAAATCAAAGCCGAGGTCGATGAGACAAAAGAGGCCGAGTGGGAAGAAGCAGACAGCACCCTTAATCTAGAAAACATCCTCGCCGTCTCACACGAAAGACTCAACGAACTCATCCACACAATTGGCTTCCACAACAACAAAACAAAGTATATCAAATCTGCTGCTTTGATCCTCCGTGACCAATATAGTGGCGACATTCCATCCACC
Source organism: Penicillium frequentans (assembly GCA_028828275.1). Taxonomy (NCBI): domain Eukaryota; kingdom Fungi; phylum Ascomycota; class Eurotiomycetes; order Eurotiales; family Aspergillaceae; genus Penicillium; species Penicillium frequentans. The sequence continues at coordinate 199,135 of JAQIZY010000015.1, read as the reverse complement.
CCAGAGGGGCTGATGTCTCTCCCCGGTGTGGGCCCTAAGATGGCGTACCTATGCATGAGCGCCGCATGGGGTAAGCACTTGGGTATCGGTGTAGATGTACACGTCCACCGGATTACAAATCTATGGGGCTGGCATCAGACCAAAAATCCAGAGGAGACACGCCTTGCTCTGCAGTCGTGGCTACCGCACGAGAAGTGGCACGAGATTAACAAGTTGCTCGTTGGTCTTGGACAGACAGTTTGTTTACCTGTGAAGCGTAGATGTGGGGAGTGCTACCTTGCTGGCACGAAGCTGTGTAAAAGCGAGGTCAAGGGATCAGCGGCTCATCCTAGGCCAAATCCTAAGCGTGAGGAGCCAAAGATCAAGATAGAGACGGTTGTTGAGGCGGTCCCTATGTCTGAAGAGCCGGAGGTAAAGACCGAGGTAGTTGTTAAGGCGGATCCTATGGTCGAAGAGCGAAAGGTTAAGCTTGAGAGCGTATCATAGTGTACAGTATAATGCTACTACATAGAGGGACACTACTATTTACTTTATAATTTTTAGGACTATATCCATGGATGTCTATACATTCTGTGACTACTAGGTACCTCTAGGGTGCTGTAAATTTTATGTGTAATGCAAAGGGTATAAATAAGATCACCGCCGGAGCCTATGTAGGTACTATACAAAAGAGAGACCAGCTCTATCATACACGAAGAGAAGGGTGCAATTAACATGAACGTCATGCGAAGTCGATAATGTCGTGGACGACTTTTCGTCTTGATCCAGTATAAACACTAAGCTTTGGGCTTATTTTGAATCAACCGCGCGTCGTCCTAGCCTCACTTGTCAGCGGCAAATACTAACAGATCATTTGAAGGAACTCACAAGGGAACTCACGCTTCCTTAGAGATTTCCACTACCAGGTGGTCATGTTCCGAGCTACCAGTTTGCGCATCAGTACGAGCCGTAGTCGAATGCGGATCTTTATTATCGGAACCAGTCTCGCTCTCCTCCCCATCGGCACAGCCGCAGTCGTAGAATGAGCCCAGGTTGTTACAGTCGAATTCTGGCTTGTCGAGCATCTCATTAACTTCATTGTGAACGAAGCAAGCCCATCCCGCTGCGGCCTTCCGTGATGAAACCTGCGGTGGATACTTATTGATGTGTTGCTGGAAATGTTCGGCGCATTCACCGCTGTTATACAGTTAGCCCCCCATTGATATTATGCGAATGTGGCGGGGACGTCAGAAAGCTTCAATCCAGCCCACATTGAAGAGAGAGAGAAAAATCAAAAGAACATGGTCGTACCAAGGATATAATCGCGCGAAAAGATGGATGTATGTGCGTAGAGCGTCTTGTTCGTCTTGGGTGGGCTTTTCGGGGAATCGTGCCATAACGGTGTGGAAGTACTTCCATGTTGCACGGCCGAGCTCGGCTCTGCAAAGAAATGGCCATAGGCCCACCGGTTAGCATGGTCTGCTCTCCGTCCAAAATGCATTGTGGATTGGTGCCCTTCTTCTTACTTTACTGTTTCGTTTCCAAGCTTCGGCATCACCACTGACCCCTTCAGCAAGTCTTCCTTGATGGTCGTACCCGGCACGGGCGCAGGTGCAGGTTCATGGGTAATATGTCCTGGGGCTCGAATCGCAGGACTCGGCGGGCCTTGGGGTCGAATAAAGAGGAAGAAGACGAGGAATATTGAGAGTGCCGCGCTGATGGCGATGCGCCTTGTGATTTGTCGGTTGGCCATTTTGAGTGATAAAGAGGCGAATGCGCAAGATGTCGCCGGATGACGCCACGCTCGAAGGAAATATGATTTGCAGGGTACTATGCGACCGCGGAAGAGAAGGAAGGTGTGGCTTGGAAATTTAGAGGTAGATGAGTTTTAAAATGAGTGTAGAAAGCTTCAAAGAGTGAATTCACGTGTTGCGATAGGGGGGCTTAGTCAGAATCCGTTCGTCGCCTTTTTCTATCTTCTATCGAGATTTATCATTATCAGATTAACGACTCGGGAAGCTATGAGTAATAGTGCTATATAGGATGGCAATTCAAAAGGGTTTTTTGAAGCAGTCTTGCAATGTCTCGACTATGAATCCTGCCGATCATCGTTCCCCAAAATCAAGCAAACCCCAAGCCCCACATCCATGGATCAGATATACTCCGCATCAGATAAATACCAATATGCGATCTGGTCATTGAAGATTACGCGGCGCAGTAACGGATTTTGGATGCAGTATGGTTATTAATGCCGACATATTAGACCCATGCGCGACAAGAGAACAAAAATTCAACAGCAGCACAGAATATTTAAGCCTATCAGAAACAAAAAGTAGATAGACCTTGGGTCTATAAATTCAATTGCAACGTCCAATCTATCAAAAAAATTGGATTTTCATCATACATGGATCATCCTAAATGATAGCCGGGGTATTCAGTGCCGGCCAGCGGCATTCCATGGGTAGGGGATTGAGAGTAAGAGGCCCGAGTCGGCATATCCATATAGCCTATGGAGTTATTCATAAGCAAATCTTGTAAGGCCGCAGAATCCCGTTCAAACTTCTCGAGCGGGGCTCGAAGATTCCACTTTCGATCTGCGTATGTGAGTAAATCTCTGATATATGAGAGACAGCGAATTGCGCGAGGGCGACAGTTTATTCGGTCTCCTTCGACTAGCATTGGAGGGTCAGGAGTACCCGCGGGGACGGCAGGCGGGGTCGGCACAGTTGTACTGAGGAGCAGGTCATAATTTCGGGAGAGGACCTCCACGAAGCGACACGATACTTGCTGTACGCGTTGAATGTCGAGGAAGTTGAGGAAAGGGAGGTAGTTCGGTTCGTCAAGGACTTGATGGATTTGGCTGATGTAGTCCATGGATCGGTCGAAGAGTAGCGCGTTGTTGTAGTCGCAGAGGGTCGCGTATCGGTGAGAAGGGGATAATAGAACGATTATAGTATAGAGTGATTCGAGGCGGTATAGGAAGGGAAAGTGGTTGGGGGCGTTTTGGGGACATTCGTTAAGCCATTGTTGAGCTCGGTAGCACAGGGTCCAAATTTGCACAAGGGGTTGTGGTGATGGCTCACGCGAACTGTAATGCATATCCGTGTACCCGGCAGATAGGATCTGTCGGATCTTGACGATATGTAAAGCCGGTGCTGGACTTCGTAAAAAGATGTGGCTTTGTTCGCTGGCCGAAGATGTGGTCGAGTTGCTGGTGGAGGGCATTTCGACGCTAACAGAATCGTCGGAAAATGAGAATGTCCTTTGAAAGGCAGTACTAATCCCCCTGATAGAGTGTTAGCAATATTGTCAGCCCCAAACAACAAGTTTCGAGTCGGTACCTGTCGAGGACGTAAAGACAATGAAAGACTCGACGACGAATGTCAAGCCGACTCGAAGGTGACAAGACCTCAGCAGGTGGATCTTGATGAAGGCCCAGATCCACGGCTACCCTGATTGCCATTCCTACCAAAAACCAGCTACGAAACCGCCCCGGGTCCACCAAAGCATACTGAGCCAGCAGTAGGATTGCCTGGATGCAAGTGATAGATCCTGGCCGGAGGACATCTTCGGCATATGTCAATGCCTCTGCCACGAGGCCCAACGCTCGTTGATGGCTCTTGTCATTGTTCTGATATGAGACCGATGCAGACGCAATGGCTAGAACCATACGGAGCATCCAGTGGTCAAATGGTTTGGCAAAGCGGCCTTGTGATTGATAAACCGCATCAACCGATGTCCAGAAACTAGTCTCAACAAAGAACGGAAGCTGAACAAAGATATTGTCGAAGTAGTGTTGCAGCAATGGAGTCGCCTCGTGTCGTGCGGGAAGTGAGTTCGGGGTTGGTGAAGGGGGAGATCCGACAGTCGTAACCGATAAGAGTAGATTGGCAAAACTGGTCGTGGATGTGATGCCGTGGAAATCGCGTGAAGTCGCATTCACTGATAAGAACCCGAAATCTCCAACTAGATCATCAATATCAGAGACCTCGCGGCGATGCGCTGTTCCGGGAGGACCAGTCGATGATGTCGCGGTGATGGACACCTCCCGTGCGACCCCGTTCCCTTCAGCTGATAAGGAACTTTGACGATCTCGCAACTGGGTAAGTTTCTTTTCTAATTTTTCACAGTAACCCTCGAGAGACGCGACATAGCTTCGCTCCTTGCCTTTGGCGAACTCGTCACTAGCACCCGAGCAGGTGCTCGCTTTACCAACTTTCTCACAAGCGGAGCAAGCGGGAAGCTTGCCATCGCATTTGATTTTGGCAGTGCGACAGCGCGAGCATGCAGCGACGGGCCGGCTAACCTTTAGCAAGGGATTATCCAGAAACGTAGTGGCCGTGGGCATGGTCGCCGATATCCCACGCGCAAGAAATTGGGATCGGTTTCTCAGAATTAGTTCGTAGGATGTGGGTTGCAAGGTTTACATTCCCCGCTGGGGCATCAATATTGGCACAATAACGGGTTTCTGACCGCCTGAGCGCTATACACGATACTCACCTCCAGGTCTACCCCTGTTGCATCAGAACCCTAGTATCTAGTGCGACTATGCGTTGTATGGTTGTCATCAGAATGCTGCCGTATAATTGCATTCCAGCATCCATGGATTTGGATACGTCCTTTGCTGCCCCCACTACGTGTGGAGATACGAAACATGAGTTTCAGCTTCTAACGTTGGAGGAAACAAAGTTGGATGTCTTTCTAAAACGGTACCTAGTACTCCGTAGATCAGATTAAAGAGTCGCGATTTTAAGATAGATCTTGTGACTTGCATGTTGGCCTACACTTGGTCAAATTGGGAACAGTATGGATCCATGGAAGCACATTCCTACTTATGGCGATCAACCGCCGATTCCGGTGTGGGGGATAATATGTACTACCAGAATCACTTTCCATATTGTACAACACTGCCTAAAAGCAGCTCCGTCTTTCTTCAACTTATTCATATCATCATAGGCTTGTTCACCGAGACTCATCAGTTTCCATAAATTCTTCGCGCAGCATAGCCATTCGAGTCATGATGTCCCGCGCCACAACCTTGGCTTTACGCTGTTCTTCTGCCATAGCTGCAGAGTCCTCGATGCTGCCGCCGCCACTATCACCACCCCCATTTGTTTCCTCACCATCTTTAGAAACGATCGACTGGCTATTGACACTTCCTTTTATAGCTTCCTGAGCCGAAACGTCTGTCTCGGTTGGTGCAGAACGCTTAAGTTCTACCCGGCCCATAGATCGTGATCGAGTAGTGCGCCGAGGACGACCACGGTTAGATTGTTTTTGTGGACTGGAAAGAGCCGCGGGGACTTGAATAGACGAGCTGGACTCGGCCGCCTCCGAGCCTCCTGGAGAAGTGTTTGATGTTTGGGGGATGTTGGGTTTGATGGTCGCGTTGACAGACTTTCTCGGCCGGCCCGGACGCTTTTTCTCAGAACTGTACTGTGGACGGGACAAATCTATAGACGACTGGGTCACTCTGAGCCGTTTGGTCGGACTCTGCTGTGAAAATGCTGGTCCTTGGTTGTCAACAGCGGCCCTTGAGTGTCGCTCATGATTCTCATCGCAGACGTTTGAAGATCCAGCAGTCGATTGATCCTGAGTCTCGCCATTGGTGATCCTATGCGAATCCTTGATAGGAAGGCTAATCAAGTACGACGGTTGGGTTTCCAAAGTCATATCATCAATCATATCTTCTTCGCCGAACGAGTCTGCAACCGTGTGAGCGCGCCCATTTGAAAAGGCGTCGGGCCAAGCACGTTTCCTTCCTGCCTGGAGCAAACCGGGGCTTTGAACCTCAGGCAACGTATCGTTTCTTGTGGACAAATAATCGGGGTTGCTTGGCCTGCGCTCCTCAATGAACCGATTTCTGAGCTTCAATGCCTCAATCTCCAGCTTTAGTTTTTCAATTTCATCTGACTTTGACTTCAACTCCTTCAGCACAGTCGCAACCATATCAAATCCCTGGCTGTTGAGGTTTCCGTTTTCTGATAGGTGGTGGCTAGGCCCCTGGAGTTCAATGCGGAGTGAAGTAAAGGAATGTTTTAAATCTGTCATAGTATCCTGCAGGTGGTTCACTGAGCTGGAAATCTGATCAATACTTCGTCCCTGGTGTTGCATCTGTCGCTGCAAGACGGGATCTTTGGATAGACCAGATGTGCCGGTGGGGACCAATGCGGCTTCATGGACAGAAGTGCGATCTCGTGGAGCGGGTTCTGGAGGGGTCGGGCAGAGGAATTTTTCAAGGGCACCGTCTTTGACAATGGGGTCGGCGGTTCGCATGGTCACAACTTCTCTAAAAGCAACCCTGGACATCTTCCAGAAGATGTTGGGGCTATACAGTCAGCACACTCCGCAGAGGTCACGAAGCGCCATACTACTTACCCGTTATCCAAGGTGCACAGAGCGCCGAGTTTCTGTTGGCAGAGTTTGCACGTCACTTCCTGAGTAGTGCGTCCACGTAGGAGATGAAATTCTGGAGTTTGTGGAATTTGCTTTCTCTCCGGTGAAATGGAGACACGGTTGAAGTTGACGCTCAGCCATGCCGTCGGAATAGAGTAGGCATTTGACAGCGTTGCCCATTCATTCTCCAGCACTGCTAATGAGCTGGAGCATCGGGAACATTGACCCAGAATGACGGGCCGTGACAGACTGGTGAGATCCATCATTGGGCAAGGAGCAAGCTCTTTGTCGCAAAGCGAACGAGATGGATTCGACCTGCACTACGTGCGCATTGAAGGTTAACCGGCTGACTCAGCGGTCCAGACTACGGGGCTCGGGCTTTATTCGCCCCGTCCTTATCGATAAGACTCCAGAAATTAAAAGAAAAAAAAAACATTTGGACCAAGACGAAGCTACGTATACCAGAGTAGGCGTGAAAAGATGCTTCGCTTCATTACACGATCCTCTTTAAGTGGCTGTGTACTGCCCACAAAACCAGCATCATGGACAACAGTGCGACACGCGTCGCTCAACTATGCTATTGGCCGTGGCATTCGCAGATCTAGCCCTCGGCCATCGTCCTCGAGCTTCTCAGATGATGGAGATCGCCGTCCAAGGGGACAACGCGATGGACGACGCGATGATACGCAAGGCCCACGCAAATATCCACGCCGGGATGATGGGGAAGACAAGCCATTCCGAGAGAGGCGTTTTAGGTCGAACGAATCCGATGGGCGGCAGGCGCCGCGCAATTACCCACGCCGGGATGATAGACACGAAAATTCATTCAGAGAGAGACGGTTCAAGTCGAACGATTCCGATGAGCGGCAGGCTCCGCGCGGTTACCCACGCCGAGACGACAGACAGGAGAAGTCATTTAGGGATAAACGATCCGGATCGTCCACATTCGATCAGAACGAATTCATCCGGAGTGGCAATTTTCAAGCTCTACCCCGTGAACACCAGGCCAGTGTAGCATCAAGGTGGAATGAAGACATGCCAACCTCAAGACCCAGACGGGGAAATCCAAAGTCTTCGATAAGACCTCGTTCCGAATGGGTATCAGAGACCATGCCGGAACGCGTTAAAGACAACGTGAAAGTGCCCGACTCAATCCCCTACACCACTCCGGCCTCAGAATTCATCTACGGTACCAGTGCGGTGGAAGCTGCACTTCGATGCAGTCGGCGCAAGCTCTACAAACTCTACCTTTATCAGGCGGCCGAGGAAGAACTTGGCCCAGCCAAGGCGGCCCTTCGCAAGCTGGCTCTAACGAAGAACGTCACCACCAAGTTGGCCTTTGCAGGATGGGATCGGATAATGGATAAGATGAGCGCCGGTCGACCGCACAATGGGTGCATTTTGGAAGCATCGCCCCTGCCCAAACTGCCCATTCGTGGCCTTCTTCCCGTTCCCACCACAACTGATACTCACTTCCGCGTTGAATTAGCTTCACAGTCAAAGGAGGAAGCCTTAGTGAACGGAACAGACGACAGTCTGCCGGTTTGCCAACCGCCTGTTTCGACGGAAGGACATGAATCCAAGCGTTTCCCCGTGGCATTACTTCTAGACGGCGTGGTCGATACCGGCAACCTAGGCGCTATCATCCGATCTGCGTACTACCTCGGAATCGATGCGATCATTTTTGCCGGTCGCAACTCCGCACCTCTATCGCCAATCACTATCAAAGCATCTGCTGGTGCAGCAGAGAACATGTCTCTTCTTCAAGTCAAGAATGAAGTCGATTTTATTCAACGCTCCCAAGCTAATGGCTGGCGGTTTTACGCTGCCGACGCCCCGAGTCCGGGTGCCACATATCTTGGCCGCACTGATGCCGACGGTGATTCGAATAGCGGTCTTCTCGCCACTCAAGCTCCGAGCGTACTCATGATGGGCAGTGAGGGGTCCGGTCTCAGCGGACACATCAAATCACATGCGGATGCGACTGTCAGCATTCCTGGCGCTCGACACAGCGTCGAGCTGGGTGTAAAATCTGACCCTGCGCGGATCGACAGTTTGAACGTCAGTGTAGCTGCCGCAATCCTGATGGAGATGTTTCTGCGGACACCTCTGGCCCTATCTGGATCTTTCAAGAAGTCCAAGGACAAGATGTGGTAAAGTCCTAGGCTTCACTGTATTATATTCTCTTCTCTGATGTACCAATAATGTAATAATCTGTGATTCAAATCATTCTCGGCATCGAAAGCTCATTGGTACAAAGATATGATCCATGACTTATCATCTAGAAATGTTGCCCAATGACGGAAGCGACGTTCAATATGCTGTTTTTGTATTTTGGAGTAGGTCTGTACGTTTCTTAGTAGATGTCAGCCCAGTGAAGGGGGCAGTCTGAACGCCATATACTATTCAATTGGCAACCTTGGAACAATGCCGCTAATTTCAATTCCCAACTTGCAATGCTAGTCGTGCCTTCTGCTCGCATATGATGTCAAGCTCAATGGTGATAAGAACTCAAAATTCACCCATATCCAAGTTTAAGTACGACACATTCGCCCACTCTCAGACACAGTCCACTCATCAGAGCCAACAGCAGTCAACCCATAGAAAATGTGGTGAGGGTCGTACTTGGCCTTGATTGAGCGCAGCTTGTCGTAATTTTCACCGTAGAAAGCAGTCTTGAAATTCGGCTGGCGGAAGTCGGCCTAAGCATATATGTGTCAGAATGTGCTGGGCAAAAAAGCTTGAGATTTAGCAATAAACTAAATGTCTTACCTCATTCAGATAAGCACCAGATTCGGGTGCCAGATTGCTCAGACTAGGAACCAGCACCTCGGTCATCAATTTCCGCTTTTCGAGCATCTTCTCCGGCTCATCAAACTCCCATGCGGTAGACACCAGGGTATGGGCAATAGCGCTGCGCCACGCAGGGTTTACGGCGTTATAAACATCGCCAGTAACGTCCTCGGTCACCTTGATTCCAACAGTCGTGAAAGTAGCGCCGTAGGAAAGGGCTGTACGGACGGACTTTGTCAATTCATGTCGGGACTTGGGATCCTCGACGATTGACCGGGGAAGAAGCCAGCTACCATATTGGGCCACTCCAACCTCAACAAGGGGGTTTGGGCGTTGAATTGTTCAAGATAGTAGCCAAATTCCTCTCCTTGATACGTGTATTTAATACCGAGTTTGTCGAAACCAATGAGAACAGGTTTAATCAAGCTCTCGAGCTTCTCCAGCGGAACACCGGGTCCGGTCATAGGAGAGATGGCGAAGGAGGCATTGGTAAGGAAATTCAGACTCATGACACCCTCATCGACAATGGAAGGCAAGTAGGTGTTATAGAGCTCCACAGCCTTGAAAAATGTCTCGTCAGAAATACCGTCAGTGGTGAATGTAAGATTCAGGCCAGACACCTTGCTATCCAGATGAGCCTTGGAGGTCATAGACCAAACGACACCGTAGGTGCCACCGCCGCCACCGGCCAAGGCCCAGTACAGATCGGTGTTCTGGGTACGGTTTGCGACGAGGAATCTGCCATTGCCATCGATCACCTCCCACTCGAGGACCTGGTCCGCACCAAGCCCATGCTTAGAAGACAGGGAAGAGTGGCCACCTCCCTGGCTGTATCCACCGGCGAGGCCGACAGTAGGACACTCTCCACCGACCATTCGAAGCCCGTACTTGTGAGCTGCCTCATAGGCCTCAATTCCCTGGACTCCAGCGCCGAGCTTGAAAGCCTTGCCAGTGTAATGTTCGTCTTTCCAATCCTTGATCTCGATATTCTTAAGGTGATGTGTCCAGACGGAAAGAGCACCCGCACCGGTGGACTTTCCATTGTAGCTACTGACTGTTAGTTGTGACTGGATAGTTGTTGCGATTTTCGGGAGACATTACTCATGACCAGTGTTCCGGATAATAAAGCGAATATTGTGCTTTGTTGCAAATTGCATTGTCTTGGCCACATGGTCAGGCGACGAGACATTGACAGCGTAGCGGACGAAGTTGCCCAGTGTGCATGGTTTAGATATGGGGTGATATGGATCGCATGTTCCGTTCGTGAAGAATGGGGCCATGAAAGACGAGGATGATTGGTAGCTGGAAATCGTTAATATAGCATTCCATTGGGCTGAGTCTCTGCTCGAAACGCTTACTGCTCCTTAGGCAAAAGCCAACCCTCTTTCAAAATATTGCATTTCTCCTCATTGTACGAGGGTACATGGCAAGGGATGGCGAGGGGTTCAGTAGCCACAAGACGTCCATCGACCGACTGATTGAAGGCATTCCAAGTGGAAGTTGAGGGCCAACAATCGTCAGTGGGGAAACAATGGCAGGATACTCCCTCGAAAGCTTGAGTCACAGGGGCAATTGCAACAAGACCAAGGAAAGCTCCCAGCTTGAAGGCATGTAACGATAACATGGTGTTTTAGAGTTTTGTCTCAATTGCCAGCATAGCTTTGCGGAGTTGCAAGCAGGTGTTATTTGGATTTTGGGTACTTAAGGCTCGGCTAGTATCAGCTCCGACCTCGCTCGCATAATGCTCTTAATCTAACCAATGTAGGAGATGCACGTTAGTACGCTCCCGACTTTCTCTATTCAGATGATGATCGGCGGGCGTGCATCCTTCCACCCCACCACGGCATATAAACTTTTGTCAATTACGAACCACGGGCCTATTGTAAGAAAAGTAAGGCCCTTTGAATACATGTCAAAGCGCTGGCCTCGCTTTGCAAGATGTGCACCTTCCTCGAGAATTATTGCCGTTATGTGTTGGGGGCCATTTCCGCCCTACCCCATGGAACGGATTGATTTTTGGGAGGTGCATGTAGCAATCCTCTATATATTATCCTTTAACTAGTCTAAACTTCGTTGTATCCGAAGATTTGCCAAGCGTAGTCACACGTAACATTACTCGAAATTGCATCCCAATAGCATCGTTGAGCTAAACAGGCACAGAGAGCGTCCACACTCCCACCCTTGTAGTTTAGAGGTCTACCACCACCTCAAGCCTTTGAAAATCCGTGGCTGGTGGCAAGAATCTTAGAAAGCCTCGGAAACTCCGTCACTCGCCAGCCCCTAACGATGCGGCGTCGAAGGATGCACTAGAGATGCACTAGAGGCGCATGGAGGTTCCCCATCGAACCATGAACCAACTAGCAGGAACCCCGGCTAGAGATTCAAACTCTGTCACTCGGATGCGAAAATTCCCAGCAGCGGCCTGGGGTGTCACTAACCTCAATGATTTATTCATAAAAATTCGTAGTTTCACGCTCTTTATCTACTTCACGTCCATCGCCAGCAATTGAGATGGGGAAATTAGTCGCGGTAATTCCTCCACCCGCTGGGGTCACGGCTAATTTCGATTACTCCAATCCCTGAAAAATCAAATCGGATTTGGTGATTGTGGGCATTGGGCTATCTCTCAGCACGTTTTTCTTGGTTATGCGGATGTATACTCGAGCATGTTTGTTATCCGAGTTTGGATGGGATTGATCTTGTATCATTCACTGTCTCAGCAAAAATGTATTGATTAGTCACATGAGAGATAAAGAGTATTAAATTTTTATCCGAACATCAAAAGAATACAGATTGGGTCTCACTCAAGGCCGTTGCTTCAATGTTGGTCATTTCATTATCCAATGGCCAGGAAGCACGTAAGTAAACAGTGGCAAAATCATCCGAGGGCGGTCACCAATCAAAGGCGGCGTGATCTTTACTTATTGCCCATGAAGCTCGAGCTACTTGTTCTGCGCTGTGGACAAGTGCTCGTCATGGATCTTGTTGATCGCGCCCTCGAGGCCTTGGCAATAGATGCCATTGATGCCCTGCGCGTCTTTTTCCTGCTAGCCGCTGCCACCGTACGCAACGCTTTCTTGTTTTGACGTCTTGCCAAAGAATCAATCTCGCTAACAGAAGTATTTGAACCCGCAGACTATCACAGTTAGCATCCCCTCATCCCTACGCTCCCGTTTCTTGGTCTACGGCCCTCGCGCCGTGGCGAACCCAACACCTGAATCCGAGCCAAAGATCCCCACCCCACTGGGGTTGCTCGACTACCTCGCCACCTGGCAGGTCCCTCACAGTTACTTCACCCAGTTCTATATCATATCCGTTCTTTCTTCCGCATTCTGGGCGATTCAGCTAGTCTTCCGGGGCCGAGTGTTCCAGCTTATAGCGACACGGATCAGCGAAGAGCATGCACAACAATCCATGTCTCTCACGCAGGTCCTGATTTGCTGGATTCTGCTAGCCATCCAAGGATCGCGCCGGTTATGGGAAAGTCATAAGTTTGCCAAGCCCTCATCGTCGCAGATGTGGGTTGTACACTGGGTACTGGGATTGGGTTTCTATCTGGCCGCGGGTGTGGCCATTTGGATTGAAGGATCGAGCAGTATTCTGTCGCACAAGCTCACAGTTGACGACGTGAAAATGACCAATGCCCCGACAGTGCGAACTTTTTTCTGCATTCCGCTGTTCTTGATGGCCTCGGGTGTACAGCATGATTGTCACCATTTCCTCTTCTCCCTGAAGAAGTATAATCTTCCCGACCACCCTATTTTCCGTGCGGCAGTGTGTCCTCACTATGGAGCCGAGTGCATCATCTATTTATCCCTTGCATTTCTGGCGGCACCGCCGGGTCAGATGGTCAACAAGACTGTGTTGGCGTGCTTCGCCTTTGTGGCCGTAAATCTCGGCCTGACAGCACGTACCACGAAAGAGTGGTATATGCAGAAGTTCGGCAGAGTGGCTGTACAGGATCGATGGCTTATGATTCCTTGGGTATACTGAAATAATAAGAAAGACATGCAAATAATTGACATAGAATCAGGATTTCGAAACTATCTAGGACTGTTGCAGGGCCTACAGGAGTAGTAGCGCCAGTAAACCACGTTTTTTTCTGTCTATCTATTGGCATACATTGATCCGGGTACCAAGCGCATCTTTGTTGCCGAGATCATCATCATGGTCGATGGACAGCTGCGACGGTATGAGAGACGCGCTTTAAGCCGACCCCTGCCCATTGGGACTTGTGCTGAAAGCATGGGGGTAATGCGACCCACCTCTACATAGCATAAAGCATGCTTATGTCCCGGTCGGCTAATTCCCCTCGGCACCGTGGACTCCACGTGGGAAAGATAACGATGCACAGATAGGCGATCTATCATTCGCCTTTATCGACGCGCTTGGATGCTCGTTGAGATATGCCATGCCACACGTCGCATTATCAGGGCCGGGATCCGGCAAGATGAGCAGAACACGCAAGGCCGCCGCTAACCGTTTGCAATGTATCGTCCCGCTTTTCTGTGTTGGCCAGTTCACTTCCCCGGCGCCGGCGCGGCTGGGGTATTGTCAAGCCACTAGCCCCGCAGAAGCACCAATTATCTCTGCCCATGAGCCTGAGCGGGCGATGGCAGAGCCCAATCTTGCCAATCCTGGTCTATGAAGTGTTGGTTCACCCGGAAAAGCTGTCGATAGCAGGTTCATGGAGCATTTCACATGTGAAATGGGCTGTGCACGATGTGCAAGAGAGCTTTAATATTTCGGATTGGGTCATTCGTCAATGAATCTAGGACAGTAACTCGGACACGAAACTCACTCTTAATTGAGACTGCAGAGTATAATGCCTGACCTGGTGACCTACTCTACGTCTCGAGCTCCGTTTCGTTCGGGTAACTAGACCAATCAATCCAGCGCAACAGACAAAGCAAGGTCCCTTCGCCTACTACAGCTTCAGTTTCGTCTATTTTGTTTCAGAAGGTTCGGTTCTAAATTTGGAACCATCGAATGTCCTAATTGTGCCCGCTTTTGCCCGTCGAAATGAGACTGCGACAGGCAATATCACAAGACGAAGCGGCGAAAGAATACTACACTCCGCAACTGAAGAGATAGGTTGGCTGAGCTTTCTCCTAGGCTAAATGCCAGACGAATCATGCGGATGGCGTATTCTTTTGCAGATATTTTTTTTTTCTCGCTCTGTGGCCTCGCCTCTTTCACTGACGAACTGCCTGCCTATAAGTATGATCGATGGTCTTCCGCACGCGTGGATTGTGGACCAAGTGACCTCACCGGGAACCTTGTGAGTAATATCCCCGCGGTCGTCTGGACGTAATATTGGTGTGGCGGGATGGTTTCAAGGTTTCTGTTGGTCAGTGATGTATCAGATGCCCGCTCAATTGCTCCTGAGGGGATATTTGGAGAAGGTGGGGACGCCTAAACAGGATTCAGTGGTATCAATTAGCTAAGACAAAGCTATTGAGAGTATCTCATGGGTTCATCTAGCCTACTGTTTGGGTTGCCCAATCCTCGGTCGATTGGTCCCTATCTCTGCGCCGGGACGGGAAACCACCGTTTCCCATCGGAAAACGGGCCATGTTGCCCGTCGGAAAACCTCCCGGCCCTACAACTAGGGCTACTGTTGATAGTATATCAAATGTCTCATGTGTATAGGTCAACACTGGATATTTTTATTTGCATCTTTGTGTGTCCTCATCTATTCCTGCGATTTTATACACACGGTCGTGCAAGCCTCGATCTATTTCAATATCGTCTTCCTTTGGCATTGCTTTATAAATTCCCTTGGGGACTTCCCTATCTTCGCCCTTGAGGGATAGATCTATCCTTTTACGTCCGTCAAACCCACAATAGACAGCATCATGCCTTCCGCCGAATACCAGACACCAAACTTCAAAACACCATGGATCGAAACTCCGCTTATCGAATCCGCTGCCTTATCTCGCGCTGCAGGATGTAGGATCTTCCTGAAGCTGGAGAATGTTCAGCCTAGCGGTTCTTTCAAATCTCGTGCGATGGGCAATCAGATTCTATCTCACCTTCGCAAGCCAGAATATGCAAACCGCCGAATTCACTTCTACGCCTCGTCCGGTGGAAATGCCGGATTGGCCGCTGTGTGTGCTGCCCGAACCCTGGGATACCCTTGCACTGTTGTGGTGCCCCTCTCCACGAAGCCTTTAATGCTGGAGAAACTACAAGCTGCGGGTGCCGCGGACGTCATCCGCCATGGGGAGACTTTCTTCGAGGCCGGCTCCTACATGAAGGAGGTTATCATGAAGACTGGCTCTGGGGATGATGAAGATGTGGCGAAGATTGCCCTACACCCCTTTGACAATGAGCCCATCTGGGAGGGCAACGGCACAATTATTGATGAGTTAGAAAAACAACTCCCCCCGGCCGCTAATTCTGAGGAGGAGCAAGTTTACGGCGGGCGGGCACTCCCCTCTTGATGCTATCCTCTGTAGTGTTGGCGGTGGCGGTCTTCTGAATGGCCTTGTCATGGGCATCGAGAAGCGGCGGTCGATGAAGCAGAGGGACAATGGTTTTTCCAGCACCAGTCACTCCTACCTGGATACATCTTTGGAAACAATCACAACCACTTCCTCCGTGCCAGTCTCCCTGACTCCCAGTCCCATCAACCTTCTCGCCATCGAAACAGACGGCACTGACTCCTTAGCAGCAGCCATCGCCCACAAATCCCTTGTCTCTCTTCCTAAAATCACCTCCCAAGCCACATCCCTCGGAGCCATCCGTGTCTCAGAAACTACATTCCAATACGCCGTGTCGCCTCCGCCCGGTATCAAAGTTCACAGTGCCGTGCTCACAGATGCCGAGGCGGCACGAGGCGTACTCCGCCTTGCAGATGATGAGCGACTTCTTGTCGAACTTGCATGCGGGGTTTGTGTCGAAGCGGCCATCGGCGACGCCGCCACTGCCACTGCCGCTGCTGAGTCGGCGATCCCCGTCGTTGAGGATCAAAGCTCCAAGAAGCGCAAGAGGGATCTGGATGATACTGCCTCTCGGGATGAGGGCTACGGCGATGACCGAGCCTCTTCGACAGACAATGAAGCCGACCTGGATTCCAGGCCGGAGACCAGTGCAGCTGGTCAGGCTATCCCAGCAAAGACTCCTGAACTCACATCCAAGTTGAAGCAACTTCTACCAGACCTCAACTCTCAGAGCAGGGTTGTCATTATCGTCTGTGGTGGAAGTAATGTTACTATTGACATGGCTGGGGAATATAGAAAGATGCTGTCAGAGGGATGGGTGTGATGTGATTGACAGCGGCATAGACTGTTTTATTTTGGATTCCTTCACTTTGGTGTTTATGATGATGACGATATTACTCTTTTAACTTGATACTACCCAGCTAGCTGTGCAATTGTAATGCATTTTTTGTTTAATTTAATGAACAATGGTTGGCCCGAGGCTGCTAAACTCTGATAGTGGATGGACCGCAATACAAGGAACTTGGTATCCGAGTAAAGGATTACCTAAACAGGGCAAAATCCCCGGTGACTAATACTGAGTTTCAAGTGTCTTTAAGTTTCAAAACGAAGTGGCATCATGTCATGTGGCTTCCAGGGCATTATGCCAATTTGCCCCATGAGAACTGTCTTCTTTACGACTATAGGCCTAAGCCTAGGCTTCGCAGTCAGGCATAATTCATAATTTTTTAGGTCGATCTGACATGATCACATTCAGATTATGTATTCCGAAACAGTCCTTGTCTATATACAAAAGTGGAAGAATAAATATGAACAAAAAGGCTAACGGTGTGGCGCTGGCTCAGAGTTTACCGACCCATCCAGCCGCCGTCAACAGTGATAACATCACCTGAAACATAGCTGCTAGCGGAACTTGCCAGGAAAACCACCACACCCTTGAAATCCTCAGGCTTGCCCCATCGACCAGCCGGGATTCGAGCCATAATACCGGCATTTCGATCGGCATCATTGATGAGGGCCACGTTCATATCGGTATCAATATATCCCGGGGCGATGGCATTGACGTTAATCCCCTTGCTGACCCACTCGTTAGAAAGTGCCTTGGTGAGCTGCCCAATACCACCCTTTGAGGCTGCATATGCAGGCACAGTGATGCCACCCTGGAACGTCAGGAGGGAGGCAACGTTGATAATGGAGCCGCGACGGCCTGAGGGGAATTCGGAGGCATCACGGTGCAAAAGGTAGGCACCAAATTCACGGCAGAGCACGAATACAGATGTAAGGTTGATTTCGAGGACCTGGAAGAGTGTCTTGATCAGTACATAAAGACTATAAGCAAGGATTCGTCTGGTGGCTCACCTCATCCCAGTCCTCGTCGGGGAACTGGTGGCTTGGGTGCCTCCGCTGAATACCAGCACAGTTCAAGAGGATATCGGGTTTTAGTCCTTGGGCAATCACTGCGGGCACAATTTCTTTGACGGCCTTTCGGTCCGACAGCTCTGCGACATGAATATAGGCTTTGCGACCAAGGCGGTTGATGATTTCATCCTTGGTGGCTGTGTTGGACTCATCTCGCTATATAAACATTAGATTCCTGCTTCCTTGTTCTTACGCAGATTTCCTAGGTGATTTACCTGAACCAAGATAATATCGGCGCCGGCTTCGGCCAGGGCAAAGGCCATTGCCTGGCCGATACCTCGCGTGCCGCCCGTGACGAGGGCGGTCCTGCCGCTCAGGGAGAAGAGAGATCCCACAGTTGCTGCCATTTTGCTCTGCAATTGAAAAGAACAAGAACTGAATTGAAAGATGAAGAAAAGAAGCAGGAAAAAGAAAAAAGCAGTACAAATAACTCATGACGGAGCCGCTACCCCACACGCGGGGTGTTTCCCAACACGGAAAGGTCCGTTGCCGAATCAATCACCGACGGCAATTGACTAAACTCGTGACCCGAAATATAATCAGTCTGACTCTGACTTCTACACTCTTCCGTATATATGAACAGACAATTAATGGGAATAAGTTAGCAGTTTACATACGCTGCAATCTATCAACTCTTTCGATCGCACTCGGATATTGGTTTTCTCAAGAGCTAGTCTGGGTTGAACATTGTGATCATGAATTTGAACTTCCAAGGTGGAACCTGAATGATTAGATCGTAAAATTCTCCGGTGTGAAAGTGAAGCACTGAGTGCCCAAGATGAGATCGTGAATATCCTCGAACATACGTGGCCACGTGAGATAAGCATCGTGAATATTCTCCCTCGGTACGATATGTAATCAAAAAATCCCGCCAGAACCCCTATCTCACTTCCCCGTGCGATTCTGAAAGCGCATGTTCCTGCTTTGACAAGACGGCAGTCAATCCATAGAAATGTCAGAACCAGAGACTTTGATGAGATTCGCCAGTGAGTCCTGACGCATGTCCCAAGGCAGAAGTGATCTGCAGTATTGACTGAAAAGCAGGTCCCAATGAGCGCCGCACAATCAGTCGCGAAGAGCTTGGGTTCTACAATGCCCTAATTGTCGGAGGAGTTTATGAGATTCCGGGTGAGCAAGTAGATCTGAATTCGCCGGATTCATTCATTGCCCCTCTGGAAGCTTGCATCTTGAAGTACTCTTTCTTGTCCACCATCGTCAAGAATAAGCATACCGAAAAGCCGGCTTATTATGAAGTGCCGACCATCGATCTCCATGATCATATCGCTATTCTTCAACATGACAACTTTGAGGATGATGACACCTCGACTTTCGAAAGCATTCTACCCCAGATCCTCGATCGTCCGTGGCCTGCTGATATCCCCCCCTGGAGGATTGTTATTCTGCCTCTACCGTCACCAGATAGCTCTGCGGTAAAACGCTGCTTAATTGTTTTCGCTTTCTCCCATACCATCGGAGACGGCATGGTTGGAGTCGCCTTTCACCGTACATTCCTTGAAGCATGGCGACAAGGCGTTCGTCGCGATGGAGAAGAGTCTTTCCTGGTCAGCCTGCCTGGCCGATCCCTTCCAGCGCCCTTCGACACGCGCGAGAGACTTACCATTTCGTGGAACTTCCTCCTTGCACCGCTGATCGCTGTTTATCTGCCTAAATTTCTAGCTGCGATGCTAGGACTGCATGCCCGTGCTAGCACGGTAGACGCTGGTACTTGGACTGGGTCGCGTAGCTTTTACGATCCGGCGGTCGCCGACTCCAGCAGAGTGAAAATGCTCGAAATTGAGGCCCCATTGGTGCAGAAGAGCCTGCAGATCTGCAGAAAGCATGACACCAAACTTACGGGAGCTCTTCACCAGATGATCGTCCGGGCATTAAGCAAGGCAATTCCTGATCCCAGCGTCACCAATTTCGTGTCGGGGACGGCTGTTGATATGCGAAGGTCTGTCGGGATACCAAGTCTTTCTTGGGGCCTTTATGTGTCTGGGCAATATGATGTGCATCAGCGGGCACGTAACGTCGAGTCACCTGCGCTACCAGATGAGATGTGGATAAATGCTAGCTTGATAACCAAGAGCCTTGCCGAGTGCTCGACGAGGCTTCATGATCAAGCAATCGGCTTGCTCAGGTATATTCCAAGCATTAGGAACTGGACCTTGGGAAAAGTTGGGGCAGAGCGAGATTGCTCGTATGAAGTCAGCAATCTGCTTGCCTTTGACGATGGGAACAGTGAGGCAGATCAAAAGTGCAGCATCACGAAGATGATCTTCTCACAACCGGCGAACGTTCCTAGTGGTCCTTTGGTATTCAATTTCATCAGTGTTAAAGGGGGAAGTTTGATGTGCACGGTTAGCTGGCAGTCTGGAGCTTTGGGTGTGCCTGTAGAGAAAGAGATGCCATTCGTTGATGACGTATGCTCCTCAATTCAAGCGGACTTTGCATCCCTACAGGAGTAATGTTACCAATAAGTCTTGTGTTCATAAATTTTGGAATTGCTCAACTCTATAGCGAGGCCTCCTGGTCATCTACAACTAATACTTTGATACTACCGTTTCTCGTATCAGCACACAGATGAAGAGCCTCCTCTGCTCTCTCCAAGGGGAAAACATGAGAGACAAGTTTCTTCAAATCAAGAATGCCACCACTAAGGCATGCAATTGCAGGGGGCCATGTATCGCGGTAGCGGTTAATGAATCGTAGATCAATCTAGAGTAATCAGTAAATGTCAAAAAGATTTTCTGGGATGACATACCTCTGCGAGAGAAAGATGCATAAATGGAAGGTTATTCATGATGGCTTTGCCCACGCCAATGACCATCACGGTACCACCGCGCCGCGCAGTATATGCAGCCGTGCAGACACTGCTCTCAACACCTGTGCACTCGAGTACAGTCTCCGGTGCAACGTACTCTGATGTTCCAAACAGAGCTCGGATGGCCCGGGCGTTATCCTGGGCGTTCTTTGTCCGGTCTACTTGGTATGTGATGCAAGAAGGAACAAAATCCTTCGCGAAAGCCAGGCGTGTCGATTCTAAATCAGTGATAACAATTGGATGAGCACCGGAAGCGCGAGCTGCAGCCAGTGCGATTAGCCCAATTGGACCAGCGCCACAGACAACAACCCCACGACCCAGACTCAATCCTGCGGTCGTGATGCCATTCATGACAACGGATAGAGGTTCCAGAAGCGCTCCCTCCGCAAAGCTAATGTTGTCGGGTAGCTTGTGCAGCCACTTGGCGGGGTGCACCTTATATCGTTGCATCGTACCGGCATAAGGATAAACCCCCGCAAACCGAACATCTTCACATAAATTGTATCGGCCGTCATCGCAGAGGAAACAACTTTCGCAGGGAACACCAGGCTCGACGGCCACGTGGTCACCTAACAGATATCAGTACTAACCCAAAAGACGTAAACTACTTTCTTACCTGGTACCAAGTTGGTAACACCATCGCCACACTGTAAGACAATTCCCGAGGCTTCATGGCCGATAATACAATCTCCCTCGAAAACCAAGGATCCGATGCGACCGGTCTTCCAGAAATGAATGTCCGATCCACAAATCCCGGTCGCTTTGATGTGCACCAGCACCTCCCCTCGCCTCGGTGCATAGATAGGCGCATCTACCGACTTTAGATTGTGATCCGCAGTGACCTGTAAAGACGGGTTGGTATGAGAGGCCGAGATGACGACCCGCTCCAGCAACTTGGTCGCTGGGACCGCAGTAGTCTGATCCACCAGGACTGAGGGGGCCATTATATGAAGAGCGGATAGAGTTGACGGACATGGTCATTTCTTAAATATAATGCACTCTGCGGCAAAGTAGCCATATTCGTAACTGAGGATTGCGGTTCAACCTCCCGCATTGGTGAGAGAGTGGTTGGAGTTACCCTTTTCGTCAACTGCCTGAACGGGTTATGTTTGTCGACAAATAGTCACGCACTATTTGAAGCACCGGTTCAGCCCAGGTTATAGGTTGTGGTTACTTGATTTTATCAACTTGAAATTTCAGAATGACTGTACCGCAAAGTAATGGCGTTTCAAAGTCCCTGCCCTCGGCGCTGCCTTTGGTGCAGAAGCTCTCTAAAGATCATGACAACGTTCTCAAGACCTTTCGTCTACTGATCGCAGATCTCTGCCAACAATTTGGTGGTGGCCATCCCGGGTAGGAAAAACAAATCAATGAGTTAGACTTGCCCAGGTGAACAAATGCTTATTATCTGCCAGTGGTGCTATTGGTATGGCCGCTATCGGTGTTTCGCTGTGGAAATATATTATGCGCTATGCCCCGCATACCCCGGATTTCTTCAATCGCGATCGCTTTGTGCTTTCAAACGGTAAGAGCAACAACATTGGGCAAGGAATAGGTATGGACGCTAATCAGGTTTTTCCAAAGGCCATACTTGCCTCTTCCAATACTCTTTCCTGCACCTGACTGGATATGAGGCCATGACCTTCGACCAACTCAAATCCTACCACTCAGATCGAGCGGATGCGCTTTGCCCAGGGCACCCCGAGATTGAACATGAGGGAATTGAAGTCACAACTGGTCCCCTAGGGCAAGGTATCGCAAATGCAGTTGGCCTTGCCATGGCGACTAAGAACCTTGCAACCACCTACAACCGCCCTGGCTACGATGTCGTTTCCAACCACACATGGTGCATGATCGGTGACGCTTGTTTACAGGAGGGTGTGGCCCTAGAAGCCATCTCTCTGGCTGGACATTTCCGCCTGAACAATCTTACGGTCATCTACGATAATAACCAGGTTACCTGCGACGGATCTGTGGATCTTACCAACACTGAGGATGTCAACGCCAAGATGCGCGCTAGTGGTTGGGATGTTATTGACGTCGAGGATGGCTGCTATGATATCGAAGGCATTGTTGGTGCATTGGAACAGGCTCGCAATGCACAGGAGAAGCCTACATTCGTTAACGTCAAGACGATCATCGGCCTAGACAGCCATGTGGCCGGCACCGCTACTGCGCACGGAGCTGCCTTTGGTCCCCAGAGCGTTGCTAACTTGAAGACTCTCTACGGCTTCAACCCCGAAGAGCACTTTGTAATTGGCGATGCTGTCCGCAAGTTCTTCCAGGACCTTCCTGCTCGTGGTGAGCAATGGGTGCAGGAGTGGAACCAGTTGGTCAGTGACTATACGGTCAAACACCCGGAGCTTGGCGCCGAATTTCAGGCTCGTGTTCGTGGTGAGCTGCCCGCGAATTGGGAACAGCACATCCCTTCTAGCTTCCCTGAGAAGCCCACCGCATCTCGTGCATCATCTGGTCTTGTCTTCAACCCCATCGCTAAAGAGATCAACACATTTATGGTTGGAACTGCTGATCTGTCTCCATCGGTGAACATGATCTGGCCTGGTAAGGTTGACTTCCAACATGTGAGTATCCCTACTTCCTATCTGACCTTGCTTTACTGACTCGATGATCAGCCTGACTTGCGCACTACTTGCGGTATCAACGGAGACTATTCCGGTCGTTATATCCACTATGGCATCCGGGAGCACGCCATGTGTGCCATTTCCAACGGGCTGGCTGCCTACTCTCCTAACACCATCATTCCTGTCACTTCAACCTTCTTCATGTTCTATCTATACGCAGCCCCGGCCGTCCGTATGGGTGCTCTACAGAACCTTCAAGGAATCCACGTCGCTACACACGACTCAATTGGTATGGGTGAAGATGGCCCCACACACCAACCCATTGAGCTTGCTGCTTTATACCGTGCCATGCCCAACATCCTCTATATCCGCCCGGGTGACAGTGAAGAGGTGGCTGGCGCCTGGATGGCTGCGATTAACGCGAAGAAGGCTCCTACCATTATCTCCACATCTCGTCAAGCTCTTCCTCAGTTGAAGCAAACCCGTCGCGATGGAGTGGCTCGCGGAGCTTATGTCCTTGAGGAAGATGAGTTTGCGACAGTGACGTTGCTCGGTGTTGGTGCCGAGTTATCATTTGCCTTGGATGTTGCTGCGCAGTTGAGGGTACAGAAAGGGATCACCGCCCGTGTGATTAGCTTCCCCTGCCAGCGTCTGTTTGAGCAGCAGTCACTGGAGTACAGGCGGGAGACGCTCCGCCGCCACCGTGGAATCCCCGCCATTGTCATTGAGCCATATGCTCCTAATGGATGGGAACGCTATGCGGACGCCGGTATCAATGTGAATCGCTTCGGTCACAGTTTGCCCAGCAAGGCGGCATACAAGTTCTTTGGTTATGAAATTGATGCATTGACGACCAAAGTGGTGCGCTACCTTGACCAGCTCAAGGGAGATGAGTATCTTCGCCATGAGTTTGTTGATCTATGAAAGAGACTTGATGTATATAATGAGTGAGTTGTTTGTATATAGAATTCTGATTAGCCTGAGAGCTCTGTGGACAAATGAAGAATTGAAAAGTGCGCGGGCAGGGTTGAGGCTTATCCCCCCACCTCTGACAACATGATCTTTCTTATGCATCAACGGATAATATAGACGCACAGAAATGATGTGATCAAAGAGAACGAGTTCAAAATATGGATCAACTTCGTATCCCAGCAGGGGAATATCCAGGGGCGGCATTCTTCGCGAATCAAGGGATTCCCAATGTATCGTTCAGCCCCTTCTCAGGTCATATCGGATGCTACAGCATAGTACGATGTACCAGGAGTAGACTAGAGACCGAAAGTATGATTTAACCATGGATCTACTGTAGCATCCCTTTGTGGTAAGATCTAGGAGTAAACAGCAAGGAAGCTGGGTGAGCATAGTTTTGGCCGATCATCAAGGTGAGAAACTAGGGTTAGTACAGGGCAGTAAGGTATGCAGTCGTGTCAACATTTTATCTTCTTCACTCTTGAAAAGCAACACCCGCAACCCAGTAACCGCCTTCATACAACAGAACCGATAAAAATGAAGGCTTCTATTTTTCTTATTGTGGCCTCCGCTAGCGTTGCCCTGGCCCACCCTGCTTCCCTTGTCGAGCATGCAAGCAGTGCCTGTCCCAACAAATTGTACAGTGTTCCTTCGTGCTGCTCGCCTAACCTTTTGAAATTGGGATGCAGTAACCGTAAGAAAATTCCCTCCCGCAAGCTGTTCACCAGCGACCAGAAATTTGCTCAGATTTGACTCTTGCTGACCTATATATCGGCTCAACAGCTTCTAGCGCAAAAGATGGGCCCGACCTGAAGAAAAAGTGCAATGATCAGAAGCCTGTTTGCTGCAGCACACCTTCCGCCCTTGCTGGTGGTCTTTGTGTCCAACCCGCTGGCATCAAGGAAGACCACTAACCAAGTGGGACCCTCCGTTGATGGTTGCGTGACTTTCTGGAGGTTGTCAAGCGTCTAGTTCAAAACAATTCGAAATCGGCCAATTTCGAGCAAATGCTATGCCCATCTTGCAGGACAAGGGACTGGACATGGAAGAAATTGATTTTGTCATCCTCTCGAAGGCTTCGTTTTTCTAATATAAATTACACTGTTGACTGGAAAGGAAATGCAATTACATAAGATTGGAAATGATGCCGGTTATTTCAGGCATCCAACGGGTATTAACGGAAACAAATGGAGAAATTGAGTAAGAATATGCGCAAATAGTGTGATGAGGGGTCCAGACGGCGGAACCAAAGAAAAAAGTCAGATAAGCTCAAATCGAAAATCTTCGTGACCTCATTCTTCCTTCCTTAACGTATTTCAAGGTTGATCCTCATCATGTCTGTCACGACGCAGCCCGTCATCCCGCCTGTGGCGCTGGATAGCATCACCCAGCACATTGGCAACACCCCTCTTGTGCGACTGAACCGCCTCCCTCAGAGTCTGGGTATCGAGGCCACCGTCTATGCCAAATTGGAGTTTTTCAACGCGGGCGGCTCCGTCAAGGATCGCATTGCCCTACGTATGATTGAAGAGGCTGAGCGATCCGGTCGCATCAAGCCGGGTGACACCTTGATTGAACCCACCAGTGGTAACACGTTAGTGATGGATTGCTTTCCTTGGAGAAATGATCGTGGCTGACCCTCATTGACTAGTGGTATTGGACTGGCCTTGGTTGGCGCTGTCAAGGGTAAGTGTACAGCTATGAAGGGGTAGGCTTGGACAATGCTAATAATGTATAGGTTACAAAACCATTATTACCCTCCCCGAGAAAATGTCCGCCGAGAAGGTGTCCGTCCTGCGGGCCCTCAATGCGACCATCATCCGAACCCCCAACGAGGCCGCCTTCGATTCCCCCGAGTCCCACATCGGAGTTGCCAGACGCCTGGAGAAGGAGTTGCCCAATGCCCACATCCTCGATCAGTATTGCAACTTGAACAACCCATTGGCCCACGAGCTCGGCACCGCGCAGGAGATCTGGACCCAGACCAAGGGTGAGATCAACGCAATCGTCGCAGGCGCCGGAACTGGTGGCACCATCACCGGTCTGGCTCGCGGTCTGAAGAAGCACAACGCCAACATCGAGGTCATTGCCGCCGATCCTTTTGGTTCTATTCTTGCCCTACCGCCCACATTGAACGAATCCCGTGTCAATGAGCCCTACAAGGTGGAGGGTATTGGTTACGATTTCATTCCGGATGTGTTGGACCAGAAGATCGTCGACCGCTGGTACAAGACTGAAGATCGCGAGTCATTCCAGTACTCGCGCCGTCTCATTGCCGAGGAGGGTTTGCTGGTCGGCGGTAGCAGTGGAAGCGCTATTGCCGCCCTAGTGAAAGCCAACCAGGAGAAGAAGTTCTCCAAGGATGACGTTGTGGTCGTTATTCTCCCAGATAGCATCCGCAGCTACCTTACCAAGTTCGCCGATGACGACTGGCTTGCCGCCAATGACCTTTTCCCCGCTGCCGTCCCCGCCGAGACAAACGCTCAAGCCCAGACATCCGCCTCCGAGGATCCCCTGGCTGGTGCCAAGGTCAGCGCGCTCCGCCTGAAGCCAATCACCACCGTCACCTCCAGCTTCCCCTGTGAAGCAGCTATCGAGATCATGCGTGAGAAGGGCTTTGATCAGCTTCCTGTTCTGGCACCCTCGGGTCGCAAGCTCGTTGGCCTCCTGACCCTGGGTAACGTCCTAAGCAGACTGACCCATGGTCGGGTATCGGGCAAGACCCCCGTCTCGGAGGTGATGTTTGATTTCTCGAAAATTCCCGAGGTTGTCACTGACCCCCGTGACATGGGCGCCACCGCTCAGTCGAAGATCCTGCCCAAGCGCCGCCAGTTCATCGAGATCACCTTGGACACCCCGCTAAGCGTCCTGAACCGCTTCTTTGAATGGAATAGTGCTGCCGTTGTGACCGAGAAGGATGCAAATGGCAGCATGAAGCCGCTGGCGGTAGTTACCAAGGTGGATCTACTCACCTGGTTGCTGCACCAGAACAAGAACAACGGCAATTAAATATGATATGACTTACGACCGCTATGCCTCTCCTGAACCTTGCCATTTCTTGCCTGGGGCGTCAACATCTGCTGTCTCTCGATAATGAATTCGGCGTTTATCTTGTGTAGATCTCGGTTGAGACTACGATTGGTCGCTTATAGAATCCGAATCAATCCACATGATTTACCTTATTGCAATCTAGATAGAAGATAATACAATAATAACAACTGGAACGTTCCAGATACAAAGGGTAAAAATATCCAAGCAAAATGAACTAAAAATGTTCTCCATATAATAACTTCCAAAGCCATAGAGTAGATGCAAGGTTGGTGAGGCAGGTGTCCTCGAACTATCAAGGTCCCCGCCATAACACCATTTATCTCCTGATCTTTTATCCTTCTATCTTGATAATTCAACCTACTTTCACTCGGGAGTTAATTATGGTAAGTTGCGTTGCAAGACATAGGAAATTCATTTCATCTCTAACGAGGCTAGGCAATTCTAGATATCATTGGGGGTAATTCATCAACGCCATCCTTTCTCATCACACATTTAAAAGGCCTTGCCAGCCTCGGCCGCCTTCACGTCCTCCTCGGAGCTCATAATCTGCACTTTAATAGCACCAGTCTTGGGGTTGGCGGCAGTCTCGAACGCCTTGAGAGCATCCTCAATAGGGAAGCGGTGGGTCACCAGCTTGCGCAGGTCAATGACACCATTTTGCACGAGGCGGATAGCACGGGGCCAGGTGTTGCAGTAACGGTACTGGTACTGAAGGTCGATCTCCTGAGTGCTGAGACGCATGAAGGGGATAGTCATCTCGT
This sequence comes from Penicillium frequentans, assembly GCA_028828275.1. Lineage (NCBI taxonomy): Eukaryota > Fungi > Ascomycota > Eurotiomycetes > Eurotiales > Aspergillaceae > Penicillium > Penicillium frequentans. The sequence continues at coordinate 171,417 of JAQIZY010000015.1, read as the reverse complement.
TCTTGCCAACACCAATGATAAACACCTTGCCACCAAACTTCATACTCCAGATGGCCGAGTTGACACTGCTCTCGACACCTGTGCACTCCAAAGCCAGCTTGGGACGCAGGGCGTCGGGACCAGAGCCCTTGCCATCGTTCATGGCATTGATGATGCCATCGGCACACTCCTCGGCTGACTTTCCAATCTCCACCTTGTAAGTGCGCACCTCCGGGACTAAGCTCTTAGCGAAGGCCAGGCGACCCTCATCGATATCAGTGATAACAATGGGACAGGCACCAGCCGCCTTGGCACTGAGCAAGCTAATCAGACCGATCGGACCGGCGCCGGTGATAAGCAATGCGTCGCCGAGACGCAGTCCGCTGCGCTCAACTGCTGCAAGAGTAACACTCAATGGCTCCAGGAGGGCACCATCTTCATAGCTCATATCGCCGATCTTGTGACACCAGATGGCGGGGTGGTTCACGTACCGACGGAGAAGACCATCGACGGGAGGGGTGGAGAGGAAGTCGACCTTCTCACATCCATTGTAGCGACCGGTCAAACAGGGCTCACAGGCATTACAGATAATGTTCGGCTCGATAGCGACGCGGTCGCCGACCTTCAGTGAGGTAACGTCGGGTGCGACGGAGACGATCTGGCCGGCGGATTCGTGACCAAGGACGTGGTCGCCTGTGACAATCATGGGGCCAATGCAGCCTGCGTGCCAGAAGTGGACATCGGATCTGGAACGTGGGGGTTGCCGTTAGTCACTAAGGAATGGACGGTCGACGCGGAGCAATTGCATGAACTTACCCGCAAATACCGGTGCTGCGCACCTCAATGACCACCTCACCAGGCTTCAGGCCCTTTCCTGACTGGACATCCTCTACTGTTGGAGTGGTCTCCGCGATCCACAGGTCGTGCTTGGGGTTAGTGTACACACCAATGTTGGTTTTGGTGACAGTAGTTGCGGAAGACATGGTGGATGTGAGAAGGGGGAGAAAGGGGGAGAAAGGGGGAGAGATTAATTGGAGAAACTGATGAGGATCTAAAGTCTACGGGGGAGCAGGTCTTTATTGGAAATTTCATCTGGACAGGTGATCACTCGCATTGTCCTTCCGTCATACAGAGGGGGATTATGGAGTAGCAACATACAAAAAAGTGGAGTGGGGGGCAAATACTGGGGCTGCATTTAACCGCCGCGGGGTTAACTTGCCCGAACGTTTCTTAACCAGGAAATTGTCAACCGCGTTATGTACATCGGCCCGAGTCCGACTATCGGCTGTCGGTTAAAATCGATGTCCACGTTATTCCCGTTGTCTTTCTATTGATCTAAGGACTTAGGGGCAAAATAAATCTACGTTTTTTTGCTTTCCATGACTTGGATGGAAATCAGATGATTTTAGCAGGGTAACTGTAACCCCGGCAGATCTTATTTAAACCACGAATCCTTGGTGATTCTCAGGCACAAGCCTTCGTAAACGGCAATTCTCCGGTGGGAAAGCGGGTGTGGGGTCGCAGCGGGCGTTTCTAGAACGACCCCACTATCAAGCTAGGGAATCAGAGACCGTAGAATGCTAGATTCGAGGTGATGTTACTCGGGGAATATGGGTTTGTCTTGAGGTTCCACGCCATCAAATTGATAAGGTTGTTCCATTGCACGTGACAAGAACAGTTGTTAGGCACAACACAGGTCTCGGCAACAATTCCTTGGAATTGAAGGAAGAGGATCACTAGGCTAAGGGTCGAAGAAAGATAGACCGGTATGCGGTTGGTTTATTGACCCTGAGGTAGGTGACATTGATTGGACATCCCTGGTCTGGCCAGGGCAACCCCTAGAAGGATTCCGTCGAACTTCAAACAGGTGTACAGTCAATTTCCAAGCAGCCCAAAATTCACACAGCTAGGCTTTGCAAGGGTCGCGACACAAAAATCTCTTAAAGACTATTTTCCCCTTGGCGCTCTTCGTCTTCAACCTACTATGCCAATCCTGCAAGCCTGGCACCCCATCTCGTCATCTCAGAGGGCGTGAAAGGATATGGCGTATTGTGATCCGGGAGCCAGCCAAAAGTGCATTTCAGAAGAAGAAGATAGCCAACTGAACCAGCACCAATGAACCCAAGCACCCAATCACGTGTAGAAAGCAAACCATGCTCTTGCATATAGCGAATATACTTCATTCCAATGGGAACAAAGCCCAGCACAACCGAAGTGAGCCCGGGATTATAGATAGCACCGAGCTTCATATTCATCAGAATAGCGTGGATGCCGATTTGGGCAAATCCAAATAGAACAGAAGCCAATCCGAACCAGGCGACCTCTGGGAAGAAAATCACAGGGAGATAAAATCCATAGGTTGAAAGCACGTTGGTCCACATGGCAGAATCCGCGTTCAAAGGGTATCGATCTGGAGTAGCGCTGTTATGGACCGCTGTATTCATGACGTTGGGAAATCCGCCAGGGAATCGATATTCTTCGAATTGGTGGACAAGTAATGCGATGAAGTTGGCAATCAGGTATTTCTGAGGCATGCTTAGGGTCCGATAGTTGGCACGGTAGTACCGGATCATAACGATGCCCGAGATCACACCGAGATCATACCAATGATACCGTAGGATATCCATCATTGTCCAAGGAAAGATGAAATGCTAGTAATGACTTATCGATAGGGTTAGGAAATTATACCGGCAACGGTAGCAGTTTCTTCACCAAAGTTTCAGTTGCTTTGCAAGGTTGAGCAGATGGTAAATGAAAAAGAAGCAGATATCAACAGAAAATGAAGCTTTTAAGACAACTTCTACATAATGACGTTATGTACCTGAAAGTCTGCGTCAGTCAATGCTCTGCTGGATCGGTGCTCGCGCCTCTTAAGCTCCGACTGCCGACATTTTGCAGTGGGCCGGCATGTTCCGGATCTCCGGATTTAAAGCTTAAGTCCGGGAATTATAACAGTATTTGTCTGTGCTTCAGCATACCTTAACCAATTAACAGGTTTTGAATCCATACAAGAACCACTCCCAAGTGTTCCTGTTTGTGGGGCTGCAAAGATTGCCCTAAAAGAAGCAGCTGATAACCCTCTCATTATTCGGCCTCGGTAAGTAAACAGATCCCTAAATACTTAATTTTGAGGTCCTTGCTAACTTTCAACTTGTTCGAATATGAAAGTTTTTTTCAAAATGTCACAGAATGTCAGAATGTCATTTTTACTAAGGCTCACAACAGCCTACTCTGGAGCTAGTGTACATATAATTCCCCTGGAAACCTGGAGCATACCTAATCATGGTTTGCCACTCTTTTAGAAAATTCTTCACACGCAGCACGACGCTGTCCAGCAATACTGAAAAAGCGTTCTGCCGGGGGTATGCAGCCGACATAAACCTCATCATCACCTTTGACGAGCCCCTCCCAGGCTTTGTCCGTGAATTCCTGCAAAGGCATTCCCATTTGGCGACCCTTTTCAGCTCCCATATAATCGTGAAGTTCCGCTATTTATCTTGATCAGTCTATGACCTTCATTTCCCTCTGGAGGGTTGGTTATGGGAATCGAGAGTCAGAACCTACTTTGAACAGCCGGTGGAAAGACTTCGATCACGTTGACATTGGACTTAGCTCCGTTGAGCTGAGCCCGGAGACACATGGCAAATGTATTCAAGGCAGCCTTGGATGCGCAATAACCAGGCAAGGGGGCTGCGGGTATGATGGCAAGGTTGGACTGGGTGCTGTTCCTTAACATTAGCTTGGACATACAAGAAGACGCGCAGGGGTGTAATACAAGACCAAGCTCGTCGGAGTCGTCTTGCCCGATAGGTAAGGGAGGAAGGCCGTTGCCAGCGTCACCGCAGCCGTGTAGTTGACATGCATGATTGAATTGAAGACATCCAAATCGACGGTCTGGGGGGATGTGAAATCGGTAGTTCGTTGGAGGCCAGCATTGATGAACACGCAGTCAATATCAGGATACTGACTAGTTATCCTGTGTAGAAGTTTGCTTTATTAGGCTGGAAAATATCATCGGAGCAGATATTAGGGGCACCATACTGCGCCACAAAGTTGGGAATAGCTTCAAGCTTGCTGATGTCAAAGGCCACGCCATGGGCTTTATCGTTGCCATATTCTTGTACCAGTTCATCTAACCTCTCCTGACGTCGGCCCACGGCAGTCACTTGAATACCATGCTGGAGCATTTTGACGGCCATGGCCTGTCCAATGCCGGAGGTAGCTCCGATAAGCAAAACATGTTTGTAGGCGAACTCGGTCATCGTGTAGGCGACTAAAGGGTTTCAACACTCATAATACGAGGATAGAATTGCCCGAGGACACAGAGATTTATATGATTTTATAAGTGGGCCTTGTGTGTTGACAAATACGGGTATGTTCAGCCCTCGGGAAGGTGGTATAGATGACGTGCCCCGGACTTAATCATTCCAGAGCCATCGGAGGTAATTTGGGGAACATCATTACCCCAACTACAACTTTGATAGAACTTCCAAGGTTGTGGCTGAAATTTTCAAGATTTTAAGGTTGAATCAATCGCAGCACTTTTACATACTTGTTTTCATTTTCCAACATATATAGCGCCCGAGAACACTGGAATTAACACTTGCACCCGCACCCTCACCGTCCGAAGGCCTACATTGCTCCTTGCTATGTCACCCAGCCCTAACCTCGTATCGCAATATTCTTTGAGCTATTATTTCTCCAGATGAAGACTTAGGCATAATTATTTCCGGAAGGTTAAGACCTTCTCGTGGAGGAACCCCTTGACACTTGTGGTCTCCCGTCCAATTAACCACTTTAGCACATTCGTGTTGCCTTTGATCCCATAAAAGTTGTAGTAAAGTAACAATCGATGGATCGCATCACGGGTGACAGGTGAAACATCGCCATTCTTCCCAGCCAGCATACTTTGAAACTGGTCTGCAGATTCAAAGTAGTCCTTCTTTACGATCTGAATAGGTCTGTCGATTTCCTCGCTCAGCATCGCGATCACTTCGGCGTAAGAAGTTGGTCCAGTGGAACAGGCTGTGTACTCTGCCAGATAATGTTTCTCTCTCTCATTCAAAATGACTGCGAATGCCTCGGCCAGATCCTGTAGAGCAGTGAACGAGAACGTTACCTGTGGATCAAAATTGGCAGGGAAGACAGGTGCTTCCGATTGAAGCAGTTTCTCGACCGGGAATTGGTCTAAGATATGACTGGGCTGAACGATAGTGTAGTTGAGCCCGGATTCGACAAGGTATTCTTCCACATAACGTTTGCAATCATGATTCATCAACTTGCGGATTCGCGGGTGCAGCACAGAGGAATAGATAAAGTGCTTTAGAGTTCCCTGCTGGGATTCTTGACGTGCAGCGTCGATCATAGTGTACCCGACTTCGGTTTCATGGCTGTGAAGAGATGGCCCGATATAAAGCACAGCCGTGACTCCTGACAATATACGCCTCGCATCATCCGGGCGGGCCATGTCGGCTCGCACAACTGTTGCGTTGGGGTAGGTTGTCTTCAGGCGCTCTTCCGATGACGCAGAGTTCACCGCTAGCCTCAGCTTATGCCATTTATTGTAAAGGAGAGGGATTAACTGAGAGCATTGTTTGCCGCTCGCACAAGTGAGAAGAATCACGTCGTTTTCGAAATCGACAGAAATTTTGGATGAATGCTTCGAAGGTTCACTGCGGAAGATATGTGAAGGATTGAACTATATAACTAATGACGTTCTGGATAGATTCCATATGACGAGACCTGGAATTAAGGTTTAGAGTCGGAGTTAACGAAACAAATGTACGAAGTACAACCTGATCTACCTGAGTAATACCTATGTCGGACGTAATATATGGGGTTATTATCGTTAGCTTGTATGTTTGTTCCAAAGTCGGACCTCGTTAATGCCGACTTTCCGTGCTCAGACTTGCAAGGTTGCAAGATAAAGATCTTACCGACCCACAATTTTGTTTTCCTGCAAGATCTACTGAAGGACAGTTGATACTCGTACTGATTCTAGATATTTGGTTTGATCAATATGTGTTGCGTTGACTTGAAGCTCTACAACTGAACATCACAACTGAACATCGGTCTCGCGCGGAAGGAAAGCCCGAGCACCGATCAGAAAGCAGGCTAGCCCCCAAAACTTGGCATTCAACCGATCTACGGCAGGGAATCCTCTTATCTCCGGACCAATGAACTTCACGTACTTGGCCTCCACCTTTTGGATTTTCACATTCCATTTTCCATTACTCCTTGCTCATCATCCCACGTCATGAAAAAGTTGATACAGTAATTTCAGGACGTCTTTCATAAATGTTGTCGTAATTCAAGCGAAACGATTCAGTGACCTAAATGATATCTCTTGAATTGCTCGAAACATGCTATCTATCCAAGAAAAATAAGAAACGTATGCTAGCATCTCCATGCATCAAAGCCCGCTCCGAAGCTCTCAATGCAAGCTCTAGTAGTTAGGGTTGCAAACTCCGGCGTTCCACTCGGTGGCACCCATACACTGCCAGTCGTCGCAGCAAAAAGGGCCATTGCTCTGACAGGCCCCTAGAGTAAGTTGGCGGTTGTTAGATAATAAAACAAAAACGGTCATTCCTGCATCTTTTCCATACTGCGTAAGCGATAGAAAAGCATGAATGCAAGTTTTGCCTCTGAAGGACTGAGCTTGTATGGGTTTTCCTAACTCGGATGGTGTTACATTGCCCCATTAGCGATATACGAATATCGGGGAATGATCTGACTTCAATGGGACAAGGCGATGAATTGATCTAAGCTTAGCCAAGCAGTTTTGCGAGGAAAGACTTTGATTGATCGCTAAGACAGATCAGATTGATTAAGTCTGGCTACAGCTTACTTTAACATTATGTCTTGATAAGATGGAAAGAGGACCGTGATTAAACAGGACAAAAAATCAACGATTCTTTAAAGAGGCGATGGTTTGTTGTTGTTCCTCTTGTGCACTACACAGCGGCGGTGTGTTGAGCCCCACGCAGGGAATTTTTCTTGGCTCCGAAACCTCCGCGGTATAGACGAAAATTAAGTAAACGTTCGAATCAACACGAAGATCACGAGCTGTAGTGAAACAAGCTAAGAATTGACTTTGGAATTCAAGAAAAAAAAGATCCGCGCCCTGTGATTATATCGTCCACCGGTCACAAGTCCGTCACAAGGAGCATTTGGCATCAAGGTCCATCAGCCACAATGTTCACACTGAAAGAGACGGCTTCCTCATCGCTGTCGCTGCCAGCGGACAATTACATTTACTCCCTTGTGCCGTCTGCAGCCGGTACCTTTGCCACTATCTCCTCGGATGATTCTCTGCGCGTGTTCGATGCCGCTAATCTGGATCGCGTCGCGGTGGTCTCCCCGAAGGCCCATGACGGCGGTGTGACTTCACTACGGAGCTATGCAGCAGGTGAATCGCAGCTACTGGCTACCGGTGGTCGCGAGGGAAGGGTCAAGTTATGGGATGTTCGGGCTGGAAAGACCGTCATGGAGGTAGAAACAAGTGAGTCTTGAGTTAAGTTTTGGATTTTCTTTCCCCTTTTTGCCAATCGCATCTTGCGTGCTACTTTGGAACCCATTTGTGGGAATACAATTAGTCTTAGAATGGCTGTTTGGAGATCAGTCCGAGAGATACTATTGAATGTTTGCATAGTCATCGGAGAATGGCCGCGGCGCTATCAACTTTCTGTCTCTTCACCTCTGACTTAACTGATCCATTGGGTATTTTAGCGAGAAATGCACCTGTGCTCTCTATTGCATGCAACCCAGAAACCAACACCATTGTTGCGGGTACAGAGCTCCTTTCGTCACAGGCAGTTGTCGCATTCTGGTAGGTTCTTTATAGATGATTTACCGGAGGAAGCTTGGTACAATGTCGAGCTATATACTCACGGTGACTCACAGGGATATCAGATCTCCACAGGCGCCTCGTCTACAATATGTGGAGAGTCACAATGACGATGTCACGGAGGTAAGTCAGCCTTCGCGCACTCAAATTGAGTCATATTGCATTGCCCCCACTACAAAAAACTGCTGCTCAAGGACAAGAGACCAAAACTGATTGATACACAGCTTCAATATCACCCGACCCGCAACAACATTTTACTTTCTGGCAGCACGGACGGACTTGTCAACATCTATGACACAACCGTGACCGACGAAGATGATGCCCTGGTGCAAGTCATCAACCATGGCTCGGTTCATCATGCTGGTTTCTTATCCGAGAGCACTATCTTTGCGCTGAGCCACGACGAGCAGTTCTCCATCCATCCAGCCACCAACCCTGACGATCCGGGGCAGGAACCCGAACCAGTGGATTTCGATGATTTGCGAGAGCCATTGGGCGTTGAGTACGTGGTGCAGGTCTGCATGGGTGGGCAAGGACCATATATCGCGGCTGGTAATAAGCTGTATGTGCTTCCAATACTCTTTTCTAGTACACTGCTCAGGTTACTCATTTTCCCTTCCCGTCACAGTGATAAGCGGCTTGATTTGGTTCCGCTGGTCTCTAGTCCCAGCTGGAAGTTTGACCAGGATAATCTTTGGCGCCTTCCCGGTGCGCATGGTGATGAGGTTGTGCGCTCAGTATACTTGGATGAACAGGTATGGTTTTCCTGTTGTCTTCAGCAGAAAAAGCACCATCCAGTTCCACACTCCTACTCATTTTGCTAATATTTTTCTACAGAGTCAATCAGTCTTTACTTGTGGCGAGGATGGATTCGTGCGAGTGTGGAAACCCGATGGAGATGACTCGCAGGCCCAGGCTGGATCTACCAAGACTTCGCGGAAGGAGAAGAAACCGAAAGATCGGTTCCGGCCTTATTGAATATGAATGGACTCGATTCAGATCTAAGACCTAAGGCGTATTAAGTTTTAGAAAATACATAATGTTGCATTCCAATAATTTACATCTTTACTACACCATTTGTGGATCACGTAGGTTGGACCAACGGTATTGATAGATCTCGGTTGACAGGTCACATGTTTTTACAATATCCGACTTTGAAATCGTTCATTCGGAGTTTTCTCTTCTAGATGCTCTTCTCAGCTCCGTCATTCAAGACCACGAATCACTCAAGTTACATTTTGCAAATGAGCTTGGCATTACACCGGTGCAGAAAAAGTGGGGCTTTATATACCGCCACGATCGTCGTCTGCCACTTAGCTTCTTTCACATCGGAACAAAAATGGAGTCAGCACGTTCTCTCTACAAGAATGACATTGATTTCGAGGCGCTCGCTTCACAGTCGCCTGATTTCGCCAAATTGTACGTGCATTTCCAAATCACACGGAAAGTTAGACGCTGAAGAACGATCAGGCTCAAACCAAATAAACAAGTGGACTTCAATGACCCAGCTACTGTTCGGTATGATATGAAATCGATGATTTCGCCACGAAGACTCATTTCGTTACAGACAATTGACCATCAGCTTGCTGAAGCGTGATTTTGGCCTCGAGGTCAAACTTCCCAGGGATCGATTGTGTCCCCCAGTCAGTCCAGACCCATCCCTTATAGTGATTCTATATTAACAGAAAGCTCTAGGTGCCCAACAGGTAAGCAGCCCAGGCTTACACAATTCCAGAGATGCTAACGAAACAGACTTAACTACATTCTCTGGGTGCAAGGTCTCCTCGACTCCACAGAAGGAACAGTTCAAAGAGGATACAACCCGAACCGGGAAGTATTAGGCCTAGACATGTATGTCTTTAATCTGAACATGCCTCTTCGTGTGCTGAGCTAACGAATAACAGCGGAACGGGATGCTGCAGCATCTACCCATTACTGGGCTGCAAGACTCGACCGCAGTGGAAATTTATAGCGACCGGTATGGGCTTCGCTGGCCGGAGCAGAATGACAGGGCTAACACGATTCAGATATTGACGAAAGCAACATCAGGACAGCCAAAGAGAATGTTCAGCGAAATGCGCTCGAGTCACGGATTCACATTCTAAAAACTGATCCTAATGGCTCGTTCTTTTCACTTGAAACGCTGGGCCATGACAGGTAAAAGCAAATGCCCATCTATGAGGTTTCTGTGACTGACATCCATCTAGCCCGGACTTCACCATGTGCAATCCACCGTTTTACACCTCAAACGAGGAAATGGCCGCATCCGCCGAGGCAAAATCGCAAGCTCCCTCTTCAGTAAGACATTAATCCCTTGCAATCACAGACTCAGTTACTGATTTCTTCCAGACATGCACTGGAGCTGATGTGGAGATGATCACTTCCGGGGGAGAGGTTGAATTTGTTACCCGCATGATTGACGAGAGTCTTCAATTGCGAGATCGGATAAAATGGTATACGGCTATGCTAGGCAAGCTGAGCAGTGTGACTACGATCGTTGAGAACTTGATGAAATGTGAAAACCACAACTATGCCGTGACCGAGTTTGTACAGGGCAATAAAACAAAGCGCTGGGCCGTTGCCTGGTCGTGGGGGGATATGCGACCTGCAATGGTAAGACAGTCCCATAAAATTGGCATTTACCTTTCTAACAATCGCGCAGAGCATCGCAAGAGGGATCCCGGGCTTCCCAAAGCACCTATTGCCTTTTCCCGCTGACTATACCTTCGTGCTTCCATCAAAAAAACCAATCGATGCGGCCATTGCTGCTATGGATACCGAGCTGAGCTCCTTGTCCTGGTACTGGACATGGGATCAATCCTGTAGTGCTGGCATTGGACTCGCACCTGAGAATGTCTGGTCTCGCCAGGCACGTCGCAAATTCAAGCTTGCTGGGCAAGATGGCACGCCAGTCAGATTAGCGGCTATCCCGGTGGAAGTGGAGTTGGGGGTTCGAGTTCAGTTGAAGCTGGTTCGAGAACAGAATTCTGAAACACATCAAGTCCAAGTCTTGATAAGCTGGACCCGAGGAACGGACAGTGTGTTGTTCGAGAGCTTTTGCGGGATGCTCAAGAGAAAAATGGAGATATAGAATATCGGACACAGCAAAAGTTGCTAGCACTGCGAATCAAAAACATCCGTGACTTGTCTACGTAGTATGATCCGTATCTCGGGTGTTCGGATAGACTGTGGGGTCTCGGCATGCACTTCTGGATGCCGCATCCTACCCTCGGGACTTGCGCGAGACTGCGCCCTTCAAAACCATTGCTCTTCGCAACTTTCACATACAAGACTTCACCATGTCAAGACTCTCCAGCAGCTTGAAAGCATTGATCAATGCTCCTGCCGCCAGGCCGCACACTGTGCCTGCACCCGCCAATATTGCCTCGGTCTACTCTAAGATCCAACAAACGGCCCAGGCCCAGCAACTTTCACAGCCGTCATGGATCGCGCTGTCGGTCAGCAACGCCCTACAAGCATGCAGAAGAGCGACATTGAAGTATACTGACTTGTATAGACCGCTGCCACTATGACCATGAACTCCCCCGAATCCCTCGCCGTCCTATATCAGCTCGCCTCTTCCACATCCGATAATGTCGAAACCGCCGAGCTTATGCGCGAGGTGGGACTGAAGTGTATCAGCTTCAACGGAATCCCAAGAACGATCAACTGTTTGAATGCCTTTAGAACTAGTCTCCCGGAGGCTGTCGGTAATCAGCTATCGCGCACCCCTACCCGCGCTCCCACACCAGCGAACATCACCGAGATCAGCGAGCGCGGCCGAGCACTCTGGGACTCGATCTACCGACCCTTCGAGAATAAATTATACAATAAGCTTGCCGACTCGCACCCCGATCTCCCCGTCCATATCATGCATAGTAACTACGGTGCCCTCCTCTCCGACCCCGCACGGTCTACCGGTGCCTCGGCCGGTCGCGTGTTGACCTCCATCGTGGCCGTGTCTTGTCTGCGCGCACAAACGGGTGTCGGTCCTCAGGTGCTTTCTCATGTATTTGGACTCAGGAAGGCATTGGAAGATGGAAGTTGGGCTAGTGACGTTGAGAGCGAGCAAGGTGCCCGTTGGTTGGCCAGTGATGAAGGTAATACCTGGATCCTGAACAGTGTAGATGCGATCGTCGAGGCCATTGGCCAGGGTACTGGCTCAAACTTTGCGCCTGGCAAGGCTAAGCTATGAGGTTTCAAACCTGTGAATTGATGTATTCACTGCAACTTGTATATAGACCATCACAGAAATTACAACACTGTCCCATGTATAGTCATAGTCACAAGTGGTCTCTACTAGACACTGGTAGAAGCGCAATCAAATTTGGCGGTTCTTAATTGCTTTAAGATACTCTCTCATTCAATTGGGTTGCGGTTGCTTCGAAGCCAGGGAAATGTATCTGTTTTTGGGTTTGAATGTCTGGGTCTGATGGTTAGGTTGTTGCGGAGGTGAGGTTGTGGTGGGGAGAAACATCGAATTCATTCGATAATCTGTCAAGTTCTAACACCTCTTACCTCCGCCACTTACTCTTCTCCGTCTCTCGAACTCCATGATTATTTTATTTTAATGACATAGATCCTCCATCTTTCTCCAATTTCACCATGACTGGAGTCGGGATCTCCTGGGGAACGTAGGTTCTCCGCAACCCCATACGCGCTTCGGTTCTAATCGCGAACAGCATCAAATCCCTCCTGATCTTCTTCGGTCCAATCCTTCTACCCCGATTGCTTGGAGCCTACCGGGCCCTACGAGTCTCTATCGCCAGTCGCCCACCTCCTCGTCCTCTCCCCATCGCCCCCAATCGAGCACTAAACCTTTTATTTGGAAGCATTGTCTTCTTCCTCATTCTCAGCTTACCTTTCAACCCTCATGCGCCCGAAGTCAACGTCTTCGCCCTCACCCGCTCACGAATTAATACTCCGATCGATGTGATCTTCCACCGGCTCACCAGGCTTCGGTCTGATGGTTTACTGACCGATGCGGACACTCTACTTCGAGACAAGCTTACCTCTCTTGGCGCTCGCAAAGTCTACCTCACCTTTGGCGCCGATGCCTTAACCTCCTGCCAGTACTGTTCCTTCGACAACATCTATACCTACCTCCTGTACTACCTGCCGGTCAACGTGCTCCGACCGCATCTTTTACATCTCCTCATCCTCGCCGTTGCCACATCCGCACCATTCGGGGGACGGGAATCAAGCCGCTGGCGGACCAAGTTTACCCTCGCCGGTATGGCGCTGGCTTTCATGGATCTCTATGTCGTTGCCACATATGATGCCGTGAAATCGGCTTCCCCCGCGGTGCGCGCGGGTCAGATTCCTCCTACTGGTCTCTATAACCTCATGGCACTTTTGCGGCCACTCGCATTCACCATATGCGACACTCTATGCGCCATCACCATCTACCTCTCGGCTACCAACCGATTCTTCTTCAAGCCACCATCCACAGTGGAACATCTGGATCAAGCAGTGTCGGTCGCATTAGCCGCGGTTACCGGGGCCAATTCAAAGCTTCATGCGGTCAATGTGACGCGCAACGCCGTTGTTCGGGATAAAGCGCTGAAATCGCGCGATGATCTATATTGGCAGACCGTGGTGGCTGTGGAGAGTAACGGGGGCCAAGGCGGCTCTTCGGCTGAGAAAGGAGCAGTAGTGAACAACATTTGGGAGGAGGAAGAAGTGGCTCGAGCCATGTCACGGACAATGGCAGGTCAGGGAGGAGTGGACCTGGCGCAACTCGGGACGAGTGCGAATGAGTTCGTCCGCGGAGTGACCGAAGGTTTGGATTAAGGCGGATGCATATACTTTAGAAAAAAAATATATAGAATTCTGGATCATACTGACTTGGGGCATGAAGTATAGCTTGATTATTCGTAGAAAAAGACGTATTTTATTCAGAAACGAAAGAAATGTCTATTCAATCTCAGCCTTCATTGCCACCACTCCATTTGTCCCAACGATTTGCACTTTGGCCCGATCTCCTTCCTCTTGTAACTTCACCGAATACTCATCACCGGCATATAAGGGACTTGTGGCGCGGTATGAGATGCGCCGAGGCACCACTAGAGTGGGATCCGCGATCTTTCTACCTTGAGTATCCCTCCAGAGGTCCAAGATAGAAATCAGGTTCAATGGTCCATGAACGACTACATCTTTATGCCCCTCGACATCACGCGCCCAGGGAAGTGAGTAGTGAATCTTATGCGGATTAAAGGTCAATGCAGAGAATCGGAAGAGAGTCGTTGGAGTCTGCACAAAGGTCCGCGAATGGGTATTGCCTTCAGTGGATATCGCGGTCTGCTTAGGGACCGCAGTATGAGAACTTGAGGCCGGGAATTGATCATTTGGCGCAGAGGATGTTGATGGCGGTGGTAAGGCCTTGCGGAAGACCCAATTCCTATACTCACGGGTCAATGTCTCGCATACTTGATTGATGATATGAGGACAAGGTCGATTACTCACCTCCGATCAATGACAGAGACACCCTGTCCATTTGAGAACACTTTCTCGACTCCAACCACGATCATATCTTCACCCGTCTTCTTGACAACCTTGTGATCGGCGCTCAATACGTGTGTTGTCTCTTGCACCTCCTGCCCCACGCGCAAGAGGTTGGGCTTTCCCTCAAGATTCCTCGGCCAAAGCACCTCACCACCCGCCCACATACGGCGTGTAAAGGGCGCATCGGGGTTATATGATGCATCTGTACCGTCTGCACCGAGCTCGGTCTCCAAGAAAGCAGGGGTAAAGTATACTAGATGGTATCCGGGTGGGACGGGTGTTTCGGCTGGCGGACCCGTTGGGGCATTGGAGAGCGAGGAAGAGCCAGGGAAGAGGGAGGGTCGATTGAGTGTGAGGGTCAGAAGCTGAAGTTGGTTGGCATCTAGTGTTTGAGTGCGGGTCTGGGGCCCTAACGATTGGAAGCGCGAGAGGAATGACGCCGCTACATCAGCGGCGGCGGGATCGCGTAGACGGTGGGAGATGGTGAAGCTCCGAGTAGTAGTCAAGCTCACTAATGACTGTAGACACGGCCGGAGACGTGTTAGGAGTGTGGGCATATTGCAATTAGGCCCTGGAGCAGAGAGAATTAAGATTGGGAAGCATGCACGCCATCTCCAATTCTTATACGCGGGGAAGCACATTAAGTTGCCGCAAGTCGGCTTTATGCCCGGACCCACTTTATTCGAGATCATGGACTATGCTTGATTCCAAGATTGTTATACATGGCTGCTAACGTACGGTAACTGTAGGGTATATTATGAATAGAGGCACACAGTAACTTCAATGTGATAATGGATATATACTTAGGTAGTAACCCTCTAGACGCTATGCAATGTCACACTCCCTTTACACACTATATTTTTTTTAATGCTTCTCAACCACTCACAAGGTTATCGGGAGTCAAGGTTGCTGAAGAATCAGTGACATCGTCAGCAGAAATCGCAGCATCTTCAGAGCTCGGCGGTTGGGCTTGAACAGCTTTCTGTGTCTCTGCCTTCTCTGCGGCCTTCTCCTCCTTCTTGTTCTCCTTATTGCCCTTTAGTTGCAATGCTCCAGATTCGAGGGCTTCTTCAGGTAAGGGTCGAATATGCGGCTGGCAAATCCACCATGGGCGACCGTACTCAGCGATTGTAGCTTTTGACCCAGTCAATGTGGGATCATGAGGCTTTTCGAACTTCTCAGGGGTGAGTTCGTACTCCTTCAGTCCATCCTTGATTGCTCGCTCCACAAGAGTCAAGACCCGCTCAAATGCGGGCATGTCACCAGGTCGTGAATGGGCAAGCGCATCTCGGACGTGGGTATGAGTGGAAACCATCGGCCGAAGTACTTGGAACAAATGGCCTTGCATCACACCCAAGCTGGGAGAGTTTGGCTTCTTAATCTTGTCACGCTTCTGTTTCTTCTTGGCTGGGCCATCCTCCTCTCCATCAACGTCGTCCGTCCTGAATTCTTCTGCCTTGTCTACCGGGTCGGAAGGAAGGAAGAGCGGCTTTCTTTCGGGGACGGGCTGCTCGAGGACGTATTTGTAGATGATGTCGAGGTAGCGACGGAGAATCGCATCGATTCGGTAACCGCCTTTTCCATTACGGTCCCGCCAGTATTCCCGTCCTCCGCTGCCGGGCGCTGGTGGCTTGCTGAAGATAGTCGGATCAGAAAGGTTTCCCTCGGCACTCATGACACCGTCGGCGCCCGTTGCTTCAAGGCACCGCTCAATGTCATCGTAGTTGAGGATGTTTCCATTCGCAAAGATCACAGTGTCAGGGGGTAGATTATCACGCAGATAGCGAATGTAGCTCCAATCTGCGACACCTGTTTCGTGACCCTTCTGTTCTCGCCTGCGTCCGTGTACGGCGATGATGTTTGCGCCTGCGGAAAGAATCATCTTTGCATACTCCAGAGTCTTTTCCTTGGTCTCCTGGATGCGGAACTTGGCTGTGACCGGCACGTCGAGTTCAGTGTGGAGTTTGTTGATAAGCTTATAGATCAAATCCCAATCTTCTTGGAGGAAAGCGCCGTAGTGGCCCTTCCGCGCAATACCTTGTGGACAGCCCAGATTCAGGTCAACAGCATCGCAATAGGGTGCGGCATAACGCGCTGCCTCCAAGAACTCGTCCGGGTTGTTTGCACAGAATTGGACGAAGAGAGGTCGGTCAAAGGCCGGGTTGCCGTCAAGAAACAGGTCATCTTGCTTTGTCGTTTCGCCAGCCGCCCCTCGGGTTGGTTGAAAATGCTGGGAGCGCATGCGGGGGTTTTCACCAAAGAGACGTGCATGATACATGGGGGAGTAAGATAGTAAAGATTTCTGTTCTTCCGCGGGTAAAAAGGATCGAGTGAGCATGCGCCACGCCTGAAAGAAATCCAATCGGTTAGTACATTAATAGCATATTGGACTGAAACGAAGCAACACTCACAAATTCTGACCTGTCAACCATAGGGGCAACAATATACTTAGGGCTGCCGATACTTTCATAGAATTGTCTGCCCTGTAGTTTCTTGGATGCGGCAGACACCGTCACGCCGTTCGGCGCATCGCTGGAGGCCATTTGGAAGGGTAATCGAGACGCTGTCTGGAGGGAACGACCCAGCCACGGGACTAGCGGGGCGATTCGCTTCGAGAGACCTATTTTGACTAGTGAAATCGAACAAAGGAGAAGAAACAACCAGTCGGAGATTGGCGCGGGGAGTTGGAGACTTTTTTTGGCGCGGCGTTCTCCTTATCTCGGAGCGGAACTACAATTCTCAATCTCTTATCGCTTATCGTCATTCCTGGGGAAACGTCTCTCCTTACAATCACTGGCTCTCATCGCTCATCATGGCGAACGAGTCGAATCGGTTGAGAGTGACACCTTACCTGGTTTGCATCGTACTCATCGCGACACTGGGTCCGTTTCAATTTGGTTACCACTTAGTACGTATGAACTTATCGCGTAAGCGGCAGCATCCCCGATGTCCCCACTTTCCACTAACAATGAACAGGCCGAACTGAATGCACCCCAGGAAGTGATCACTTGTGAAAAGAAGAGCATTGGAGCCAATGTCCTTTCCTATGGTCTTCCGCAATGTATCCACATGGACCCGTCCCAGTTCGGCTTGATCTCATCGATATACACACTGGGTGGATTTATTGGGGCTCTGCTGGCAGGACCTGTCTCGACCAAGTATGGACGTCGCATCACACTCCAAGCAACAACGGTCTTCTTCATCCTAGGACCTCTGGCTGAGGCTTTAGCACCCGCCATCCCCCTTCTTGCTCTTGGTCGATTCTTGTCCGGGATCGGCTGTGGCGCTGCCCTCGTGGTGAGCCCTATCTACGTCTCTGAGGTTGCTCCTCCCGAGTCCCGTGGGCTGTTTGGGGTATTCACGCAAGTGATGATCAATGTTGGAATTCTCTCGTCACAAGTTCTCGGCTATTTCTGGAGCCATGATAGCATGTGGCGATTGATACTCGCGGCGGCGGGTACCGTGGGTGTGTTAGAACTCGTGGGTCTGTTCTTGGTGCCCGAGAGCCCAGCTTGGCTGGCAGAGAACCACCAGATAAGTCAGGCGCGGCGTGTCTTGCAACGCATCCGAGGCTCGAATGCGGACATTGAGGCCGAAATCGCGGCTTTGGGGGATTCCAGCGCTGTCCCGACGTCCGGCGAAGAAGAGTCACTTCTTCCTCCACCTTCAGATAATCAAGCTCCAAAGCGGACGGGAGTCACAATGCTTCGGGCCATACAAGATCCATACTATCGACCCGCCATCTTTGCGGTAGTCGTTTCCATGCTTGCCCAGCAATTGACCGGGATCAACAGTCTTGTGATGTACAGTGTTTCCATCTTACAGACCGTTCTGCCCACTGGGGCCGCACTGCTTACCATCATTACCTCCGTGATTAATCTCCTAGCAACGCTGGCATGCATGCCTTTGCCCGATCGCATTGGCCGTAAGACATGCCTGCTGCTCAGTATCAGCAGCCTAGGTTGCTGTTCAACCCTCTTGGCGCTTGGATTTGCCTTTCATCAGAAGATTGTCTCAGCAGTTGCGTGCTTGCTCTTTGTGACCTGTTTTGCGGTGGGACTAGGACCGGTTCCCTTTATACTGTCGTCTGAGTTGGTCGGACCGGAGGCAGTTGGTGCGACTCAAAGCTGGGGATTATCAGTCAATTGGATGGCTACATTTGTGGTTGCACAGTTTTTCCCCATTGTCAATGATGCGCTGGGTGGTCAGGGCAGGGTGTACTGGATCTTTGCGGCGATGGCGGGACTCTTGGGAGTGCTTCTTTATCGAATCCTTCCAGAGACCCGGGGCAAAGCCAATGCAGATGAGGTTTGGGGCCGAGTGGCGCGACGGGATGATTAGATCAAGTCCCATTAGATCACGTCCATTAAATCCGGTTCTATCTTACATCGATCAGGACGATCGAAGAGCACTCGTAGTCTCCACTAGATCATGCAGGGCGCCTCCGCAATATTATAGTTATGGCCTAAGGCATCAATGTCACCTGGCCGTTTGTTGCCCTTGCCCTAATATCCTTTTTCGGACTGGCAAATGAGGCTTAAACCTCGGTCCTCTGAAATCAAGCCTCGGAATGAGACTGGTAAAACAAAGACTGGCAAGTGCTTGCTTCTACGTCCAAAGATATCCACCCTACGGATATTAAAGCTTGTTCCTCCACCCCATTACTTGCTCTTATGCACCCAGCAATCGAAATGGCCATGAATCGCATTCCTGGTCATAATATCTATGTCGGAGGGTTAGTCTCTCAATACTTCTGATTAGATCTCTGCCGAGTGGGCCTCTATACGACATCCGGCTGACATGACCCTACAGTATACTTTCTCTGAAGAACAAAGCTGCTTTGGAAAGAGAAAATATCACCCATGTTGTCTCTGTGCTGCGTCTCAGTCCTTCTGAGGAATTATTTTCGAACTTTCAACATCACAAAATTGATGTTGATGATGTTGATTATGAAAACCTCCTCGAACATTTTCCAGCGGCGATCAAGTTTATTCAATCCGGTTTAGATTCCAATGGGGGCGTTCTTGTCCACTGGTGAGTTGTCTTCCTTTTCTATTTCATTTGATTTCAACGGGAGAGTCTCTCATTTGCTCTATGTTCCTTGCTTTATCTCATCACAGTAAGACATTCCAGCTAACCTGTCCTTCAGTGCCATGGGCAAGTCCCGATCCGCATCAGTCTGTATTGCTTATTTACTCCACCAGCAGCGCAGTGCGCTTACCCCGCAATCTGCCTTGGAGATCATCAAACAAGGACGGCCACTATGTGAGCCTAATGATGGTTTCATGCAGCAGCTAGAGTTGTACCATGAAATGGGATGTCCAGATGATGTCACAACCCATCCAGTCTACCAACGGTGGCTATATCGTCGGGAGGTTGAGGACAGTGTGGCATGTGGCCGTGCTCCGGAAATAAAATCAGTGCGCTTTGAAGATGAGCAGCCTATGCGGCCACAGTCTGAGGATAAGGGAGAAGTGGAGATTAAGTGTCGCAAATGCCGGTTCGTATTGCCTTCCACAAGAAACAAAGGTGTGAAGAAGAATCTTGAAGACTAATCTACTATCACAGACGGGGCATTGCATCATCAAAATACATCATCTCTCATGAGCAGGAAAAGCGCAGTAACGCTCGGGCACATTCCAACGTTGATTGCGCACATATTTTCTTACATCCCATGAAGTGGATGAGCTCAAGCCTGTTCCCAGCGGCAGGTGCTGATGACCCGAACGGACAATATTCTGGAGATGCACCTTTATCTGGCCGCTTGTCTTGCCCCAACCCTTCCTGTGGAGCTAATATTGGCAAGTTTGCGTGGCAAGGTATGCAATGTAGCTGCAATAGCTGGGTGGTGCCTGCTCTGTGTCTGACTAAGGCTCGTGTGGACATCGCCAACAAGCCAAAGACACGAGGAAACCCTCCGCCAGGCGCACTTGGCATTCGTCTTCCCCCAGGAATGCGGCCCGCTGAAAATAATGATATTGGTTCTGGACGTGGAAACTTGTGATGCACAGAAGTAAATGGCTTTAGTCATGAATTGCAAAAGAAAATACCCCCATGGACTTTCTACATGTGATGTGTGTCATCTATTGCTCCTAATGTATGTCCCTCATATGGCATCATATATCTATTTCATAGTCGAGGGGGGTCATTTTAGTCATCACAGGTACCATCCTCTGTGAGATCCTCTTTTTAGTGCAGCCTCTCTACAAGGTTGATGGGTGCGCTCAGAGTCAGACTCGAATGAATTTCAGATCATTTGTGCAGACGCTCAGAATCAGTCAGTGATTGGTGTTTTATTTTGAATTATGTGAGCGCTGCCTAGGTACCCAAGAGCTGATTGATTCGAGGTAACTATATACTCTATTATCAGACCATTCTCAAGAGACTATCTGACTCCACTGTGCTGATCATGTTTCGTTCATACTTTAATGGAGTTATGTAACGGTGAATATTGTCCCTTGCATCCCGACGTCCCACAATAGACTGTGAATAGCAATGGCAGTGTACCTTCTCTACATTGGGGTGTGATCCTTGGATCTGGACGAGTCTTGGCCAAATTCTGGTCAAATTACAACATCCTAACTAGCATATAATCCCTTGCACCATGAGGTTCCATCAATCGGAACTGTAATGGTTGAGTATCATATGTTTCTGTTTATGATGAAGTTCGTTTCAAAAGGGTAGAGGTCCGCGTCTTGCCTTTCGTTGTGAAGTCGCACAAGCTGCAACACGAGCTGCAATGCAATAAGTAATGGTACCGTGATACATTTAGGATAGTCCGTAGATCCTTTCCTTAATCTGGACTGATCACGCTTGCTGATCTTGCTGCGGTATAATCCCAACTCCTAAAAAGCATTCGTGCTTATACATACACCTATATGAAGAGAGAGATCTCCAAGACCGTCGACCTCGTTTTCTCTGAGCTAACTTCATTTTACCACTTCCGAAGCTCCAAAGTGAAACCTCTTCCAGCCATCTCATATCCTACTTCAATCGAATCGGCCGACACTCCTTGAGAGTTCCAGCAATCTATCAATTTGAATATCTGCACCCTACCCAAAACCATGAAGGCCTCTTTGATCATGGTTGGGCTAGCCACGGCCCCGGGGTGTGCTGCTGCCTGGTCACCAAAACCGGCCGGATTGTGATAGCTCCTCGCCTGCTACAGATTGATCCTTTGCATAGGCCGGAGTTGTACTTTAGGAGATGGAAGATCGATTACCAATGGGAATCTCAAGTCCCTACGGAGGATTTCCCCGACTTCGGTTTCGATGCGAGACCCCTTTTGATGCACAAGCCCCCTTTGAATACGGTTGGTCCAACACCACTTTCAAGAACGTTGACGCTGGCACCTATATCAATCGCGGTGACAACCCGAAAGCAGGAGGTATCTGCACGACCCGACAAATCCAAAGGGACTTTGTTCTTCATGCGTGCAACTGAGGACTTCCTGCACCCGTGGTTTGTGTCTAGCCATTTTGCCTATGTCGGAAAGTCAACAGAGACGAGGTCGGATACATTGAGCTTCCAAAAAGAGTATCGCAAAGCCAATGGATTTGCTTTGAACTTTGGGAGGTAGTTGCCATTCACTATGTATTGTTATGAAATTATCCCCTTCATCTTTAATACAAAACCCCTATATCTCCAACTAGAATTCACTTATACTATTGACGGGATCCGATAATGATTCATAGCGTTCTAGGAGATTAGAGAATGAACCACGAGCAAGGATCTTGCCTGTCTATTCAAGGTTCATACTAGTTCAAACAATGTCAAACCAGAGTCATAATGAGTCATGGTGAAGCCAGAGAAGGAAGCATAGGGAGATTAAACTCCCGTAGCACATCTGATATGACTTGACTCACTTCTTCGATGCCATGATAAGAAGTGCTGGCCAGGAAAATGCTCGCTTGACGTGAGGACCACCCATATTTGCCTGCAGCTGCTCCCACAGGGGCTTCACTGGCTCTTCATCCATGCTTTGGAATGGAAAGATATATTCAACAAACTTCCTCAGCTCACTGACAGTCCAGTCCTTTCTCCAAAGCTCCCTGTCCTCTTTCTTCAGCACCAGCTCATTCTCCGTAACACTACTCTTAGGCTCAACAGGGAAATCGCACGCAGGCTGTCCAAAGAACGGGAGAGTTGTCCATGACGAGTTCCACTTGTGTCGCTCCACAGATCCCCATTGCGCCTCGGAAAAGGGGATGTAATCTAACCAACTGGCCATTCCATCGGCTGCACGCTTCCACCCCGCCTGGTGCTCCGGCCCACCTCCCTTGATCACACCGCCAAAATGATGATCAATAATCGCATTCAACAGTGGCTGGCACGTTGAGGCATATTCAGCCTCCGAGAAGTGTGCACGTCCGTAAAACCAGATCGCAAGTGTTCCGTTGGGTTTCAATAGAGAGCGGAAACTTTGTAATGCGGCTTGCGTGTCCATCAACGGGAACATGAGCGCACAAGCTACCAGATCTGCGGACGCAGGGGGTGTCTCGATCCGAGCTCCTCGCCCATGGCGACATCGAATGAGAACCGCGATGCCGGGATATCCGGTTGGAGAAGAGAGCTCCTTGCATAATCAATGTGGTTCTCATTGTTGTCGCTTACGACGACATGAGAGAATCGCTCGCTCAGCTTTAGGGAGACATGGCCTGGTCCCGCGCCCACGTCATGTGCGACAGAGAATGATGGATTCTTGGAGCGGGCAGCATGGTATTCATACATGATCTGGTAGAAGTCGTCGGTGTACTTCGGGCGTGTTGTCAGGTAGCCATGCCAGTATTGACTTTCGTCATCTTGGGTGAGTCTCCACACGTTTTTGCTATCTTCTTCCTTGGAGCTAAAGAGACTTGGTATGGCGGAAAACTTTCTCTGTCCGATGGGCAGTGGGAATACATGGAAAGACTTGCGTGGTTGGCAACGCGGAGTATATGCAAGTGAGGATGTTAGCGTTCTCGAGCTATGGAATAATTTGAATGTCATGTTGAGCGACTGGGTGAGGGGCATGTTCCACAACGGAGAACAGAAACCGGGAATCCGGAGCTTTGACCTGGTCATGACACCGTTCAAACCTCGGGGATTTGAATCAGTAATCAATACTGATTTGTTTAACCAAAGCACGCTAATCTGGAGTCGGTTAAAGCCAAGTAACAGTAGAGTGGGGATCCGCGCGGACGCACTTTAACCATTTGCGTTGGTATCGTCAGTACGCGTATTGGCTCTATATTCATTGATCCAACTAGTGTAGGATCTCAAGTCTAGCTTCAACAGACATATGCTCAGATCCAATATATACACTTTAGATCGATGGCACAGGAATGTTCTCAAACCCTTTCTGTCCAGGCTGTCGGTCCTCCACGATGACCTGCAAGCCCCGACGACCACAGTATCCATCATTGCCAGCAATGCGGTCAACTACTTGGAAAGACCCGCCGCCATCCTGGGCGACGTCGGGGATCCACACGGTGTCTTGCACGCTCTGTCCCGGGCCTTCGGTGCGCCGAGGGTTGTGCCAAGGAAGACCAACAAGGTGGTTACCAAGATTATGGAGGAAAGAATACAGTTTCTCGAACCGCCTCGTCACACCGAGCCAAGAGAGCGTGCGGGCATCATATGCGACCCGGACAAAGGGGTTCATGTAAATTCCCGTATCCGTAATGGCATCCACGTTGGTCTGAGGGTCTTGAATGTCGGCGTGGATCAAGCAGCACTCAGATGCTTCCCAGAACAAATCGGCGCCAGATCGGAAGCGGGCTGGTGATGTGCTCTCGGGCAGGGGAGTTTGGAAGTATTTTGCATCGAACGCGACCATACCGCCCCAACAGCTCCGAACGCGCACGGCGTCCTTCCCTTGCAGAACATCTCTTCGACTTTCACCACTTCCGGCTGTTGAGAACCATGGGAAGAATGGAAGACCCATACTATATCCTTGAAGGTCTCGGGTAGCATATGTATCGTAAAACTTGAAGGGATTGTCAAAGTCGACAGCACAAGCAGCCCGATACTGGGCTACGCCATCCTCATTGGCGTTGGTCGAGAAAAGCAATTGCAGGACATCGACTGGATCGAAGAGAATATCGTTCAGGTAGAGAAGTTTGTCATAACGAGTATTAGGGTCGTCGGTGAGAGATTTCAAGGCTTTGTTTCGGACCTGCGCCAGATACTCGATGCGCTTGACGCGTTGATCGCCGCCCGGAATGGTCACTGTCGGTAGACTTTTGGGATCCAGGTGTTCCTCGAACACAATATCCTTTCGACTAGTAATCTGCCTCTCTAATTCACGAAGTGCACTTTCCCCCGTCCGCACCGCTATCGTTTTCGTAAATGCTGACAAACACGTTCTGATCGCCAATCATATCGATCAACTGTAGCAGTTGAATACCCCATTGTCCTCCGGCGAGCTCGCCACCCCGGTCGTATAGGCTGGCAGCAATGAAAACCTTCTCGTTGCGGGGATTTCCACGGCCGGCATGGTTCGTACCCCGTGCAGATGCACGAAGAGTGGCGTAGTGTGCAGGAGGACTCGTATAGGATGGGCGGAATATGGAGGTTAAGACGACGAGAGCGAGAACAATCCCGAAGACGACATGAAGGTAGCAGCACCGGCGACGAAAGAAGATGCGCGGTAGGCATGGGCGTGACGAGGATGTCAAGACGGGTCGAGAGTTGGTTTTTATCCGGCGATAGCCACCGAAAGGAGTTGACAGGATGCGGCGCAACCAAGCGAATCGGCCAGGTGCGACTCTGCTGATCCTGGAGAAAGGAGGCACTTGAGCCTCGAAATCGGCCTCGTCTAGATTGAAGGTCCCATCGGAGTCGACCGAGGAGCGTGACGCGAGCTCGTACTCGTCGGGATGAAGAAGGCGGGATGACATGACTTCTTGGCGGTCACAACTCAGCCCATGGTTACAAATGGGAGGCGATTGTGAAAGGCCAAGTGAGTGACATCCTCCAAGGCTGTTGCGGAGTTGAGATCGGGGGGCGGAGGCCTGTAAACTCAGGGATTAAGGGTCTGCTTATGTCAGCGCTGCCCCCACAACGGCCACCAACAAAGCACAGCTAAGTACCGGGCTAACAACATGCGAATCATGACGAGAAATTTGCTTTTGCACCGGTTGTACATTATGCCATTGGCCAATTGCATTCCAAAAAGCAGTCGTATTAAGTAGCTACATGAGATATATAGATGAGATGTAAATCCAGTTGCCATAAGTGCATGGGAGATGGTTTAGCTAGAGGAAAATGAGAAGTAGATAACTATGAAACACGCTATGCAAGAACACTGAGAGTATGAGAGTCGAGAGGGGGCTGGAAGTAAGAGATAATAAACGAGCAACAGATGAGCAATGAAGGCGGCAATGGTGATAAGCACAACTTCTATAGTCGGCTCTCGATCAAATTCACATGCTGCTGGCCAGGCCAGTGAGCATCCGGCCAAATCTTCCCGAGGGCCTCCCAGATATGTCTGTGTGCATGTCAGAATCGAAGAATAAGCACGGGTATTCGGGTAACTTACTGAACATATATGATCTCCAGGCCATCGTGGACCTCCTGAGGGACGTCTTTGACATCCTTACGGTTAGCTTGGGGAAGCAGCACAGTCTTGACACCGGCGCGGAGAGCACCAATAAGCTTCTCCTTGATTCCGCCAACAGGCATCACACGACCTCGCAGCGAAATCTCGCCAGTCATGGCAATCTGCGGAGGGACAGCCTTATTGCTGAAGAGTGAGATGAGAGCCACGGTGTGAGCAAGGCCAGCCGAGGGTCCATCCTTGGGGATGGCCCCCGACGGGCAGTGGACGTGCAGGCTACGGCTCTTCATGACATCCTCATTGGGGTCATGCGTGAGGCCTAACTCAAAGGAGTGAGCCTTCACCCATGTGAGAGCTACCTCAACGGACTCCTTAAGAACATCGCCAAGTTTACCGGTCAGTTGGACACGACCATTACCAGGCATGTCCGCCACTTCGATAAACAGGATGCTTCCCTGACCACCTGTTGAGTACGCCACAAGACCTGTTACTACACCGGGACGCCCGTGCTTCTCAGCGATTTCTTCCTCGAAGCGCTCGATTCCAAGGATATCTTCCAGATCTTCCACGTTCACGACTGGGTTATACTCATCTGGACGCTGAGAGTCACCAGCATCGGCATACTGAACAGCCTTGTGACGGCAGATAGAGCCAAGTTCACGCTCCAAGTTCCGAACACCAGACTCGCGAGTGTACGAGGTAATAGTCTTGTCAATCACCTCGTCAGATAGGTGAACCTGTCCTTCAGATAAACCATTGGATCGAATCTGCTTTGGAATCAGATGGCGCTTGGCGATGTGCCTCTTCTCAACGGTCGTGTATCCTGACAGCGAAATGGTCTCCATGCGGTCCAGTAAAGGCGCCGGGATTGTATCTAGCGAGTTGGCTGTCGCAATAAAGAGAATCTTGCTAAGATCAATGGGGATGTTGATGTAATGATCCGTGAAAGTGTGGTTCTGCTCCGGGTCCAAGACCTCCAGCATGGCCGCAGATGGGTCTCCCTGGAAATTGGCCCCGCCAACCTTGTCGATCTCATCGAGAAGGAATACCGGATTGGCCACGCCGACCTTCTTCAGACCATTCACGACCAGACCGGGCATGGCCGCAACGTAGGTGCGTCGGTGGCCACGGATTTCGGCCTCGTCCCGCACGCCACCGAGAGAAATTCGATGAAACTTGCGACCAAGGGAGGCAGCCACTGATCGGGCTAGGCTGGTCTTACCAGTTCCGGGAGGTCCCACGAGGAGCAAGATCGGGGATTTATCAGTCATGCGCTTCGACTTGAGACTCTCAAGCCGAGCTTCGATAGCCACGCGATCGCTTTCCGACAGCAACGGAACATCCTTCTCAAGGTCTCCAGCTGAAGCAGCATCGAGATCCTTGGTCATGCCGACAATCTCCCGTTCCATCTCCTGATTGGTCGACTGCTTCAATCGAAGGACAGCCAGATACTCCAACAATCTCTTCTTGATCCGCTCCAATCCATAGTGATCCTCATCCAACTGCTTTCGGGCTAACTTCAGGGTCTCTGCACCGAGCTGATCCTCAGTCACCTTTGTCCATGGGATCTCTGACAGATTCTCCAGGTAGGTTCGGCAAACACCATATTCCGCGTTCGCGGGGTTCATCTTGCGCAGGCGCTTCAGCTCCTTATCGGCGATCTTCCGGGCCTCGGGGCTAAGCTGCGCATCCTTGAGCTTCTGTTGTAGCTCGTCAACCTCATTTGGTTCCTTCTCTTCTTGGTCGTTGCCACCGCGAGCACCGGCCGGCCCTGGTGGTGTGAGGCCTGACAGACCTGCCATGGCACGACGTGCCAGTACTTCCCGCTCACGAGGGTCAATCTGGCTAATATCAATCCCAGAATTGGATGGGAAAGAGGAAGTAGTGATAGACGTGACTTTCACACTGCTCTTGATATGCTGTGCTTGGCGAGTCAAGATATCGACCACTCTCTGGAGTCGAACCTTCACATCGAATGATGCCAGGATTCGAAGCTTCTCCTCAAAGCTAGCATCGGATACGTCGGCCATGAAATCCGCGAGTTTCCCTGCCTGACCTAACTCGGTTTTCGCGATATAGAGTTCAAACTTCCGTGCCACGAGTGGCGACAATCGGGTTGAGGCGGCCGATAGTAGGGATGATAAGCGTAATAAGGTGAGAAGTTCACGGGAAAGCTGTCTCAATTGTTGGAATAATTCGGCGGCTTCCGAGTCGCCGTGGATGGAGGTGGCTAGCCAAAAATCTGGTTAGTCGGGACTGTCTTCCCGCCCGTATTATTCGAACACACTTACTACTCTCATCATGTAGGGCTACCTCGGCTTCAAAGTATGGCCGGTCACGCAAAAACTTCCTCACAGTAAATCTCTGTGTTCCCTGGACGAGCAAAAACGGTTCCGAGTAGGCGCGGCGCTGAACGCCAATGACCTTGGCCACGGTACCGTGCGAGAAGATATCCTCCTTACGCGCCTGTCCTGCATCGATTGCATCATATTCCTCCTTTTGTGCCTCATCTGAATCATCTCCCTCGATGAGCTGCAGTCCATCGCGGCTCAGGAATGGCGAGTTGAATGGAATGCATCCGAAAGTAATCTGGGTATCACGTTTGGAGGGCTTGTCTACTAAAGACGATAACAGGTTGGTCAAGTCGGGGCGGTTCGACACGGGGATGCGCAGCTGCACACCGGGCAGCAAAACGGTGCCTTTGGCCAGTGGCACGAGTGGAAGCTTGATGGTTCTACCGCTGGAACCCATGCTGAATTGCCGCGGAGAATCAGGTTTTTGGGGAGGGAAAGGCGCAGAATAGTAGGAGAGTCGGGATATAAAGATCAGGTACACCAAATGGTCGAGAAGTCAATGCGTTTGGTGGTGTGCGAGGGAGTAGGGGGGCAAAAAGAGGAGAAGTGGAGGCCGGGGTTACCGAGGTCCGTCATAGGTAGATAAGAGAACCGGGGGAAAGTCATCAACATACCCCGGTCGCACAGACCAACATCACGCCACGAGTCACATGACGTTTCTTTTATCTTCTGATCTATGGGCGATCACTAATAGATTAGATGCGACTGAGCATCTAATTAAGTCAAGCCTAGTCGGGGCTAGAGACACTAGCCCTTTTTGTGTGCGAAACAAAGGCATTATGAGAGAGAAAATGCGTATTATCTATCCGTTCTCCTCACTTCAGCTCAGCAACTAATTGATCAACACTCTTCATCTCACGGGCATTGTTTTCACCCACGTCGAGAGCAACCAAAACTCGGCTCACACAATTATACCCAGCAATGCCAGTCGTAAGCTCCACAATTTCCCGATCATTGTATCCAACAGTCTTCAGCTGTGCAAAAACCTCATCCTGCACCTTGACAGTCACAGTCATCTGGTCGGTATAGCGTAAAACAGCCTGTTGCTGCGGTGTAAGCGGGCTGCTCTCGAGTTGAGATAGATCACCCTCAATAGTCGATGGGATGGTGCGGCAAGCATGCAGCTCCTCGGGTTTAATACCACCCTTGAGCGCCAGTGGGGCATGAGCGTTCCATTCGTAGATTGCGTCGGTCAAGACGGCGACACGGCACACGGCGAATTCGAGGGTTCCCTGGTCGACGACGGTGCGGGTCCGGATTGCACCAATGAAGCTATTCCAGCCATCGGCGACGGGTGGGCTGTGCAGCAGGGATAGATCAAGAGGAATCAGTGGGCGGGGGTTGCGACGCTCAGCGATGCGGGCGTAGATATCGGCTGTATCGGCCGGGGCATCGCTTGGTGGGGTGTTGGGGGCGTAGGGAAGCCGCATTGTGCGTTTAGTGTAGCCGAGGGAAGGAAGTCTTGAAAGGGTGATTCTGCGCGGGAATGATAGGTACATCGACTTTTTTTTTTGGTGATGGAGAGGTCTATGACTAGAGAACCGACATCGGTAATTCCAGTGTCGTCACTTGAGCAATTACCGAAGGTGAATCCCGCGTGGGCGGATAAGCTCTTTCCCTATACCATTTCCTGTAAATCCGGGGTAATGTATCCCATCTATGCATCCATGAAAACGATATTATTGCAAAGTATGATCAATTATAAGATTACGAAAAGAAAAAGGCCATGCCGCCGAGCGAGGTCATTAAGACCCCTAACCACCACCACCGGTCCGGACTCAAGAGCTCTTCCTTGATGATCATGTTGAACCCATTGTGTAGCCCAGATCCGGAGAAGTCCCGCTTTTTGTGAGAGTTGGGACTTGGATTCAAAGTGTTGGTAGGAAGCATTTTCGGGGGTCGATAGACGAGGTACATGGGGTGCATGATTTTTCCATCGGCCTGTGTGAGATCAAGTCGCCCGACACCATGGTATCGATCGATTGAAGTCGCAAATCCCTGCGGGCGTTAGACAAGCCACCTCTTCAAACACCACATTCGCTTACCTTGAAGTGTTCGCTGTTGTTGTAGCGGGTATACTGCCCGGTGTCCTGTTTGCACGGTTCGGAGAGTAATTGACGACCATCAATCGCAATAGGTGTCAAAGTCAAACTTCCATCAACGTGTACGACATAGGATCCGTGTTGCCATTGCATGATTCCGGCAGGGCAGGATGGGTCGGTCGCTATGAACGATCAGTATATGTTTTATCACCATATAGTTTCGGGTCTTACGATTGGCTATCGCCCGATAAAAAGCCTCTTCATAGTGTCCATCCGCGTCGAATGAGTAGGAGATGCCGGTGAGATTCGGTTCGAGGAACTTGTCATTCAGCGGGTCGTAAAATCCCTGTTTTCTGTCAATAATCACGCTAGATATCGAGTTAGTCCAAATGGAAGCCATACTGGACCCGTCAACACCTCGCGGGACTTGGTAGTCCAGGTCCCAACCAAATCATCCACACTGGCGGCCGCGACCGACGCGAAGAGGCCCCAAATCCAAATCATGATGGCTTGACAAAAGGAAAAAAGGTGTTCAAATCAGAATTGCAGGCAATTGATCCCTTCATTCTGGTGGGGACAAACACCCAGCATACCGCGATCCACTCTTATCCTTTTCGGGGAATGGAAACCTCCTTACACTTTCCTTTCCCGCAACCCTTGAACGCCATGGCCTTTCAAACCGCGAAGCGCGACCTGCGCAAGCGGATGCGTGAGACGCTCCAACAAATGCCTACTTCTTTAATCGGTCAACAATGTTAGCTTTGTGTTAAGCGTGATTCCCTCAATCCCGACACTAACAGTCGCAGCCGGAGTCGCGACCGGTAAATTCCTGTCGCTGCCCGAATACCAGAATGCGAACAGTATCGCCGTCTACCTGTCGATGCCGACCGGAGAGCTTTCTACTAGCAGCATAGTTAAGGATGCATTTGCGCGAGGGAAGAACGTGTATATCCCGTACATCCACACCGTGGAAAAGACCTCGGTCATGGATATGCTCGCCCTTGAATCAATGACGGAATATGAGTCACTGCAGCCGGACAAATGGGGAATCCCCTCTTTGCAGCCTGCGCAAGTCACTGGTCGTCGTAGTGGTTTGACAGAGAATGGATTGGATCTCATTGTGATGCCAGGCATGGCATTTGACCTGGGCTTCCGCCGACTTGGTCATGGTAAAGGATATTATGACCACTTCCTCACTCGTTATTCTCAGATCAGCAAGAAGATGCCATTCCTTGGTAAATCTTCCACCCCGGTCTCTTGTTTACAAATCACTGACTTCTTACTAGTCGCCTTGTCGCTCCAGGAGCAGATGGTTGAGGATATCCCAGTGATGGCGCATGACTGGCGGGTTGATGCACTCGTGATGGGTGATGGACAGTATCTAGATCGCCAGAATGAACTAGAAAAAAATTAGACTGAATTATCAAGCATTATCTATTACTCTACTGACACTTGGGTTCCATGATACCTATCGACCATTGAATGACATAATGTAGCATCCATGGTTACCTGGATGCCGATACATCGTAAACACGCCTTATGATCATGGAATTAGCACCCCATATCCCTTGGAGCTTTGCTGTTTTTGTAGCCTGAGTGCCTGATGCATGCCTCCCCATCTTTAATAAAAATACTGTATATATGTATAAATTTGTATTCATATTACGCGGCGAGTCAGCCACTCCAAACAGTGAGCGCTAGGTGACCATACCTGGTCATACAAATATAGTTCTATGTTTCTCTCTACATAATTTGATATTCATCTACTATATGGATAATTACGTCCAGGGCTATATCACCCTAAGCTTCAGTCGCTTCACCTGCACGTGGATATCTTACGTCCTTGAAGCGCCAATCCGTCTTTCCCTCCCCTATCATTTGAGCTTAGAATTGTGGATTTGAAGGTTGGTATAGAATAGAATGCGGATAAAATAGATATTGGAAGATAGAATTAGCGGACGGTACTCTCAGCAGAAATGACTTGGAACTAAAAAAAGAAACATTGGGGACTGATAGAAAACTAGGCACAAAGAAAAAGAGACTAGAAATTGTCTAGACGCTAAGCT
Organism: Penicillium frequentans; assembly: GCA_028828275.1. NCBI lineage: Eukaryota > Fungi > Ascomycota > Eurotiomycetes > Eurotiales > Aspergillaceae > Penicillium > Penicillium frequentans. Next base: position 139,087 of record JAQIZY010000015.1, on the reverse strand, counting down.
CATATGACGTCAACAGCACACCTAGATCTGGGCATGGTAAGGACCCCTACACTAAGAATGTCCATAGCGTGGCTAGTGAAAGAGTCAAGACCATTTTCGGATACTTCCTCAGTCGCCAGACGGAATGGCGCGATTAGTCTGCGTAATAGAGCTTTGGATTTCCTAAACGTGGAGTGATTTCAAGGATGCTGGTCAAGCTGTTGTCGATGAAAATGGCATCTCTGAATACCGCGTCAATGGTGAAGGTATAAAGAGCCTCTGAGGTCTTGCAAACCCAACAACAGCAGGATCAGTCAAAAGGATTCGGGATCGCGACATTTTTCCCTGGGATAGAACAGAAGCATTCGCTTCTTCAATTGAGGGCCAGACCTTGTCGATAAATTCATCTTTGCTCAACGTCTTCATGGCTTCTGTTGGCTCAACTATGAGAAAAACCGCCGGGCGAGCATTTCCGACAACCAGCGCACTAGTAATATTTGGATCTCCTTGTAGAGTGGTCTCCATTGGGCCAGGAAACACCTTAGCGCTAGTTCCTAATGCGATGAGATCATCAGTGCGAGAATGGAATTGCCACAAGCCTCTCTTTGTAGGATGACAAGTGAATAGATCATTTGTGCGCTATTCTTTGACATCCGGAAATGTATGCACAAGGGTACGTCGGCCTCGGAATCTTTCATCCTGATGCAATACCATTTCATAAAGACCAGAGCCCTTCTCGACCTCCTGCATATCACACTCTTCGGCAGGATTAAGTTCAAGATACTGCCAATCTCCACGCTGGGGACCAAGCATCTGAATTTGACCGCTCTCAATAGATCCATACATATGACAAACATCTGCAAGCTGGCTGAGCTTGTGCCCGACATTGCGAGATAGAGGCCCTTCGCCATATAGGCCAAAACCAAGACACTCTGCCTGTTCATAAGCCTTCGGAAGGCTAACAAACTGCTCGATAACCGAAGGAGGAACATAAAATGATCGTATTGTTATGTGGTTCATGATTAAGCTGACCAGCTGACCACTTGGGGGCAAGATTGAGGGACCCCAGACGGGAGTAGCGATCGTGGAGAATGTGGGGATAATCATGAATGCCATTGTACCAGCCAGCTTTCTTTGTCAGTAAGTCTTAACCCCCAAGAAGCCAACCAATGACCGGTGGAGGTTTCTTACATAAATTGCGGGAAGCAACAGTGAAATCGCCCAGGAAGGGAGAAATCAAATTGCTGAGCATTCTAAGGCCGACGTCCTTCTGGGACTGGAATATTCCGGTCATTATCCAGTGCAAGAGAATGCAGTGTTTGTGTAAAACCTAATCTTTGGAAGTCCTGGGGTAACGCCTGAAGTTAGAATTTGTGTGTTCGGACAAGGTTTCAAAAGGTGTTCAATGTACCTGTGGACCCAGATGTATGCATAATAAGACATTTTTCATCTTCGATGTCTGCATATAAGACATCATAAGGGTAAGGGGGGGGATTGTCTGTTCAGTACTTCATCCAGCGATGGCACCATCATGTAGGGTCGCGCAGCGGCGGACTCGACTTGCTGGATGCCTTCAATAGCTGGCTCCAGTATATCCGCATAGAGATCAAGATTCACACTTGCCTCACGCAGTAAATATGCGTTCTGTAGGAGCGTTTCTTGGGGATATCCATATTGTCTAGAAAATTAAGATCACTTTCATATCAAGCTTGAAGGTTTTTTGAATCCCATACCGTCCATCCAACTTTGATTGCGGCAAAGAAAAGAATAGGATAACGCAAGTCTGGTATTCCGACATATGCCATAACCTTCTCTTTCGCGAAATCCTTGGAATGAGCATCGAGCCACCAAGCCATAAAATTGACTGCGGAGGACATAGTCTTCATGTCGATGTCTTCAAATCCATCTGCAACATCCTGGGACTTTGGTATGCAAGTATATATATCTCTCTATAACGTAATTCCCTAGCGAGTAAGAGAGAAACGATTTCTATTAGCCAATGCATTATTGAAAAGACAGCATTTTATTCCGCTTTGCATCCACTATCACCAATGGTGTCCCTTTTTGGCCCCCGACATAGGCCCCAGCCCCGCTTCATACCTGCATATTGAGACCCCGGTGCAACATTCCACCCCCAAATTTTAGTGCATTCTGACTACATCACAGCCAGAATGACGGATCTTTGATAGAGGGATCACAATTCTATATCCACGGAACCACTTAAATTGTCGCACCGCGATACACCCTAAGCAGGTGTAAGTAAGTCTGGACATCAAGATCAAATAGAAAGCATGCTGACCAAGTTAAACTAGAGTGGAGTAGTCATGAGACGTCGAATGAATGGAATTCAGAGCGATGGAGCACCTAGCCTGATTTGTTCAAAAACTCTTAATTCTCCTTTCTTTCTCTTGGCAAGTTTAAAAGCTGATTGTTCACGGGTTGCTACGTATTCTGCCTCGGTCCGAAGCTTATCTCATGCGCCTACTTGCGAGCCTCTTATCAATAACGTAGTCATTTGGTCAGATAAATGTACAAGCATTCGCTAAATGTTAAAGAAAATCATCATTGGTTTGGTCTATTCATGTACAGTATCGCCTTGTGGTGAAGACGCTGGTGTATGCCATCATTGATTCATGCGAGCAGCTCTGAACTTGCTCATTCGCTTTGGTGGTTCCTCAGTCTCGAGAGGAACCATTTCAGGCTCTTCGTTGTTCACGAAGCCCCCCTTCTGTTGAATCATATGGTTTCGCATCTTATAAAACTCAGTGGCGATTTCACGGCGATGAATCTCTTCATCCAGATCATCGAGTTCGGGAGCAGGTGTGGTTCCTGGGGTAATTTCTCGCTCAACCAATGTGTCTGCCAAAGTTTTCCCTTGCGGCGGCTGAGGAACAGAAGGACTGCCGGGTGTTTCTTGGATCGGGGTGGAGAATGGCTTGGGTGTTTGAGGTGTGGCAGGGAAAAGAGCAGGTAGGCTTGCTGATGGGATAGCATTGGCCTGCTTTTGAGTGGAATGGGGGTCTGCGAATTGCGCTCCATTCGTAGGTACTGGCTTAGGTGTAGTTGCAGTGGCGGGGGCACCTGAGCGGGCACTCTTGAAACGAGAGGCTTTCTTAGGAGGACCTGCAGTCGCAACAGCTGGCGGGGTATCCTGCACACGATCTGTACGTTCAATGATGGCGTCTGAAAGTACAGCCACATCGGACTTTGGTGGGAGTGTTCTCCTCTCAAGGGTTGGAATCTGCTCGATATGGGGAGCCTGAGGCGCCGGAGCGATGTCAAGGTCATCGGCGAATGCAACTCGCTTCTTCGGTTTCTTTGCCTTTGAGGAGCTCTCAACGGAATCGTCAGGCTGGATAGTCTCTGCGGCTGCTGCCGCTTCAACTTCTTCTCGCACTTCGCTCGGGAAGGTCTGCGAATCCTTGCCCATATTCCACATACCGCGAGCATTGAGCTTTTCCTCTAGCTCTCGCATTTGTTTGTGATACTCGTCACTCAAGTCGGTCCGGGATCGACCGAACTCATCCTCCTCCTCGCCATCCTCATCTGTAGCCCATGCGTAGTCTTCGTCAAAGGACACGTCGCTTCCATCTTCGTCCAGTTCCAATTCGGCGACAATCGCCCCCACTTCGTCAATGCCATATTGAAACATTTCCTGGCGTAATTGGGCATCTTCCAGCGACTCGTCAATATTGGTAACAGGTGGCTGTTTGCGATCCTCGTCTGTCACGATAGAGACCGGCTCTGAGAGATCCATTTCTTCAACCTGATCTACTTGAGGGGAATCGTTGACTTCCGGTCCGGGGGCTGAACTATTCGAAGATCTATTCGGCGGATGCTCGGTAGTGCTCGTGTTGGCTTTATCGCCCGTCTTCAAAGGCGTGGTTGAGGCACCCTCACTGGGATTCTCGTCACTCCCAGCCTTATTTGGAATATTCTCCACGCCGACCTTCTTCAGGACCTCCAACAGCTGTGGAGCTTGATCTCCGGGCGTATTTACCGAGCCAGAGATAACCCCGCCATCCTCATCCAGCTCCTCCATGATTTCTCTCATGGGGAAGTCTGCGCCATCCGCAACCGGCGCGCTTTCGCTCGTATCCAATGCAATTAACTCGTCCTCGGCAGCACGTAGCCTCTTCTCCATGGTCGTAATATTTTGCTTCACGTAGTCGATGCGCCGTCCAAGAAGGCTAACGATTTGTTCGCTCGATCGCGCCGCGCCTTGGGTGCCAAGAATAGTCTGCATTTCCTCCTCTGTCACCAATGCACCACTAAAGTCGCGTCCTATGGTCACAAAATCGTCGGTAGTGGCGTCATCGGGGAGGGTTTTAATTTCGTCGCGGAGTCCGTCATATTCTGCTTCCCAAGTACGCCAGTGGTAGAGGGATTTTTGGAGTTGGAGGATGTTTTCTTTGAGGGCGAGGCGGCGCTGCTCGAGAGCGTCGAGATTATGGCTAGGAAGACCCATGATGAGATAAAAGGGCCTTGGAGAAACAATAGAATATCGTCTATTCACAAGTAAGAACGATTGATGAGGAACAGATTTGATCCGAGAAATCGGATTAATCCCAGACTAGCGAATCGGAGTAACTGCGAGTGCCCCACCTTGATCTATACGCTTGGTAACTATTGGAAAATGCAGATTCTTAATTGACCTGAGATTGAGTTCATATATACATTAATGCAAAATAAAATGAAAATAATATAGAAATAAAACATGCCCGCATCCCCGCGCTTTCGCCTCTACTCAGCATCCAAGGGGCAGTAGGGTGGCTGATCATTGACCTGGATACCACCCCGCTTCTTCTCAAGCGAGTCATGGAAAGGAAGCTTCCAGCCACCCTCAGACTCAGGCGCAGAGAGCCAAAGTCTCATCAAGTGACGCGCACGGATAGGACGACCGCTTTCATCCACAGCACCGGGAGCGTGGTCCTCGTAGGCAGTACGCGCATGGAAGACATGAGAGTTGCTAACAAACTGGATATCACCGGGTGAAAGCACCATGTGAAGCGCCAGCTCGGCACATGTTTCTTCCCAGATCTTCAGAGCGTACTTTTGCTTCTCAGACAAAGGGGGAATTTTGGCGTCCGGACCGGAGTTGTACCGAGACAATGAGGTAAGGTTGTTCGGATCAAACTTGGCATAAACGCGAGGGTTGGCGCCGGCACGCTCGTTCTCCAGGTACAAGATAGATCCGCGGATCCATTGCTCCTCGCCTTCAGAGACCTCACCTTTACGGTCGAAGTACCAATTAGGGGTGGTCATGGTTTCGATCACGTCCGGATGTCTTTCCTGAAGAACATTAAACACATGGTGTGTCGACGCGATGTCGGATTCGCCACCAATTTTAGATTTGGCAATGCACAGAAGCCCGACGATGTCGGCTCCATCAGTGTGGAAATACTGACTGAAAAGGAAATCAGCTCTGTTCTGCCAGTGTAAGATATTTTGAAGGGTGACATACCGAGCGTTCGTGCGGTAGATACGGACTCTTTCTGTTTTAGTCGGGTCCTCGCCGAGATCCTTGACATGGCCAAGGACATGGCCACGACCATTCTGGCTCGTGAAATAACCAAGGTAGGTACCAAGACCCATGTATGCCGTGGCACACTTCTGGAGGTCCCATTCATCCACAGGGATGCCTCTAAATAGCCAGAAACCGGTCCCGTCGATCAGAACCCTCCGGAGCTCTTCCAGGCGCTTTGAAAGCTTAGGGAGGGGAAAGTTACTCTAAAATTGAATTAGGAACAACTTGCATGGCTTGACTAAGGTGATTTGAAGTAAAAACTGACCTTTGAAATACCCTCGAGAGGTGTCCTGTCTTGAATGAATTTATCTGACGCATCGCTAATCTCTTGGATCTCTTCTTCAGTGAACCGATGAGTCCACTTCTCCGGGGCTTGAGAGTAGTTCTCAGCCTGCCATACGGTAGATCCCTGGATCTGCTTTGGGAAGTCCGAATAAGGGCGGACTTGAGAGTAGACAGGCGGATGTTGACCTGACGTCTTAAAGCCATCTGGGAATTTGGTCAGGTCCACTGCTCTGGTGGAGACCGTTGCTGGTATAGTCTCTGTGATGGTCGCCATAATGAGAAAGGAACTGAGAATTATAAAGCGAATCAGGATTGAAAGGTTCCCTAGAGCCTGCCTAGGTGTCCGAGGGTGAGTATTTCAAAGACAATGTCACGCTGTCAAGCCCGAGAGATCGCGTGGTTATATAGTTCACTACAGATAGATCGGCGACATGGCTAAAGGACTCCGCATCGGCTTGTCGAATCGACCAGCCGCGGACCATCGGCTGTATCAACATTTGCGGTATAGACATGGCGCAAGATTGTCAACATTGACCTGGGGAAATGCGGAGATGTCGGCTCGTCGGCTAAATTCGTTGACATACGCGATTTTGGGGCAATCACACCATCTTGCGTGATAACTAACAAGCATTGCTAAATCGCGTCATCTCTTCAAGCTGTCTATTTTGTGTGGATTATCGAAGACCTTCAGGCTTTTCGAGTAAGTCTTAGCTCAAGCTCGACAAGCTGTGCAGTAGCATCACGTGATGGGCGTGTTTGATCAGATGTTCATCAGAACAGCACTAAGCGCTTATACACCACGAGGCCCCGGTGGCTTCTATATACCGTTGTGATCCTGGAAATCAAACATCAGATTGTACATTGAATCATCGATATGATGGTGGCTCTGGTGTCTCGACCACTTCATATACCGAGTATCTAATAATTTGATTTTGGGGTCTTTTCAGGTTTTATCAATCAGAAGCCCTTAAATGTTCAAGTTGGGACCTTCCTGGGTCCCTCGGCTCGTTCTACTTCAACAATGGTACAGTCAGCAGAAGTAACTCAGACTAATCGTGGTACATTGCCTCTGAGCATGCAAGGTTCCTAACGCAATCTTTCTGCGGTGAGGAATGATTAATTTGAAGTTCCATTGAGTCAAAATCATATTCAGCAGGAACACAGCTATGCGGTAAAGTACACCACCATAAATCCAATCCAGCTCCCGAGCACCCCAAGCGCAGAGTAGCTGCTCATGAACATCAAGGGCAAGAACTGCAAGCGCTCGAATCCAAAGATGAGCTGGTGCAACAGAGAACAGTAAACTATGAGCGGGATCGCGATGGTCAGATACAGCAAGGAGAGACGGTCAAACACAAAGATACGTGGACGCTCAGGCACCGGAGCGACACGATCAAACACAAAGAGGAATAAGATCAGCCAGAAAACGGTGTAGACAGTCTTAAGCGGGAACTCGGCCGATGTAAACAGCAGCGGGAAAAGAGACACGTGGCCCGCAACCGCTAGAGGGCGGAACGCGCTAAAGTAACGGCGGTCTTTGAGGGCAATCAGACTGAAAGGAATGATGATCAGGAGAATGGCTTTCTCATGGACATGCCAGCCGAAAAGGAAGGAAGCGTATCCGCAGAGGGTGATGGCGCCGACAAAGGTATCCCAATCAGGCTTGCGCCAAAGCTTCACGAGAGGGACCTAGATACGCATTAGTAGGATAGAATGAGCACCCGGTGGGAAGCAATACGTACAAGCTGAAAGAGGAAGGTCAGCACAAAGGTTTGCTGCGAGGTAACCTCGGGAAGAATAGCAAAGGATGAGTCTCCAACGAGACCCCGAGTAACACTATTGAGCGCTTCTTGATGTACAGTCAATCCCAGACGTGGAGCCACTGCAAAATAGATTAGTATGATCGGAAAATAAAATTAAAGGTCCGTTCATGTGCATCTTAAACTCACATGGAATCAGAGCTCGATCGGTAAACGAATACAAAGCCCACACATTAGGTGCCCAGTACGCATGGCATAGTCCTCGTGAAAATGGGAAGAGTCGATCTTTCAGTTGGAGAATCTGACCCCACTGAACGAATGGACCAAATGCAATCGCAAAGATCCCAAGTATACAAACCCCAAGCTTGATGGTATTAAAGAAGCGGGGTCGGAGGAAATTCTTCGGGTCGAGACAGTAGACGCGGAGTAGATAGACGAAATAGGCGAGGGAGAGGTATAGATAGATATGCTTAAAGCATAGCAGGGCCGCAAATACTATTCCGCTAAGAAGCTTTGATTGTCGGCGAGCTAGGACAATGGACAGGATCAAGATCCCGTACATGAACCCGTTGTATTGGAAATGGATGTGGTCGATAATGAACAGGCCCGGCGAGAGAAGGATGGAGAGACTGGCTATATGGGCGGCGGATTTGTTCGCTAAGGGGGTAGACTTAATGAATCTATTTCGTCAATCATTAGCATTTGTAGAATCCCCGACACAACATCGGACTCACAAGCTTAGCGCATAGACTAGGACCAGCTCCGTCAGGATGACCGTCGCTCTCTGAAAATATATTGTCTCCCACGAGTCATAGCCCAGGTTCTTCACCACCAGCATTGCCGGATCAACATATGCAGCCGCCTGGGACATGAGCCACTCAAACGCCGCGAAGAAGGGGGGATAGTCGAGGGTCCATTCTGAGGTTTTCTGGTGTCGTATTAGCACCAAAAAATGTAGTACACATTGCATTTTGAACGTACTTCATAGTACCACTCGTTCACTGGCAGCGAATTGGTGATAGCGAGCCAATTGCGATGGACCTCGAAGTCGGTAGATTTGCTGCGGGTGCGGGACACGGTCAGAATATTGAAAACAACTCGACACCTCGCGAGGGGATAGTGAACCTACTATGCGGGGAAAAGGAGCACTTTGAGGGCACCCGCAACGATGGCGCACTGCGCCAATGAAGGGTATAACTCAGCCATTGGAGGATGGGCGCATGCTTTGGGTTGGGGAGATTACAAATTGGAGTAGCTCATTAAAGGCGGTAACTGCTCCAAACAACCGTCACTCTTATCGCTATCGACTTGATTCCATGACTTCAGGCTTCTGGACGCCATGCGACATCGCCCGGGATGCCCTCTTACTTTTATCATCTCAGTCTGGAAATCTTCTGTCCCGATACTTCCCCAGCAGCTACTTCGCTAGCGCTCGAAACCACTTACGAAGCTCTTGAACCATTCCAAAACCGATCCCGCCCCGCAAGCTTCAACCCCTCAAAGACAGCGAGCCATCCACACGGTGCTAAGAAATACAATAAAACTGCACAAACCATCTCTTACCGACCCCGGTCCAGCTTGCTTGATAGTGCTTCAGACGATCAAACATCAAATTCAGACAACTTCTCCACCGCTACTCTCACCGACATCGCACAGCACTTATCACTCCTCGAAACAGACCTTCGCACTGGCCCGATCTCAATAGAGTGTATTGACATGGTTGCGCCCGAGAATAAGCGAGCGCATAAGCGGCCTCCATCGGAAGAGGCTAGCCTTGTCACAGCAGGCATCGGGACTGAGATTCTCGGCGGCCTTCGCACCAAGGGCCGATATATTCCCCTTGACCAGAAGGTTGAAGACAGCATCTACGGAATTGTTCATTTGTATCGCGACTCACAGGAAACAACTTACCTGGCCAGTAATAATGATGATTACCCAACCTACTTGAAGGGGTCTTCGGCGACTGCGAGACAACCTGGGGACCAGCAACATTCTTCGGCTATCGAGCCTAATATTAAATATGGTCATGGGAGGAGTAAGAGGTCAGCAGATCTGAAAGCATTTCCGTTCCCTGCGACGGCTTCTTCTTCATCGGCCCAGAACACGGATACGGTGGATGATTGCAGGACGCTGTGTATCTTGGCTGTGCCCTCTTATCTTTCGCCGTCAGACTTCTTGGGCTTTGTAGGTGAGAAGATGCTGGACGATGTGAGTCATTTTCGAATGATCAGGACGCCGCGTGCGAACCGTTATATGGTTTTAATGAAATTTCGAGACGGGCGGAAGGCCATTGAGTGGCAAAAGGAGTGGAATGGGAAGGTCTTTAACAGTATGGAGCCTGAAACCTGTCATGTCGTCTTTGTCAAGTCAGTCGAGATCCAGGTCGTGGAATCTGAACCGCAGTCGAGTTTTCCTCCTACCGAGACTGGTCCCCTCTCACCTTCTGGACAAGCCACTCTCTCCACCAAACCTCTTGCTCCACCGACACCGGCGTTGGTGGAACTACCTACTTGTCCTGTTTGTCTGGAGCGAATGGATGAAACGGCAGGTCTCTTGACTATCATTTGCCAGCACGTCTTTCATTGCACATGCCTCCAGAAATGGAAAGGCAGCGGGTGCCCCGTGTGCAGGTACACACAAGATGGCTTCCACAGAGGGATCAATGGCAGTGAATCTAATGAAGATCCGGCCAAGTGTTCCGTGTGCCACTCCGAGGAGAATCTCTGGGCATGTCTGATTTGTGGGAAGGTTGGCTGTGGACGCTATGACGGTGCCCACGCATTCGACCATTGGAAAGAATCAGCCCATGAATTCGCCATAGACCTGAACTCTCAGCGAGTCTGGCACTATCTCGGTGACGCCTATGTGCATCGTATCATTCAAAGCAAAACGGACGGCAAGCTTGTGGAACTCCCCGCCGCAGACGACAGTGCCCTCGATCCACCTGACTGGGCCGATGCCGTCCCCCGCGAGAAACTCGAGAACATGAGTCTGGAATACACACACCTTCTGACTAGTCAACTCGAAAGCCAACGTGCCTACTTTGAGGAAATTGTTGAGCGCGCCGCCGATAAAGCCTCTCAAGCTACAGCGGCAGCCGTGGCAGCAGAACAGGCGGCCAACACAGCCATCAAACACCTCGAAGAACTACAATCTAAATACGACACTCTCCACAATGAAACCATCCCAACCCTTGAGAAAGACCGCACCCGCCTCGAGAAACGAGCGGCCAATTTCGAGTCTCTAGCTCGGCGCATGGAGAAAGATTACCGGGAAGAAAAAACTATGAACCAGTCTCTTCTGGAGCGCGTTGACATTTTCACGAAAGAAAATGTATCTTTAAAAGCCGAGAAATTGGATTTAGAGGAACAGAATCGCGATTTGACCTTCTTTATCAGTGGCTCACAGCGACTGCAGGGCCAAAGTGAGGATATCACGGAAGGGACTGTTAGCGTCCCTGAGCCAGAAACCAAGAAGAAGAAGAATAAAGGGAAGGGAAAGAAGTAGTTTGAGATTAGGAGCGTGAAGGCTTGCTGTGTACGAGTAGAGACGCGTTGATCATGATTTAATGACACTGCATAATGATGATGATGATGATGATGAATATACCCTTTCTTCTCGAAATTGTTGTTGTATTCTCTATTGATGGAACAATCATTTTCATAGGCGGATATCATTATTAATCAACAACGACTAAAGGAATTTGCAGATAAACTTTATAAGTTGCTGGTGGTATCACCAGTCTGATCAGCCTCCTTGAGATCATTCTCATCGTCCATAGCAAATCCCACAATCTTTCCAGTCCCGGGTTGTGAGCGAGCCTCTTCAAGAACATCTCCGCTCCAAGGCTGACATTTCTTGACGACCTCACCACATCGGAGACAGGTCCATCCCTGGCCCTCTTCTCCCTCGAGTTTCTGAACAATGCAGACAAAACAGTAGATGCAGCCACAAGGTATACTTTCATATGGGTTGGTGATATCTGTCTGTGCGGATCCCGCAATGCCAACGGAGGCTGAGGCCGCGAGCACATCGCTTTCGGTGGTGGAAGTAGGATTTTGGTCTCGGTAGCAAATAGCACATGTACGTTCTGGGAGATGGGCGAGCTCTCCTTGTTTACCAATGGATTCTTCCTCTTCCCCGCTTGACTTGAGCGCATTGACGGTCTTCCGCCACGCACGAGACACCCATCGCCGCCAGCGACTGATTCCAACGAGAGGTAGCAAGAAGAGTAGGAATTCGGTAAAGGCATGCCAGACTAGTTGTCGGTTTAGGTATTCGAAGGAAACCTCCCGACTGGCCTGGGCAGATGGTGGTGTAAGGCGGATTCGTAGAATTCTGTCGACTAATGTGCGGTAGCGGCCGTTGACCAAGAATATGAGGAAAGATGCGAAGGCGGCGACCGAGTGAGCCGATGAGGCCAAGTCTGTTAGCCGAGACCACATGCGAACCTCCTGAGATGGCTGTTGAATATTGATTAGCATGCCATCGTATGAATATGAGAATGAGTAATGACTGACTTCTTCATAGCCACCTTCCTGTCCGATCAACCAGCTCCCCCATTTATCCCATGCATAGCGCCCACCAACAGTGAGAAGACCGTACATAGTCTTTTGTGTTTTTGTCGGAGATGAATGAACGGGGCCTTCGCTGCGACTGTCGGTATAGCGAAGACCCTGAAGAGCGGCACCATACGACGCGTTGTGGTCCCATATCGATAATTTGAAGAGAATTGCCCGTAGCGCGAACAGAATTTCATGCGACCAATCCTCGCGTATCTGAGGCTGTTCACGGCATTAGTGTGTGCAACTCACTGCGTAGCATCGACACATACCCCAAAATATTTGAGCGCATCCCCGACCTGGCCCTTCATCAGGCCCAGCAGCTCCTCATCCAGCAGCTCGGCATCGACCTGACCGACTCGAAAGGCTGGTCGCGTTCCATCTCTTCCTTTCACTGAGTTCCACAGTGTCCAGCCTGCGCCTGGTATTTTGTTTAGCGGATACGGTAAACGCTGAACGGCAGCCGAATTGATTGGGGAGGCTCGTTGCTGTTCCGTCCGTCGGGCACGGGCTTCAGCCTCGCGGAGGCGACGGCGCTCCAGCACTCTTTCCTGTGCAGCAGCGAAATTTGTTGAGCTCATCGTATAATCATTGTGTAATCATCATGCGAAGAAGAGATCGCGGAGAACGGCGTTAGGGGGAACCGTGCGTGGGTCTCGGCCTCTAGCTTCAGTGCCGAGGTACGTGACACGTGACTACCCCGGATCGAGTGTGGAGTGACATGTCGAATCTCTTTCTCCACACTGTGCCTGGTCAAGCTAAGAATTTTACCTCGGTCTTTAACTATTAGGTACTATTATTATCATGATAGCCTCTACATACAGGTCATGTCTACACATCCAAACCAGGAACAAAGCCCATTCGACCATGACAATGACCTTGCTTCAATCAATATTCAGGCCACTCAGGGTCGATTTGCTCTCGCCATGCACGGAATCCTCCACGGATGTCACCAATGAACCTCTGGCCATTCCGATCCAATCCTAGATCTTTCATTTTCTTCACGGCAATTTGAGAGTCATTGCCGAGCCGGCAAACCACATAGATGGGATCGTTAGAATCCGAAGTAAGATCTGGTGGGAGCCACGAGGGAGGTTGCGATCCGGAATAGTCGCCTTGTAATCTCTCGTTCGTCGGAGTAGGCATGGAAGCCAGGATTTTCGAAATTGGAATATTGACGCTGTCAGTCAAGTTGCAAATGCCAAATTGAGCTTGATCTCGAACATCAATGATCGTGTGTGGCCTCGAGTGGGCTTGTTCGAGCTCTCCATGGACCACCTGTGGATGTCGTTCCCGATACTCCTGGGGCGAAAGACGTTCCTCTGGCCCCAGCAGTGATGGGAGGCTCGCTGAGCCACAGAAGAATATATAGTCAGTAGATCCTGACTTGATGGTGTCTAGTGAGACAGTTGCACTGGCAGAGCATACTGCACAATTAATCCTCCGAGAGCGAAGGCGGATGGTGCGGAACAGAGGATTTGAGTAAGCTGAGAAGATGTGCAGGGCTGGAGGATCCTGGTGCGGAGTTTGATTCAAGGCGTCCACGTCTGGTGTGGTGATCACTTTGATTGCCTCCAACGCCTGCAAAACACCCATAGTCCCAACAACCGGGCCCATGATACCTCCATCTGCACAGCTCACAACACTATCAGCTGGTGGCGGCTTCGGGAAGACACATCGATAACACGGTCCGCCATCTTTGTCCCCTGGCGGGCGAGGAGGGTAGTTCAGTACCATAAGCTGGCCCTCGGTACGTAATGCGGAGGCAGATACTAGAGGTTTGCCCAAGAGCACTGCAGTATCCGAGATTAGGTAGCGGGTTGCCGGATTGTCGGTGCAGTCGAGAATGATATCGTATTCATTGAAAATAGAAGGTGCTGCGTCTGGCGTGAGGTGTGTTCGATGGGGAATATATGTTACGAGTGGATTAAGTCTGAACAAACAAATAAGATTAGCAGCTTGAAGTAGTGCTCCAAAATAACCACTCACTCTCGAAGAGATTCAATGGCACTGTCCACCTTGTATTTCCCCACGTTGCGGCTTCGGTGTAAGACTTGGCGATGTAAATTCGAGATCTCGACCGTGTCCCCGTCAATCAGACCAAGGGTGCCTACTCCAGCTCCAGCGAGGTACTGAGCTGCAGGGCATCCCAGTCCACCAGCTCCAACGAGCAAAACTTTAGCAGAGCGCAGCTTAAGTTGGCCTACGGAAGCACCGCCAGCGTTAGTCGCAATGTGTTTTTTTCTCGGGGTTCCGCCAACGGGAAAGTGGACTTACCTGGAAGGCCAACTTGTGAGACAATCATTTGTCGGCCATACCGTCCATATTCCTCCGGAAGTAAGGGCCATCGAGACTCTGATCCATTTTGGCCTTTGTTACGGTTTGCCGCGGGGCTTGTGCTCTCCGAATTCGCCACGGCTCGATCCTCAGCGCTCACGAGATCACGTTTCAACCTCGCAAGTTGTGCTTCAGTAGCAGCAATCTCAGCCCGCAGAGTGGCGCAAGTATTCTCATCCTTCCCCATCGAGCTTGAGTAAGATCAGAAGTGCACAGAGAGCAACAAGAAGAAAGGCAGCCGGCAATATGTGGGGCTGCATACATTCAGCGCGTCACCGCCCTATAAATCTTTCGATAACGATCCCACGATAACGTCAATTTGGTCGTTTTTCCTTCATTCAACTACTCGCTGGCGGACCACTATGGTGAGTCCGTTATGCTCCGTGCTCTCCGATCTTCTTTCTTTGGTCGAAGAGAAGCCATGGATCCTCTCATAGCAGTTGTTGGCGCCACTGGCACGGGAAAATCCAAGGTAGTAATGGGCATGCCCCGCAATTGACGCAAAATGCTAATGACTACAGGTAGCTCGCCGTGGACTTGGCATGTCGATTCAATGGCGAAATCATCAATGGCGATGCGATGCAAATGTACCGCGGCCTTCCGATTATTACGAATCAAATCCCAATTGACGAACGATGCGGCATTCCACATCACCTGCTGAGCTGTGTTGACCTGGAGGCGGAGCCTTGGCGCATCGCACATTTCAAAAGAGAAGCCTTGCGACTCATTGACGATATTCGGTCACGCGGAAAAACCCCTGTCCTGGTCGGAGGTACCCATTACTATACGCAGGCGGTGCTATTCAAGGACCAGCTGGTCGGCGAGGGGAAGGACGAGGGGGATTCAGATGGCGAAGAGACGCCGAAGCCCTTGGAAGAAGTGATCTCGACCTCAGAAAAATGGCCAATCCTTGATGCGTCCCCTGAAGTTCTCATGGAAAAACTGCGTGAGGTAGACCCAGTTATGGCAGCGAAGTGGCACCCGAGGGATGGACGCAAGATCCGGCGGTCCCTTGAGATCTACTTCCAGACTGGGCGACCTGCATCGGAAATTTACGCGGAACAAAAAGCATTGAAGGCTCAGGCCATGGCAAAGGGTGCAGGCACTCTACGCTCCAGCAACACCATGATTTTCTGGGTTCATGCGGAAAAGGAAGTTCTTGATGGGCGCCTTGATTCGCGTGTCGACGCCATGGTAGAGCAGGGACTGATGACTGAGGCTCGAACCATGTGGGAGTATCTTAAGAGCAAAGAAACACAGGGGATCGAGGTCGACCAGACGCGCGGTGTGTGGGTGTCTATCGGGTTCAAAGAACTAGCATCGTACTTTGCTGCCGTTGAACAAGCCGAGTCCAGTGAAGCGGAGCTCGAGAAGCTCAAACATAGCTGCCTTGAATTGATCAGAATCGCCACCCGTCAGTATGGCACGTCTCAAGTGAAGTGGATTCGCAACAAGTTATGGCGGGCCCTCTCTGACGTGGGCATGGCAGGCCGCCTGTACCTTCTCGACAGTAGCGATGTCAGCAAATGGCAAGAAAATATCACAGGCCCATCGGAAGAGCTCTTTGCCGCAATGCTTCACGGGGAGCCGACTCCTGATCCTAAATCGCTGTCTCAACTAGCGAATCAAGTGTTCGGTGCCAAGGAGGCAAAAGTGCTTACGGCGTCAACAGACATGACATGCTATACCTGTGACCAGTGCCAAAAGACCATGGCAGGGGAGGAGCAATGGAATATCCACCTCAAGAGCAAAGCCCACAGGCGAGCCCTGAAAAAAGGGAACGGTCGTGAGGAGTATCTTCGGAAACGAGAAATGGAATCCCAGCAAGCATCATCAAAGGATGATATCGCCTCTTCATCTCTCGCTTGACCGGGCTATACCTTATTTTGGGACTATTGGTCCGCTTTTCCACCCTCTTGCTGTTGCTTAGGGTTTACAAGATCTTAGAAACCATGGACGTCCATCAGTACACAACATCGTGTACATACGTACACAAAAGAAAAAGCTTCATTGTTCCATTCAGTACCTTCTACAGTTAGCTACAGCTATATTTCTTCCTTCTTGCATCCAAGGTAAAGAGTTAATCATGATATTACTATTAGCTGCAAAGCTGCAAAGGGTTAAGAACAGTGAAAAATCCACGACCGTGCTTGCACTCTAAGACAGACTTTGGACACACCCCGGTGGCTGCATCTGGCAAGCATCTCCCCGATCTCTCGCGGTAATGGGTATTTGTTGATAAAGAAGCAGTAAAATTGCACACAACCCGCGGCGTTCGAATGCCACGACATTAGGATCCCTCGGTTGTCTCGAACTTTTCCTTCTCTGCTTTCTTCTGCAACACGCGGCGGTAGATAAACAGGGAGACGATCCCAAGTCCGACCAGGAAGACGATACAAAACACCAGCACAACCCCTGGGTTCTTGCTTGCCCAGTTGCTCCGTTTAGCGATACGGTGGAGGTTTGATGCTTGCGACCGGGGGTCTGATAGATAGCTGCCATTGTGAAAGTAGAGTGTGGAAGAATTTGGACTACGAGACAAGTTAGCCAGTTAGGATTCAGTGACGTGTGAGGGCACTCACCAGGTATAATCTTCAGTTCACTAAGTCCCGACAAGTTGCTCAAACAGTCCTTTCACCTATGCAGCGAGGTGTCAATAACACAAGGGATGTTTTCCGTGGAGTTACGGTGAGAGATTGATGGTTGGTGAAAAGACAGGAAAGGTGTGAAAGAAGTGGAAGATGTACAAATTGCAAAGTAGTGGTTCACTTACTGTCACACCAAACAACCACCAGGATGGAACGAGATATACACAGGAATGGAATAAGAGCACAACGTCGCCGACGGATTCCACCTATCTAATTCAAATTGTTTCAAACTTTCGGCAACAGACGGACCATCCGCATCGTTGATGATGCCCACTTTGGTTCCATTGGCGACCCTTGATCATATTATACCTTTTCTAGTCAGCAAATAAAGGATTCCCATTGGTGTCCTTGTATTTCAATCCCATGGTTAGTAATGATTCACAAAGGCTTAGTAGTAGTCAAGGACGTCAAGAAGGATAATCCTGCTCAACTCCGCTATCAAAAAATCGGACAATAGGGCCCGCTTCGTCATGCGACCTCGGGACTCACGTCGAGACTGAGGAGATCTATAAGGTTTCCCTCGATCATTGATTTCTTGTCACTGGAACATGTCGGTTTTTGTAGGGCGACTTAGAACGGAAAAGTAAAGACCTATTCTGGGCGCCGTTCCTGTCCAGGTACCGTTGCGTCACCGAACCAGTGATTGGCTGAACATTATCACTTCGTGTACAGCTAGAGGAAATCATAGGCCGGGGCTAATTGTTTCTTTATATGATGCAGGTATTTCATGAGACTAATAGAGCATAGTGATCTTCATGTAATACCAATATAATACAAATAAATGAGTTCAATCTGCTACTGAAGGTTACGATACCAGGTAATACTGTGTATGCGATGGGTGTGGTAGCCTCGGAAAATCTTTATAAGCCGCTCCGACGTGTCGTTGTGGAGACCATGTCCTTGGCACGGGTAATCTTCTGTTTATTATCCACCGACATCATGGCGTTTGGGGATTTCAATTCGATATGTGAGAAAACGCCGGTGCCCTTATGCCTTCTGGTGGGCCCGGCGTCCTCGATTTCAGGGGCCACTGGTATCGTGTCCAATTGTTACGCACGGAACATCGAAGTCGCCAACACTATGATCTTTCAGGGCGCCGCCTCTTTCATGCACATCATCGCACTCGGGATGACGGTGATCATGATCTTACATATTCGATCCAAATTCACTGCAGTTGGTTCGTTCTGCTCCTCTCGTAGACTAGAGATGGTCTGTGTTGCTAAGTCTTGCTAAATAGGGCGAAAGGAAATCATTACCTTCTTCTATCTTTATATGGCTCTAACGATTTTCTCCTTGATTGTTGATGCCGGCGTGGTTCCACCACGGAGTGGTCCATTCCCTTACTTTGTGGCAATCCAAAATGGCTTGATTTCGGCCCTGTGCTCTTGTCTGCTGGTCAACGGTTTCGTGGGATTCCAACTATACGAAGATGGCACAGCGTTGTCCGTTTGGCTGATCCGAGTGCCCTCGGCCATCATGTTTGCCCTAACCTTCGTCATATCCCTACTCACCTTCAAGTCTTGGGGTGGCTTAGGACCTGAAAGCACCGTTGGCATGTTTGTCGTGCTCTATCTCTTCAACGCCATCTGTATTGCCATTTACATTGCTATGTCGCTGCTGCTGGTAGCTAATACGCTCAATGAGCGTTGGCCTCTCGGACATATTTGCTTTGGTGTGGCGGTCTTCATCATCGGTCAGGTACTCTTGTATGCCTTCAGTGATCTGATCTGCAACAATGTCCAGCATTATATGGATGGACTATTTTTTGCCACCTTCTGTAACTTGCTATCCGTAATGATGGTATACAAGGTGAGAGAGTTTCCAATCCATATTGAGTATGAATCTAATAGATTGCAGTTTTGGGATTCGATCACCACAGAAGATCTGGAGTTTTCCGTCGGCGTCAAACCGAACACCTGGGAGGTCAAAGACCTGTCGGAAGCAGACCGGCGTCGGTCCGTTTACTAGACCATCTGACTTTGAACGCACATGACTTGCACCACTGAGTTTCGAATTACCGCCATCATGATTACTGGCCTTTGTCTTTCTTCGACGTAGAGTCATAGCCATGTGACGAAGCATGATAGTTTCTTGGGTTTTCTGTTAGATTTTAGATTTAAGATTTTAGAATATTCATTGATTGATTCATTCGTTCATTGATGCATAGTCATCTATCTAGTAGGATCCAAAAGGCGCAAAGTTTCAAAGAAAAGGAGAGAGAATACGCTCACGCGGAACTTGGGGGACTCCATGTGCCATCACTGCGCCAGACTCCAGTGGGCCCGTAACGGCCAGCTTCGGCGCCTCGCAAGAAGGCAAACCTGAAGAACAGATCCTCTGGTTCGTCGGAGGTATGGCCATCAGCAAGAAGCAGAGCCTGGGGGTCGGATTGAATGGAGTCAAGACTGCGGCGTTCGAGAATAGGTGGTTGTTGTAGCTCTAGACCATCATGGCCATGGCGGTGCCAGGTGAACTCGCCTCGTTTATCTTCATCCACGTAAGCTCGCCAACGCTCCACGTCATTTAGAAGAACGGAAATGCCATCTACATCAAGTTCAGTCATTCGCTCAGGTTCCCATAAATCAAACGTGATGTTGCCATTGCCACGATAGATCTCGCGGGATCCTACCCCAGGCAAAGATACCCGAACCGAGGCATCGGTGATATTGGGATACATGGAACCCCACCAGCCATGGCCTCCGCTACGGCCTGGGGCCAATTCTCCCAGGGCTGCAGGTGTCTCAATGATGGAAGCAAACCCCCAACGGGCAATTCCGTTGATAAACAAACCAAGAAGCAATCCTTGGTAAATTAGCGAGGGGCGTGTCGGGAAAGCCGTGCCTGGCATGAGCAAAATAGCCAAAATATAGTGATGAATCCGGAGTCGGAGGCCAGGGAGCGGCAAGAGGATTAGAATGATAAGACCAATACTGCAGTAGATCTTAAGATACCGAGGCAATAATCCTCCCTGACGAATCTGCCACGCTTGGCTGAGCACAATCGCAAACACAGTGGGGATGACCAGTGCCAACGCCAATTTGGCCCCAGGCTGCTGCTGAATATCCATTGGGGTAAGACGCTGGAGGGGAATCAACCGAGCAAAGGTATAGTTGTTCAAGGCGCCGATGAAAAGCGGTGGAAGGAATAAAAGTAGCTTTTCAACTTGATAGATAGGGGACGCAATTGGCTGCAGGAGGGGAGCCGCACAGAACTTGTATAGGACATAAACGACAAAAGATGCCGGCAGCAGGCGGGATAGTAGAGTAGACACCAGGTCGGCCAGGAGAGGAAAGGATGGCGGATCGGCGACTAGTCCAGTGTGGGAAAAAACCATGAAAAATGTGCTGAAGAAAAGTACCGGTGGAGAAGTACAAAAAAGCCAGAGCACACCGATGGCAGCAGCCGTCACTCCGAGGAGAGACCATCGAGGATCCGCTGGGCAGTTGGCCCGCGATGAAGGCAGCTGAAGAAAGCTGAATGCTTTGGGGAAGGTTGATGGGAACGAGTTTGACTGGATGCCGTTTTGTTTCACAGCCGGAAAAGAATGAGCCGCGCCTTCAAGTTTCACAACACCGCAACCACCGTCGTTCGTGATGGCGCCCGAGTGAATTGCCGCTTGACATACAAAGCTGTCAGCTCGATAGATGGCCGAGTCAGAGGCATGCGACAGAGGACCTCCAATCACAAGACCCTGATAGTTGAAAGTCTGGTTGCCTACGACATGAGGCTCCAGCAGTTTGGTATCTCGGCAGTTGGCGGGACATCGAAAGGCAATTGCCGATGAGGAAAATGGACGGCAGTCGTTTCCATTGAGACCGCACCCGTTATCAAATTGCCTATTCCGGTGATTAGCGATGATTCCAAGTTTGGGCGCATTGTATAGTGACGTACCAGAAATTAGTTGTACATGAAAGGGTCTCAAGCTGGCCATATCCTTCAATGAAACCGGAGGAACGGGAATGCAGAAGAACCAGAAACCACGGCAAGAACCAAGACGCATAAAGAAGCAAAAGTAAGGATAGTTTCTGTTTGCGCTTAGGGAAGAAGCGTTCGAGGTACTGGACGGGTAGTTCTTGGAGGCGCGGGAACAGTGGCTTCAACAAAAGCATATGCGGTGGATCGGGCCCTTTGACCCATTTTGCGGTCGCGCGACCGACCTTTCTCACAGGCAAGGGAACCCAAGCCCAGTGAAAGGACTTGGATGATTCTTGCAGCCAGACAGGAAGAGAGCTGCCTGATTCGACATCAGGTGGCGGAAAATCCTCGGAATGATCAGGATTGAGTAGTCGTTCGTCGTCATCTAGGAGTGGGGCGACATAGAGCCTACCGGCCTCGTCGCGACCTTCTCCGATCATACTTGTGTAGCCAGGTGGTTATTTAAAGACACCGTTGACGCAGCAAAATGAAGGTGAAGGGTATGATGTCGGCGGTGCCGGAGTGGTCGGCACGCTAGTCGGGTCTGGGGGGGATCGTCTCCAAGAAAAGTGGGTATGTGGTGGTGGAAGATCACCAGGGACAAGGGGAACACAGCAACGAAAGATCGGGCTAAGGAAAGAGATATATATGGCGTGATAATCGGCTCACATAAGGGAGTGAAATCTTGGGAATGAGGAGTGAGATCAGCAAAAGAAACAGAAAGAGCAATGAAAAGCTAGAGAATGGACCACAGAACGGAAATCTGCGGGGGGCGAAGGCATTGAAGGGCGGGTGTCCATTTCAGGCAGCGAGGCAGCGATCCGGGTGGGTGGCGACAGCGCCAAAGTTGGTCGACTCGTGTTTCCATCCACCATTATTATTCATGGGTGATCTAGCATTTCATTTGGTGGAACTTATATAGTCATTTGGCTAGAGACATGGGTCAGGAACCAGTGGATGAAACGCCCCACGCGGTGTCACGCAGGGGAACCGTTTCTCTGCTGCACTATGCAAGCACATGGACATGTAAATCTGAGTGGAGGGACAGAGAGCTGATGGGATTTCAACATTCTCGTTCATCGATAAATATATCTAAATGCCTTTAAAAATTGATGTTGTTGACCTTCTTGATTCAATGGGTGATTGATGCAACTGCTAATTCCTGGATATGTCTACTTGCAACTCTGTCTACGATTGGTCAATTTTCTGCCGGTCAATGAGCTTGGCGGTGTGCTGGTTTTGATGTTTGTTGAGTTTGCATACTTGGTACCTTTTGTCGCATTTGTTCTGTTTGGCATTCAAACCCGGTCTAACCTGGCAGTTTCACCACGCGGGAAATTCCAGAGAAATTGAGTTGCTCGTACGACTGCACGGAGAACGGAGGGTGGAGACAACCTTCAAGCCGAAATTTCCGGATATATCCTCCCTAGGAAAGTTCAACAGACGATCCACGCCAGTCAGCCATATAGTCCGAGACAATGCCTTGGCGAGACAATGCCTTGGCGAAATTTTATCACTCTCTTGTCAAGGTGTGGTTGGCCTACAAATGACTCCGGGGCTACTGATGATACCATCAAAGCCTTCCGGTAATCAAAGGTGCGCCTAATTGACTCCGCATCATGCCTAATGGCACTGGCGTCACAAATTTTATGGCTTGTGACGAATAGTGGAGCCTTGGGTTCTAGAATAAATACCATACATACACGGATCCACTCCGATCTCCTATCTGATTGATTGACTGACCGATACTCCGTACACTCGGATCTGATACGCAAAAAAAATCAAAATCAAAAAATAAATTATTGTTATTACCGCGGTATTCGCCGGCAGCTATAAGCCCACTGTGCGCGCCGGGTCATTCTCACTCTCTCTCTTCTTCCTAACCGTCTTCCAGATTTCACCCTCGACATGGCTACCCCCAGGAGTGTTCAACGTCTACAGCAGACGCTGTCGCATGTCCAGCCGAATTCGGCCCCGGCGCCCGTCCAACTATCAATTGTCGCGGGGCCTACCCAGCCTGCGCTCTTAGATATTACGCTCGGCGAGTTGCTGACAATTCAAGCGCTGCAGTATGCCAATTACGAATGTCTTGTGTTTCCCTGGACTGGGGCGCGCTGGACATACGCCAACTTGAAGGATGAGGCCGATCGCCTGGCGCGGGGCATGTTGGCCATGGGTGTGCAGAAAGGTGATCGCGTTGGTATTATGGCAGGTAATTGCGAACAGTACATTTCTGTCTTTTTCGCTGCTGCCCGCGTTGGCGCTATTTTGGTGGTGTTGAATAATACATACACCCCGTCGGAGCTATATTACGCTCTCAATCACTCTGGTAATTCCAATATTCTTTATTCTTCCTCGCGCTATTATGCTAATCTGCGCAATCCCATTTTATAGGTTGCAAAGTCCTATTCATGACACCGCGTATTGGGCGCCATAATCTTGAAGAAGTCCTAGCCGAGCTAGGACCCAACCCGAAGGAGAGCGGAACCTCGAAATCCCTGGAGGAGATCGTGATGCTGCGCGACGAATACCAAAACTTCCCCACCTACAACGACATCATCGTGCGGGGTGCTTCGCAACCGGCGCATTTGCTTCAGGATCGTGAAGCTGAACTGCGACCAGATGACGTGTGCAACCTCCAGTTCACCAGCGGCTCAACGGGCAATCCCAAGGCTGCGATGTTAACTCATTAGTATGTTATTTCAATCACACTGAAGAAGGTCCTTCTAACGGCGCTCTAGTAACCTAGTGAACAACTCGCGATTTATTGGAGATCGCATGAAGCTTACTTCCTTCGACATCCTCTGCTGCCCCCCACCACTATTCCATTGCTTCGGTCTGGTACTGGGCATGTTGGCGGTAGTGACTCACGGATCTAAAATTGTCTTCCCCAGCGAGACATTCGACCCGAAGGCCGTCCTACATGCCATCTCAGACGAAAAGTGCACTGCCCTGCATGGCGTGCCCACTATGTTTGAGGCCATTCTCAGTATCCCCAAGCCCGACAACTTGGATACCTCTAATCTGCGCACCGGTATCATTGCGGGTGCTCCCGTTCCGCGTCCTTTAATGAAGTCTCTATTGGAAGACCTCAACATGAATGAATATACCAGCAGCTACGGACTTACTGAGGCATCGCCCACCTGCTTCAACGCTTTCACGACTGACAGCATCCACACCCGACTGACGACCGTGGGTAAGGTTCTACCGCACGCCCGGGCTAAGATTGTTGACGCCAAGGGGAACATTGTCCCTGTGGGACAGCGCGGCGAGCTGTACATGGCCGGATACCAACTTACGAAGGGTTATTGGAATAACCCAGAGAAAACAGCCGAGACACTGGTCACCGATTCCGAAGGTACCGTCTGGTTGAAGACTGGTGACGAGGCGTCTTTTAACGAGGAGGGCTACTGCACCATCACCGGCCGCTTCAAAGACATCATCATCCGCGGTACGAGTCCCCAATCCAGTTTTGGTTCACTTATAGCTGATCAATTTTCTCTTATGTAGGTGGCGAAAACATCTACCCCCTTGAGATCGAAGAGCGATTGACCGCCCACTCTGCGATCGAGCTCGCTTCCGTTGTCGGTATCCCAGACCAGAAATACGGCGAGGTTGTCGGAGCTTTCATTCAGCTCTCTGCAGGTCAGACCCGCCCCTCCGATGAAGATCTTCGTGTCTGGACTCGCGAGACCCTCGGGCGTCATAAGGCGCCGCAGTATATCTTCGTGTTTGGAGAGGAGGGCGTACCTAGCAC
The DNA here is from genome assembly GCA_028828275.1 of Penicillium frequentans. NCBI lineage: Eukaryota > Fungi > Ascomycota > Eurotiomycetes > Eurotiales > Aspergillaceae > Penicillium > Penicillium frequentans. Next base: position 114,317 of record JAQIZY010000015.1, on the reverse strand, counting down.
GGTACCCGTGACGGGCAGCGGGAAAGTCCGGAAGGTGGAGCTACGGCAGATGGCGACGGAAGCGTTGAGTCGTGCAACGGCCTAAGACAATAGATCTTTTTGTACTGTGCGGATAAAAATTTGGTATAACTCGGCGAGATGTTTATAATGAATATTACAAATTTAATGGCTCAATTCCCGCGAAACCTTCTTTCGGTCTCAGTGTTTCCTGCTCCTTACCCGTGGACCGAGGTCTGCATTAGAAAAAAGAAAGAAAAAATTGATTCAAGTGGGGGTAATCTTATCAGATACGAGAAATTTGATTCATACCTAGTATTTACTGACGAAAATTAAATTGCGACATCTTGTTTAGCGACCTTGGCGTCGGGCCCGACCGCACGTACGACGAGTGTATTCCTTCAATCAGATTAGATGGGGATCTTGTCTGATCGAGTGCGATCCTCTGATTGGTCTGTTCCTTGTATTTATCAATACACAAATACACCCCCACTTTACGCCCGTCCCGGGTGAAACAAGGAAGATACATCCGCCCAGGCCTGTGGCGGTTGGGTTTTGTGAAATTGCCGCTTGAACCTTGTGAATATTATTATCAATCTTGGAATAATTCATTCATAAAGAAAGCCTGAAATATGCCATGTGGGCTTGTGGGCATGTGGGTTCTATGACATATTCGGATCCACACAACCTTCAGTGGGCTGGAACACGAGCTTCAACACATACATCGCACTTGCCTAAACTGACAGCTATGTCATCTCCACCTAATGGGTAACTGGAGAGGGACTCGTTTTGTGTATTTGTGCACTCCAGTGCCCGAGATCATGTGCCCGACTCGAGAGAAAACGGTGCTAGGACATGACGACTCTGAAGACCATGCGAAAGGTAGCATTGTTGTTTTAGCTGGTAGACATGAACACTTGATCCATGGTGACGCAGCTTATCCAGAAGGTTATTCTACAGTATACTTCGTACTCGGCCATGTTCTTTGGCTTCAAAGTACAAAATTGTAGGGTGGGATGCAATGTTTGTCTTGTTTTGCTTTGTTTGCATAGGTAAATGGACCAATGCTATGCAAGCACGCCTGCATGATAATAAGCCAATGTGGCAACATCTCCCCTCGTCCACGTCCTCACCGTAATGGTTTCCTTACCATCTTCGGGCGATAAGTTCAACATGGGTTCTGAGATAGACTGGTCCCAACGTCCCATTTACTCACCAGAGCAACTGGACCAGTACTTCGCCCGAATCAACCTTCCTCAGCAGTATCGGCAGTCGTCCATCGCGCAATCGGGCACCCGCATTCGCAATGAAACTTCCTTGGAATTCCCAAAGGTATTGCAGCGCTATCAGGTGGCTGCAGTGCCATTTGAAAATCTCAATCTACACTATTCGGTCCAACGCCATATTTCTATAGATGCGGAGAAGCTCTTTGACAAGATTGTGACTACAAAGTCTGAGCGAGGAGGGTACTGTATGGAAAATAATACCCTGTTCGGTACAGTGTTGCGAAGCCTGGGATACAATGTGATGTCAGTTGGAGGTCGCGTCAATGAAGCGGCTCAGCCAATGTCGGCCTCGAAGAACTGGAAAGGCCCCAAATACGACGGCTGGTAAGAGAGGATCGTTATTCCTATTTCTGCAGCATTTCAGGGGGAGTAGAAGTCATGTTACTGGTTTTTAGACTATTCTTTTATGCGATCAATTTCTATGTCCAAAGCCATCTGCCCTTGGCACGTTGATCGCTGACTACCTTATAGGAACCATATGGTCAACCTAATTATCATTGGGCAACAAAAATATCTGATAGATGTGGGGTTTGGCTCTAACGGCCCACATCAGCCTTTACCTTTGATTGCGGATGTCGAGTTTCACAACGTGGGTCAGCAGTCTGGACGGCTACATTATGCACCAATCTCCCAACACACATCCAAGGACCAATTTCTCTGGCACTATGAGATTAAGAATGGGGACGGAGAATGGTCTCCCGCGTATTGCTTCACTGAGACCGAATTTCTTCCCGAGGACTTTACTATCATCAACTATTATATGAGCACTAGTCGAGAGAGCATGTTCACCTTCCATGTTTTATGTGTGCGCATGCTCTTGGATAAAGAGGGCGACAATGTTGTAGGTGATCTAACGCTCTTCAATAACACCTTGAAGCGTCGCCTAGGAGCCACTTCGGAGATAGTGCAAACCTTTGCATCCGATGAGGAGCGTGTGGCAGCGCTCGAGGAATTTTTCAACATTCACATTTCCAAGGCTGATAGAGAGAGTATTCGCCATACAATTTCGGAGATTCTTTAGATGCAGTGTTGAGGTTCGGAACCAACCCGTTTCCAGGGATGAGATGTTGAAACCTAGAATTTCGGGTCACTACGCAACTTATAAACTGGTATCATCCACCTGGGCATGGAATTAGATCAGTCTTCCAATTGATGTTTCTCTCATTGATACGTAGCTACACGCCTATCTACTAGATCCTTTCAAATTTCCAAGGTCGATTCCTTACGCTCCGGGTCCGACTGGAACAAAACGCTGGATATATATTTAGGTGTGCCGAGTGTTGTGAGAAATATTCCGGCTTCCAACGTTTGTCTCATTTGGAATCATTGTCAAATAATCTAGGTAGATATGATCCTCTGTTTGGAGACACGAAATCTAAGTATAAATTTTCAATTTTACCTTGAACTTTGCTCATATCGGCGTGTGCCCATGGACCTGCCCATGGACCTGCCCAGGTAGACAAGTGTTTGGTTCCAGAGGTTCAACCTTTGAGATGGAGGTATCAAAGTAGCGAACCTTGATAATTGGAACTTTGACGAAAAGAGGTTGAGATTCTCATTCATATCTGACCTATAATACATTCATACCAAGAATAGATCCACAACCTCAGAAATCGGCCCGCGAGGAACTATGTCTCAATGCCAACATCAAGAGCAAAACGCCGGTACCATGCCTCTCACAAATAACAGAGACTTTCCCATAGAAACAATACATCAAGAAATGAAGTGGATGTCGATTTATAGACGGCGCTCCATGCGGTTCAACCGGACAGGAGTTTTGATCTAGTACAGTCTTGTTAGTTTGGGCTCTCCTAGTAGGGAAATGGCTCTCCCAAGTTTCGCTTTGGTCACCACAGACAGGCTTGAAACGGGGAGCTTCCATTCGGAGACCAAAGTGAAGATTTTGAACCGAGAACGGTAGAGACTTGAATGAATAAACCCACCTGTGTACGCGTTCGTTGTCCTCGCACGGGCAGACCCAGGGCATGGCGACGACCACGGTAGGTACCCGTCTCTTTTAAGCGCTTTATATCGTTCAAAACCTCCCGACGCAAATCATTCTCAATCTTCATATCGGATAGCACGGCGGTCAAGTCGAGGACCTGCTTGTTGGCTAGCTCGCCGACGCGGCAAGTTGGGTGGATGTTGAAACGGGCGAGGAGACGGGAGGATGTATTGTTTCCAATTCCGAAGAAGGACTCAAGGGATTTCTGGTGGTATATGGTGTTAGGTCTTGGGTCGTGCGTCAATTGGGGGAGGTGGGTGGCCAAGGTGTGTCGCGGAATAGGGAATTGCTTGCCTTTAACAGGTTTCGCTCCGGAAAATTGACGCCGAGGAGGAAGACCTGGTGGAAGATGTCAGTTAGCTCATATCGCCTGAAAGCATTGAAGGAGCTTTACCATCTTGACAGATCTGAGTGGCTATGAATCAAGGTATTGTTTGCTCTGCTGCTCCGGTAGGAAGACTGAATGCGCGGGAGAAATCTTTGGCAACAATGTTTCTCCGAGCAGAAGTTTGCAAAACATTCTGGTTATCAATACAGAAAAATTCCGTAATTATGGTAATTAATCCATTTCTCACACCATACCGTCCATGCGAGATTTGAAATTATACTCAACGGGCCCCATATTCTCTCCGCACGCCATCTTAAATTGCAAGCTGGCCTCCCCTCGCCGTTCCTTTCCTCTCCAACTTCCCACTGTATCCATTCAGTACAGCGGTAATCCACAATGCAGTTTAGCAACTTTTTCCTGTCCATTTTCTTGGTCTTCGCTGTCGGCTTCGCGCTGGTCCAGGCGGAGGATGCCAAGCGGGAAACCCGTGGCCCCAAGATCACCAGCAAGGTAAATCGATCGTCGCTCAGAAGGGCCCGATGACCAATACTAATAGATATTGTTAGGTCTACTTCGATATCCAGCATGGCGATGAGTCCCTTGGTCGCATTGTGATGGGCCTATACGGCAAGACCGTGCCTGAGGTGAGTGACGAACCCCTAGGATCAACCTGGTACAACAAGTTGACCCTTCTCCTTAATTTAGACTGCAGAGAACTTCCGGTATGATCAGCATGATAATTGACCCAGACTCTAATCGATTCCATACTCACGATCTGTTCAGTGCTTTGGCCACTGGCGAGAAGGGCTTCGGCTACGAGAACTCCGCTTTCCACCGTGTCATCAAGGACTTCATGATTCAGGGTGGTGACTTCACAAAGGGTGACGGCACTGGTGGCAAGTCTATCTACGGCAACAAGTTCAAGGATGAGAACTTCAAGCTGCGCCACACCCGTCCCGGCCTCTTGAGTATGTATATGATCCGACCATCAATCATGAAACGAATTTAACAGGTTTCTCAGGCATGGCCAACGCTGGCAAGGACACCAACGGCTCCCAGTTTTTCATTACCACCGTTATCACCGGATGGCTCGATGGCAAGCATGTCGTCTTCGGTGAAGTTCTCGAGGGCATGGATATTGTCTACAAGATCCAGGATGTCCCCGTCGGTGGTGGCTCCAAGCCCCAGAAGCCCGTCAAGATCGTGAAGAGCGGAGAGCTCGAGATGGAGTCGGAACCCGAAGACAAAGGTAGCCGCGACGAGCTGTAAATGCAGCACGCTCCTGTTATACTCTTGTTTTTTTTGCTGCTCGGCGACGGTGAGCTGATGCGTGCTTTCTCTTAAGAATACGACGACTATCCGACCGATGAAGCGCCAGTGGACTCCTACTCTTTTTCGATGCGGCCCATGCTGATCTTCTTGGTGCTGGTGGCGATCGTCGGATTCTACTTCTACCGTCGTCGTAACCAGCAGGGAAATGGCGATGACGACTATAAGGATTACTTGTAGATCCTCCCAAGTGTTTCATGAGCTTCTTGATATCATAGGTAGAAAAAACAAGACGTTTTCTCCGTTATAACAGCAGGCAAAGATGAATGTAGCCGGTGTAGTAAAGCAATTCTTAACTTCGCTGTTAGTCCAATCGCATGGTTATATTTGGCGTTACAACTTGCATTGAGATTCTATTGACACAATACAATGCTACTTCAATAATTGTATGATGGTGATGCTGGCGCGATGTGTATTCAGAACGAATTCACTTACATACGTACCCCCCCCTTCATGAAGGGGCAGTGCCAAGCCGAGGACACAGCTCACGGTCAAACGGGAGAAAATGGAGTTATCCCCAAAATCGATATCCTACAAAAGGATATGGTGAGAACCGAGATGTGTTGTTCACAGACCTCATTAGTGGCGCCTTCGGGTCATCTTCACTCGGTGGCGATCGCTGCTGCTTGAGGTTCCTTTCTCTTAGGATTGCATCCATCTCATTTGCAAAGAAAAAATAAAACGAGGAATAGACGGGGCTATTTCTTGCTAATGACCAAGTTCAGATCAGCCGTATGTCTGAAATAGCTGGGAGACTGATTCATGGACCGAAGGTACCCCCAAAAATCCTTTCATCACATCATGTCGGGATCCCACCAGAAGATACAACGAGGGTAGCTCGTTGAGTATGCCCTCGTGCTGTCTCGACAGATCAAGATCCTTTGTGACGCCCAGGAGTTGTTTCAGCATACGGAGCGAGTACAGTACAGCATGGATTTGCGCCAGAAGGTGAAGATCTGCCCACTCAGTGCATTTACCAGCGAAGCCATGGGCGAGGAAGTGTTCCAACTTGCTGGCACTTGGGATTGTTGTGTTACTAGAACTGTTCCGGTAAATCTCCGATAGGGCGAACATCACCCAGAAGCTGGGCTGCGCCTCACTACCAAAAACAGAACGCGCCAGATGAAGACGTCTACTGAGCAAGTCTAAGTCCAAAGCGATGGCTTTGGCTTGACTGAGAGTGACCTGCTCTGGGACGATCCGGCGACCTCTGCGTACAAACTCATGGATGGCAGGGAATTGACGCGCTGCAGGTTGAGCTAAATTGAGAAGGGAATACCCAAGAGCTCGATATATTCTTCCCTGTTCCCATGCGCATTGTCTGGCATGGTCCTCGGGCAAGATTCCTAGGTAGATGTGCGGTCGAATATCTTCTCCCCAACAATAGGTCTCTGGAAGCTTGTATTGCCAAAACAGTTCGGAAACCCGGGGATCCAATGCAAGAGCGCTTGGAATACCCTGTAATGACATATGTTGATCGGAGTCGTCAAGGTATTCTTGTAGAAATTCATTGAAGCCAATGACGGACGCCGTCCCGAGGTCTTCTTTCGACCGGCGTACTAGATCTGAAAAACCACGGTGCGGATCTTGCGTCAACTCATAGGCGAATCGTTGCAAACTTCTTAACCCCAACCGGACACAAATCTCATGAGGATGTATTCTTAGTCCTCGAATCTCCGATGAGGTTAGATCGGGTGTATCGTCAAGAAATTCCAAAGAGTTGAGCAAGACAAGTGATCCATGTTGCCCAAGGTCATGGACCGCCAGATCTGAGTCATTTGTGAGCACGGCCGAACCTGTTAACCTTGTTATGCGAGCGCAGTCGAGATCCGCTTCTCCGGGGACCATGGTTGTAATTTTGGCCCAAGGGTATTCTCCCTCCAGCTGAGCCACACATGGATGAGTCGTTGTCATCAGCTTCTTGCTCCACCGATTAGTAAGATCCTCATATACCGCAGAGACCATGAATGGGTTCTCGGGTAAATTCTTCCACCGCGAAGGAAGGTGCCGGCGACGCCAAATCTGCGCTGGTTGTATGGCATCCGCCTTGCGGTGTCTGTTGGCGGTCGGTGAAATTGGCCTCTGCCGACAAGACTCTAGCTTTTGTCGAGATTTTTCAATTCGAGCCAAGCGAGTCGCTCGTTTGGAGATGGGCAGAGCGCCATCAAAGCATATTTGATGTATTTCAACTCCCCGATCTTTCAATTGCAATAGGAAACTCACAACCCCCCGGCTAACCTCGTCACAAGTGGGTTGAATGTCCAGCGCATCGTATGCGATATCTGCCCAGGCCAATAATCGGTAGTAGACATGGTACACCAGACTTGGCCCGTCAATGACCACAGATCGGATGTGAGGGGGGCCACCTAGAGTGACTGAATCCCCACTCAACACCACAGTATCAGTGTATTGAGAAAGGTGTTTAGTGAGGGAAGGAATTCCCATGGCCAAAGGGTCAAAATGGTGCTGAAGTACTAATTATTTTTGTGTCATTCGCTTGCATTGGCAGAAATATAGGGCGGCTTGACAAGGCAGAATAGGAAAGGCGGTCACAACTGAGATGGAAAAGGGCAGGATTGACCCAGGCCTACTGATATCTTCTCACCGTAGATCCTCCGCACCATGACATGAACTCAATTCTTACTAACAAAGCTGATCATATCAGGTTTCACTTTCGGCAATGTCATGCACGCTTACGATACATCTCAATTGGGTTCCACCAATGGTACTGAAGGTCATGATCAGTACAACCTACTGTAGGGAGAAGCATGCTACCATACCTCTGGCCCCAACCCGATCCTAGATTTTCATCATGGAGATGTGATGAGACAGGTGCTTGTCATTACACAACTCCATCTTTGCTAGTAAAGCTTGTAGTTCCATGGTACTATTTTTGTTTCAATGTTCCGAAAGTCACTTGAAAGAAGCTGACTCCCACGCATGAAAGTGTTGTTTCCATTTTGAGTGATAGTCTAGTTACCTTGCAAAGTGAACAAGACATTCTAGCAATCGTAAATACCCGAGTTCATCAAAATTTGAAAAGCATGTCAGATATGTGTCAGCGAGAGACCTCAGGAGAGGTCTAGGGTACACATTAATGAGATAATACCAGTCCGAACTACTTGGAATCTCAGTCGCTATCCACAGGTCGCCTGATATGCATAAAATCGCCAGTCTGATAGATCAACGATGGTGTAATGCGCGCAATCTTCCATTTCCCATCGACTTTCACAAATTGATGTTCCATGTAGGTGCGTCCATCGCTAGTCTCAGTGATTGAGCCCGACGTGTCTCGATGTTCATCGTCACGGCGACCGTGACTAGCTAGCTGTTGCCATTCCACGACGATCTCGCCTTCTCCTACATACTTAAAGTATGGTTGAGCGAGGAGGTGCTGTGTTGCCAGTGGCTTCAAGCCCAGATGTTCGGCAGACAGCCATTTAGAGGCGAGTTCATGCGCAGTGTATTCTTCTCTTCCCCACCCAGACACTATCAATGTGTAGTCGACTGTGACTTTTGGAGCCAGCGCGGCAAGTAGTCGGGGGAAGCTCTATTTCGGGTAGAATTCAGTGTCAACCAAAATTTTATAGATTGCCCGGAGGGGAATCAGACTTTCCGATCATAACCATCCGCCCAGACCCGAGCCGTCTGAACAATAGCAATGTAATCTTGAAATCGAAGATTGTCTGGTATGTAGATGTCGAAGAGATCAGACATGGCAAGAGACCTGTAAAGAGATAATGAGATAATAACATAGCAAGTACTGTCGACATCTCCTGGTGTTTAAATACCCCGCACGTCGCGAAGCTCTACCATGACGGAGAGGGAAGTGCCAAGTAGAGGATATTCGGCATTTCCGACAGCTCATATATTAATATGCGGGGAAATCGGAGGAGAAGGGCGGTTGGTGTCGAGTGGCGCGGCAAGATGAAAGCTGGCAATTGCCGACCATTTTCGTTCTCTCTTATTTACTGGCTTCTTACTCCATACTCCATACTCCATACTCTCTCGCTCTTCTTCAACCTCTTTTCTGTGAATCAGCCCGAACAATTATGCAATCCTCTTTTTCTCTCAGAACAGATATCTATCCGCCCATCGATCCCGGAATCCTCGCGGGGTCTTTGGAAGGCAAAAATGCTCTGATTACCGGTTCTGGGAGAGGAATTGGGCGTGAGATGGCGCTGGCATTGGCAAAGACCGGTGCCAATGTGGCCATCACTGGACGGACAGCAAGCGAAGTCAATGCAACCAAGGAGGAGATCCTGCGACTGGGATCAGTAAAGGCCATTTCTGTCATGGCAGACGTGCTATCCCGCGATGATCAAAATAGGTTGGTCCAGCGTGTGGAGGCTGAACTCGGAGCAATCGACATTTTCATAGCCAATGCCGGTTCGAACATCTTCCAGCCTTTTCACTTGACTGATCCTGAGAGTTGGTGGGATGTTATGGAGTTGAATGTTCGGGCGCCTGTAGAATTGACCAGGCTTGTTCTTCCATCTATGCGGGCGCGCAACACAGGCACGATCATATATACGTCCTCCCGCGCGGCGACAGCGGATTTGCCATGGACAACAAGCTACAATTGTGCCAAGACTGCTATTACTCGGTTTGCTGGAACACTTCAAGCAGAGCTAGAGCAGGTCCAACGGATTGAATCCGGTGTTCCCAACGGGATTTGCGTGTTCAGTATCCACCCTGGGGAGGTCGATACTAACCTCCATGTCACGGCCTTTCCCGAAAAGACAAAACGAGAGGCCCCTTATGTCATCGAACATATGGACAAGATAGGATCAAAGAGGCCTCACTTCTCCGGGAATCTTCCAGCTTGGACGTGCGTCTGGCTCTGCACGGGAAAGGGTTTAGCACTGAAAGGGAAATATGTTGACTGTACCCGAGATGTGGAGGAACAGGTCGCTGCGGTCAACGTCAAGGATTGAGAATATATATGAAGATATATTATATAGCGAAAATTCCCGCCAAAAACCTAAGCATCATTTGAATTGTTCCAACTTTTACCAAGAATTGACCAATAAATTAGGTATAAATGTCTGATTCACTTCCTGACTCTTTGGCATAAGTGTACAACCAACTTATCTCCAATTGCATGGTTTCTATGGTCGCATTTCCACAGCAAACGGGACTTGAAGCATTGAAAATCGTATTGAAATAGATGTAACAGTATTGAATTGAACGATTGAATGCACGGAACATAGATCATTTCATTAACCTAGATCAACATTTGATGGATAATCCAAGCTTGCATTCTGTGACTACTTGTTGCACAAGGATAACATAACAAGCATATTCATGCCGATGGAGACCCCACTTGGTTGGGTCGATTCTGGATCGATTGAAGTTGACCTCCGAGGGTTACTTAGCCATACCAAATTGACCCTGTCGAAGCTCGGACTCCTCCAGGGCCGATTCAATATGTCTGTTCATCTTGTGTGCCACTGACTGTAGGGAGCAAGACACGATAGCATTGACAGCCACGACCACGGAGATCGCAATCCAGACATATTTCCAGGAATATGCCACAGCTATCGCTTGCGCCGCACGGATCTCGGGCATCCATTCCTTGCGTATTCCATTCACCATATCCAGCGCATCGGGGTTGGAGCTGAGTAGAGCTGCCACCACATCCGCAGTGAGTTTTGCTTCTCCTACTTTAGATAGGGCCTGTCCAACCTCGCGGCCGAGTGCGGAACCAATTTTGTTGTTGTAAATCGCGGTAAAAATCGTGATACCAACAGTTCCACCTAAGGCACGGCATGCGATACTAATGGTTCCTGCCGTGCCAAGGAGGAAGGAGGGGACCGAAAGTGCTAGTGCAGTTACTATAAGGCGCGTCAGCTTGCTTATACACGTTTTGTGAATCATATGAGATTCCCTACCCGGAATGACGGTCGTCACGGCGGTACCAATTCCGAACAGGGCAGAAAAGGCATAAGCCCAGCTTAATCGACTAGGAGTAACAATGGCCATGAGTCCTGTTGTATTCCATGTTAGAGCCCCGAGCTGATCGCACTGCTCCATGATGTCACTTCTTACCAGTGAAAAGACTGCACCAGAGAAGAGCACAGACTAGCATAGTACGGTATGACTTGGTGCGAGCCATGATCCAGCCGGCTGGCAGGCAACCAAACGCCGATGTTGCGAGGTAAGGTGTAAGAACTGTGGTAATTTTGATGGGGTCTGTGGTAAACATGTCTGCAACTTGTTGTGCAAAAAGAACGTTGACACCTAGGAGAAGCATTCCGTCGACTATGCAGACAAATAGGAGTAAGGGAAAATTGCGAGATTGAAACATCCGGTGATCGAAGATACCCTGCGAGGTCGAGAAGCGTTCATAAAGGCCGAATGCCACCAAGCCAATGCAGCCTGCAACTAAGGTTCCGATGATGCGGCCAGATGACCAAGGATAAGTCGTACCACCCCATGTCAAAGCGATGATTAGGGAGGCAATTGAACCTGTGAACAAAATGATTCCAAGGTAGTCCACCTGATACAGCAGATCCCGAATACGGCTTTGCTGACGACGAAGACTGGGCGGGGGTGGATGGTAGAAACAGCTGACCAACGCGGCCGACATACCGTACACGAAGGCATTCAGATAGTATGACCATCTCCATGTGTCATATTTCACAAATGCACCGGCCGCTAAAGTTCCGGTGATCACTGCGCAACTAGCTAAGGCTTGAGAAAAGCCTGTGGCCCATGGTCGAAGTTTGTTCGGTGTCACTTCTTGTGCGGCTGGAATACCCATTATCTGGGTAAGAGCGATATAGTCAGATGAATGGATCAAGACACATAAGCAAGAGGGATAGAGAGAGTGTGAGAGAACTTACACAACCGGAATTCGCCATGCCGGTGAGAATGTTGCCAACGATCACAACAGGCGTGCGTTGCGCTGACCCGGAAACTATCGAGCCTACCACTCCGAGCACACTCGCCATGACGATGAACCATTTCTTGCCAAATCTGTCACTAAGAGATCCCTGCATGTGTGTAAGACCCTTCCTCCAAAAGTAAGTGAATGAGCTTACCAAGACCGGCCCAAAAGCTAAGGTGACCAGAAGGTTCGCATTTGCGATCCATGAAGCAAGGGCAGAATCCCCCAAACTTTCTACCTGGAAATGAATGATCGTATTGGTCTAGTGGGTAATGAGTTTCCGAGTGTACTTTCAAAAATAGGAAGTGCCTAGGGGTTGCGGGTATGACCTTGGATAACATACTGTATTAGAAATGGCAGCGCAAGTATTAGAAACACTTAACGCGAGGATTGCCACGAGCGTCCGCCATGTAACGTTGTAAGCCGTTGGCTCTTCCTCTAGAGCATCATCAAGGACGACTTCATGGTGTGACTCGCTCGCCTGGTCCGATTTCATATTGCAAGATTGGGAACGCTTAAAGAGGGCACTATTCACAACAGAACAGGCCCAGCTGGCCCTTTTATTCTCAACATAAAGGCTACTATTTGATCAACATCCAGGGGTTCCCCGGATTTTGCAACTCGGCGAATCCACAAAATTGTGGATAACCCGAGCTTTTTAGATCGGGATCCGCAGACCAATCAACGCAGACTGGATTATCCGAGCGTGAAGGTTAGTGCGGGGAATAGTAATTCGTATTCATAGCCGAGGGCGCTTTGGCTCAGTGTATTGTCAAAGTAGTTGCCGGAGTTGAGCGTTCGGAACCTATCTGATTTGCGCTGACCTCACCTCGATGACACGGACCCATCGAGTTCGGAGGCCTGACCATCCGTTCAGATATAGAACATGGAACATCCGAAGGGAAAATGTTAGAATTTGACAAAGTCTGAGACCTGGATCCCCCGGCTAATGGAGTTGGACGGCAAAACCATTGGCCTGGATAACCCTATTCGGTTTTGATATCATAAAGCTATCTGAGCTTGGCGCACGGAAGGAGCAGGATTTGGACTAGCGGATTGGTCTCTCTGCTACGTGCTAGACGCCATCCTGATTCCTGCAGGTGTGATGACTCCACTTTCCAACGCGACCCAGTTTTGCATCTTTTCTGACACTTGGCGACCTTAATGATCCATCATTCGGATCACCCAAACTCCGCGCATCCAAGCATACTTCAATCGAACCTGGCCTAATGTTTCACTACAAACTCCAAGCCCATCGTGCCCAATTTGGCCCTTGGTCCCGTTTCTGTTGAATCAATAAAGTTGAATCGAATGGCCGAAAACTGGCAGATATTATTATGATGGCTATATTACAGGGCGTCATTTGGTCGCATTGAGCATTAAGAGCGGCGTCAGCAGGTGTATGTCAACCGTTGGCCACCGTTTCAGAGTTCCATGCAAGTTGGACACGACATCCAAAACTTTTGGTCTATCGACCTGACAACTGGCTCTTCCACTGACTTGGGGGTGTAGTTGAATGACTGACACTAGACTCCCCATCCCAGCTCAATGGCTCACTCTGTACAACAGTTTCCGAAACAACAGTGATATTTTTCGAGGAAGAATCACGCTCGATGAGAACGTTCTCGTCACTGCCCCATGCAGACGTTTGCATATGTGATGGCCCTGCGGCATTCATCTTACCCTTTTTAATTTTCCCTTCATCGACGTTCGTCAGGGTTTGCAAACCTCGACTGGAGAGTGGATATGACTGTCCTGAAGGTTTGGCAGCGGAACTGAACAACTGGGAAAGACCGATCCTGCTGAAGCCCTTACGAATAAGGGGCTGAACAATGGGCAGATTCGAGACAACAATCGAGACAAATGTCTCGCGACAGGCCCATTTAGAGCCCGTTGACGCACCATCGGCCCCTGACTAGATTGGTACGTCAGTCAGAATGCACATACAATCGTTTGTTCATAAGGAGTAAGTCCGTTCTGGCAGAAGAACCGTGGAACTCACGCTGATAATAGAAACGGCTCGAATGATAGCCGCCGCAATGACGAATGCCGCTCCAGAAAAGAGGGCCACGAGGGGAATCTTTCGCTTTAGGTTGATCTTTACAGCCCAAAGAAGAGGGAGTGGAATCGACAAAAGATATATGTCTGTGACAATGTCGAGAATCACGACAACCATAACATACACCGGTGAATTTGTTGGCTGACAGTACTCTATGCAAAGCTCGTTAATGAGGAACACTGCACGTTATACAACATCGCCACACTCACTGCCCGGATTAGGATTAATTTGCCAGAATGCATGAAAGGGTTGGCATGATAGCAAAAGTGACAACTGCGTTGCGAGGTACGTCACGCCCAAAATGACATATGCCAGTCTGACCCTGGCTGGGAGATTTTGAAGACCAGTCCTGTAATACCTTTAGCATTTCTGTTCATGAAACTCGTTTCGTGAAGAGTTGTTCAACATACGTCAATCGAGAATAGAAGATTGCCAGACTGCACTTGACCAACCAGAGACTTGCCACAAAAAGCGACCATCCAGCGACCTGAATCTTTGATCCAGCAACGCGATTTAACCACTCAGTAGAGTTATACTGAAGCGTTGCTCGTTGTTCAGTCGTCATGTAGCTATTTGTCAAGCCCTCATAGTTAGCAACAACGAGGTAAGCTGCCACCGTCTCTGAGGCGAAGAAAAACTGTCTCAATCAGCATGTCAGACAGTACTGGTCGGAGTGGAGTAGGGATAACTAACGCCCGCTAATGGCATAAAATAATCATCAAGCTGGAAGTTGGCCGGTCCTACCAGTGTCCATCGTACAAAGATGCGAACAAGGATTATGGCCAAAGCCAAGGATAGCAAGACCCAAGCCTCAACATTGCTCGCCATTGCTACACGTCTCGAGTAGCGCACGAGGTAGATGGCGAGGTGGTATGTGATGAAGACAGGGGTTGCAAGCTTGAAAGGAGTTAAGAATATTGAATTTCCTCTTCACTTCTTTTGACGGGATCTTTCAGCCACAATCCATTGTGCCCGGTTTGTTAAACGACGATCGGCGTCTTAGTACATAGACTTTACCATTTTAATCGCAGCGTCGAGGATCATAACCGAACTGGTAGAATTCGTAAGCTCGGTGATAGCGTGGCGGCCCGACGGCTGAAGCCTTCCCGAGCACGTTGCTCCACTTAACTCCACGCTTGACAGGGGCAGTGGAATCTGGTGGCGGTCTCGCCAAGAACCGGCCAACTTAGCCTCGTCTAAATGCAGTAATTGGTTGCAGATTACGGAGTCGTTGCACACTTGACCGACACTCTTAACCTCAGGGGCGTTTCAGGGGTTACCCCGCTGCAGTGTTCAACGTTCAACGTGTTTCCGTCGGTCCGGTGGAAGAAAAAGCATATATTCTCGTGCATATCCTCGCAAAGAAACACTGCCGGTTGAATGTGCTTCAGATTTTTCTTCGTGCCTTTCGTACCACACGGTGTTTGGTCGCAATGTCTCCCTTTGAGTTCGTGATCGTTGGCAGTAAGTGCCCTTTGAAGAGTTGACCCAATTCGCAATGACAGGAGATCTTCCAATGATCGACGCCATCGGAAGAGTCACCTGACTGATGATTCCACAGGTGGCCCAGCTGGTAGCGCCCTCGCTGCTCAACTGGCCAAATCGCCTGCTCAACCCAGTGTCCTTCTCCTGGAGGCAGGTGAGAGCAAAGAGGATCGTAATCTCCGCGTAGACGGGCAGCGTTTCACCACATTTCAGGACCAGTCCATGAACTGGGGCTATAAGACTTCCCCGCAGAAAGATTGCAATGATCGTGAGATTGACTACAGTCGCGGTCGGTGCATGGGCGGATCCAGTGCCATCAACTTCGGCGTTTACAGTGTCGGCGCACGTGACGACTACCAAGAGTGGGCGCGTATCGTTGGCGATGAGGATTTTGCGTGGGAAAATATCCAGAGGAGGTTCAAGGAGCTGGAAACTTTTCATGGAAAGATCCCGGAAGGGTTGAGTAAGAAGTATGCGGATCCAAAGTCGGAGGATCATGGCAGTGAAGGCCCGTTGCACGTAGGCTTTGCCCGCGAGTGGGAGAGAGATTTCACGGAACTCTTGGATGTTTTTGAGGAAGCTGGATTTCCCCTCAACCCAGATCACAACTCGGGAAATCCAATTGGAATGTCAGTGTTGATCAATTCGGCGTCAAACGGACTGCGCTCCACGGCGGAGGATCTTGTGATTGGGTATGAGAAAGACAATTTGACCATCATTACTGGGGCACCGGTGCAACGTGTTCTCCTGGAAGGGAAGAAGGCCGTGGGTGTTGAATCAAACGGCAAGAAATGTGAGGCCCTTAAGCCGTCGTTGAGATTTACTACGACGAGATCTGTGAAGACCGTATACTGACAGATCGGTGCCCACAGACTACGCCACCAGGGAAGTTATCTTGTCCGCCGGCTCGCTGAATGACCCTCGCATTCTGATGCATTCCGGCATTGGCCCCGCCACTCAACTTAAGGCCCATAACATTGATGTTGTCCTGGACGTTCCTGCCATCGGTCAGGGGCTTCGTGATCATTGCTTTGTGCCCATGGTGAACACTCGTACCGACAGCAGCACGGATCGAAAGTCTTTCTATGGTTCGCAGGCAGCTATGGATGCGGCGCAAAAGCAATGGCAGGAGAACGGAACCGGGCCATGGGCGAAATTTGCCTGTGAGCTGGGTATTGGATGGTTCAAGCTCACCGAGCAACTAACCTCCTGGCCAGAATTCCACGCCCTCTCGAAAGACGAACAGACTTATCTTCTCCAGGAAACTATTCCACACTACGAAATCATCACACATTTCCCCATCCACTGGTTTATTCCGGAATTTCCTCCCGAGGCGCTAAATTATTCCTGTTTACTTGTCTTCTTGTTCAACGCGCAGACTCGTGGAGAAGTTACACTGCAGTCAACAGATCCCGATGCTCCGCTCCGGTTCAACCCAAAATTCCTTGCGCATCCATTCGATCGTCGGCTCGCGGTAGAGGCCCTTCGGGACTCTTTCCGGATCGCCAAGCATGAGTCATACACGAAGGATAATTTGGCCGAGCTGGCGATGCCCAAGAGCGAATCAGACGAGGACCTTCTGGAGTATTGGCGCCAGAACATCTCTTCCAGTTGGCATATGACAGGGACTGTGAAGATGGGCAAGAAGGGTGACTTGGATGCCGTCGTCGACCCTGAATTCAAGGTGAAAGGCATTGAAAACCTAAGGGTCGCTGATATGGCCGTTGTACCAGTGTTAGTCAATGCCCATGTTCAGGCTACGGCCTATATCACTGGTGTAAGTTGCGCGGAGAAATTGGTTAAGGAGTACAACCTTGCTTAGAGACTAGTGTTAGACATAGTACAGAAACCAATTGCACCTCTAGAATCATCCATATATTTGTCTGTTATTGCCAATTTGCGGCTCATTAGGTAGAAAGAATCATTAGCTGGTACGATCAATGGCGAACTAATGGTCGTTCTATACCTTTATCATTCCTTAATTACGGCTTCTTTCAAACCGTGATATACGACGACTCGGCTTTCAGATTCTTTTGTCGAGTCGCTGAATTTTCTTGTCTATTATAAATGATAAGTATTGGGTAATATCACAAGTCTTCTTTCCTCGGTGGATAAGGAGTAGCGGAGTAGAATGGATGGATGCTAGCGATGACCAGGATATTTTCCAAGGGAATTCCGCTTGTCATGTCTAGGTTTGATCACATATGCCATGGAGAACTAATCTGGGAGTGACGGGTCATGGGTTGGGAAGGAAGAGAGAGGGAAAGTGTGTTTGCGTTGCGATTGATCTCTACGAGGCCCAACCACCGGGCTTTCAGTTGTCCACGGCATTTTAAATAAGGCTTGAAGGGGCATTCAGGAGTTGAGATTCTTCTTACGCAGTTGCTTCAGGTGTAATGGTTCCCCTCGTACCATTGTGGCTTTTGACGGCCAAAAGTCTACACTCTTAATCAGCGGTCTTTGGCCCGACCTTTGAGGCAGCAAGCAATGCAACAATTACTGAGAAACGAACCAAACCACGCTTCTCAAGCGAAGAATCCTTGACGGCCCGATAGGGCAGCAGTTGGAATTTCCTTTTATCAAAGAATGGTGAAGAAGAAGAAGAGCAGGAGGAGAAGTGCTGATCTACCTAAAGAGGGGGATTCATTTGACTGAGAGCAACGATCATGTATAATATGGCCTATGGGCGCCTCAAGCCTGGTACCTGGCCTGACTATGGCCTTATTCTTGCAAATATCCTAACCGCTCTGATCAAAGCCTATGATACCGCATGCTGCACATTGACTTCGTTCACTGAAGTGAAATACGGGCGTCTGATGTTCGATCTTAAACGACCTTCCACCTTTAACACTATCAGGCTGAGCGACTTATAGACTCAAGAACTCATCAATCAGATCGGATGGCACGTCGAAGTAGTCAAACATGACAATTCCAATCCTCTTACCCTTCTGCTCCTTCAAAAAAGGGACAAGGCGCTGGTTAACGCCTCCTTGAGGAGTCAAAGTGCCGTTTCCAACAGCCATGATCTTTGGCCACACCGGAGGTACGTTATCAGTGTTTTCGCTGGATGCCCAAGTCCAGAAAAGACTGTCCGGGTGCTCAATGGTAGCCTTGACAATGTGACTAGAGGTAGCATTGTACTTCCATTGGATGTTTTCTGTCGCGGTAGATCCCGCCGGGGGTGTGGGCTCGTAATAGTCTTCAATATAGGCGGTCAGATTTTTCTCCTCATTATAAGTGAGAACAATATTTGGATCATTGTCGGTCCACAGGCTTGGAGAGAAGTGAAGGCCTGGCATCGCGGCCGTGTAGGAGTCCGCCAATTGGTCAAGGTCGAAACGGCGCATCAAGGTGATCTTTCCGCGCGCTTCGCCAAGCGTTCCAAGTTCATTCTTCTTCTGAACGAAGTACTTCTGCGCGACCGGGGAGGTTAGGGTGTTGAAGAGCTTGAGCTGGATTGACGCGTCGTTGGACGCGTATTTGGCTGTCGAGCCCTCGTACTGGAGAGATAGGAATAGGGTCTCGGACGGATGGTCATCGAGCCACTTATAGAATCCAAAGAGTACATCATCCAGGGTTGCGATCTCAGAAAGCAGAGCCTCCGAGTGGTAGAAGATTATTGTCGTGTTAGTGGGATCAAACGCGTAACGCAAGTCAAATGCGCGGATACCCCTATTAAGCATGTCAATCCAAGACAGTTCTTGACAACGGAAGGTCTCCGGCACCGGAACTGTCACCTGGTTGAGGTCGGTGATGCCTAGAAGAGAGGTTCGAGTGGCCTGGCTGTAGTTCCAAGTCGCGCTGTCGTGGGTGCCAGGGATGTTCATGTGGATCAGTTGAGTGTCATCCTTGTAATTTTTCATCCACTCCGCCTTGCTTCCAGTCTCTTTCACATAGTTGCCAAAAATAGGGGTCGCGTCAGCGAGCACCTTCTTCAGAGCAAAAGATTCCAAAGACGACGAAAAGACTGGCGAAGCCCACGTGGCCACCATGGCCAGGGACAACAGAGAGGCGAGCATGGCTTAACAATAGTTGGGATGAAGAGAATGGGGGAAAAAACTCACTTGGTCATATAGGAGTTATAAATGAAGCTCCCCAGCCAGCGTTCCGAAACCCGTGAAGAAACGTGCTAGAGAGAGAGATGTTGTACAGTCCACCACTGACAGCCGACACGCCACGTCCCCACTATCATTTTGGTCAACATCCTGACTTTGACGCCACATTGCTTTTCGGCTAATTTAGCGCTGAACGTGCCTCACGGTGGCCCCATTTCTCTGCATCAGCGTGTCCCTGACAGATTCCGTCCCCCACGTGTGGTCAAGCCGATGTGCCGACTGGTCGCATAGAAAGTGGGGATCCCGGGCTTTAGCCGACCTCCAATTCCCGACCTCTTTATAGTCAACCTCACGCGCAGCTATGTTTCAATTAACAGACTTGTGGTATATTTTCTCTTTTTCATATCCGGACATCATGCGTGGTGCTCGTACTGCCGTCGTTCTTGGGGCCATCGGCCCCGCCCTTGCTCTGAGCCCCTTGGACACTTTTTACCCGCCGACTCTTAATGATACCTCCTACATTTCGAATACCTCCATCGGCACTTATGGTGGGATCTACAAGGCTCCTATCAATGGGCCCACCGAGGGCACTCCCTATGGAACCTATGACTACTGCTCGATGCCCCACCCTCGTACCAATGAGTATGAGCTTCCCGAGCCGATCGCCAAGGGCTCCGGCAAGGGAAAGCTTGTTTACCTTGAGTACCTGCAGCGTCACCAGCGTCGCTCCCCATACAATATTCTACCTGGCGGCGAGGTAAGTTGATGCGACCCAAACAATCAGACCAAGTAACTAAGTTGAATATTCGGCAGAACCAAGCTTACGAGTGCGATAATGTCCGCCCGTACCTTTATGCCGGACCCAGCTCCAATAATGGCATCCAGCCTATTCCCATGTACGCTCAAACGTACCAGGATCCTACCAACCCCTTCACTCCTGGTGTAAATGGAACTTGTCAGTACCCGCAGATTACCATTGGCGGGGTCCAAGACGGCTTCCAGCATGGCAAAGATCTTTGGGCTGTCTACGGTAAGAAGCTTGGCCTTATCCCCGATGCGCCTAACAGCCGTGTCTGGTTTCGATCTAGCGACTCTGCTCTTACCCAGGGCTCCGCCGGTGCTGTTCTACGAGGCGTCTGGCCTAAATACGATGGTGCTCTTCCTTTGCACCAGATGGTATCCTCAGTTGACACTGTTAACGAGGGGTACTCTTGTGGCGCCATCGACACTACACTTGCTGAACTTGAGGCAACCAGCGAATGGAAAGCGCACTTGACCGTTACCGCTGACCTACGCTCTAAGCTTGGCTCTATGCTCGGCGCTACCTCCAGCTCGTGGCAGGATACCTTTGACCACTTCTCGGATAACTTCCAGGCTCGCCTCTGCAATGGCTATGATCTGCCTTGCAGCACCTCTAACTCCTCTGCCTGTGTCACTATGGAAATGGCCGAGGAGGTCTTCCGTGCTGGTGACTGGGAGTGGAACTACTACTGGCGCACCAACGCGTACGTTAAGAAGTACATCCAGGTCGTTGAGGGTCTTTTCATCCCCGAGATCGTTACTCGTTTACAGACTGTTTTGGATGGTAACTCCAGTCTTGATTACTCTCATACATTCATTCACGACGGTGATATTGGTCCTATTTTGGGTGCTCTGGGAATCAACGTTCTCCGCTGGCCCGCCATGGCTTCTAATATTGCTTTCGAGATTTGGTAAGCTGCTCTTGACGGGAACCATTTCTTTGGTCATTTTACTAATCCTTTTTCAGGGAAACGGAGGGTAAAAAGGATCTCTACGCTCGTGTTTTGTATAGCGGACAGCCCATTCAGACTATCCACGGAAGCCTCGAATGGCTGTCTCTCTCCAGCCTCATCGACATCCTGACCCCCTATGTGCCCGAGGACATCACTAGCCTTTGCGGCTAAGCCATGGCACAGCTATGGCTTTCAAGCAGGGAATGTCTCTCTGAAACATGTGACAGTTGATCTAAATCAATACCAGTGCTGAAGCCAAGTTGGCATTAGTATGTTTCTATATTATCATATGTAGGTAACAGTATTATCAATATATCAGTACACGAGAACCAGATTGTGTTTCGGTAAAGCTAACAAGCTCAGTCGCTGTACACTAGGGACCAGAACTAAAATTGGCTAGTCCTATAGAACTTATGGAGGTCTTGGCCCTACCATTACGCCCATCCGCAGATAGGCCTACTTATAGTCTACTCAACCACTCAAACCCCTATTAGATAGGAAATTAGTAATTAAATAGTATATAATAGTAAAAATAATAATCTAAGATAAGAAGGAATCGACGGCAAACCTGACTCATCGATAAGTGGATATCTAGACTTCTCCAATCTTTTTGATCCTATGTATAGTTTCATAAAGTAATACTCAAAGATATATAATATAAGAAAGAATAACTGAATAAACTAATTCCAACGTAAGCCTTTGCATTCAACATGTAACTTTCGTAATATCTGTAGTAGCCGGAAAGGGCTATCAAGAAATAGTTCAACATCACGAATAACCGCAATTAGCCCTAAAGTTGTTCACATAGGAAGGAAGAGCTTTCTCCCAAAGGTCCCGCTTTTTGAGATATTCCATCTCTTTTCGACAGATATCCTCGCTAAACAGCGGAGCGACATCTCGAGCATGGCTTATAATCACAGTAAAGATTTGGCCTTTAGCACAAGCGGCATACTTTGGAAATGCTTTGGTGTCCTTGCAAAAGTTTACGTTCTTTGTCATTTGACCACACTGGCTTTCAACCGACTTCATCGCTTCATCTGTGATCCGGAGAAACATCTTTCTGCGATTTGGCTGAAGACCCACATTGCGGCTAATTTTATCAATTGCCGGCTTCAAAATTTCGTCGCTGAGTAGACTGGTGTATTCGCCCACCACAACTGGTTGGCAACCCTGGCTGCAGAGGCTTTTGTAGTAGTGATCGTAGGCAGCGTCTAGCTTGGGACCAATTTCGCCGGGAATTTTCTGGCAGGTAGGTCCGATAATATCGGCAGCCCAGGTTGTAATCAAGAGGGCAGCTAGAACAGCGAGCGTTTTCGATACCTTGAGTCTCATCTTTCTAGGTTTTGAAATTGGTATCAGTGATGGGGTATGGTTTCCAGTCCGAAGAAGTAAAGTTGGACTTTCTGAGTGTTTGATTCTAAATAAATACCATCTATTTGGTTTCTAGCTGGCTATATATGTTAGACACTGTGGCAATTTCATTCATGATATTCAACCATTTTTGGTTTTCAATTGGATTATTTTGATGCTCATTTAGCAATTAAAACACTCCTGGATGGTGACAGTATTGCCAAGACAATCGCCAAGAACTCCGTAATTTATAAATGGCTTGGCCTACCGGGCTCGTATCGCGAACCGGTCATCTAGTTCGTACATTGCCATGGAGTGGTAAGATCATTCATGGGACATGCGACCGTGGTACTAGATTTTTTATTTGCAATAATCTCATCCACATATAGCCTTGACTTCCAGCACTAGAGGAGTGAAACTTCTTTTCGTATCACACGAGACTGAGGGGCTGTTATCCTTCGTAATCACTGGGGATAGCCGCGGATGTCGATGGTGGAAACGAGAAAATCTAGTCTCGCCGTTTGCGGGTATCGCTTGGCACGGCTTGGCACAGCTTGGCACAGCTTGCGCTAATTTAGCCCTATAGTAGCAAGACTTTAAACGAGGCTAAGTATACCTACTCCTCGAAGTGTTTTTCTCGTATGAATGGCTGTTCAGAAGCTTTTCTCAGGAATATCGGATAGTGAGCTCGTACGAAACTTTTTGGTTTTTATTTTTAAATTAATTGATTTAAGCAAACAAAAATACAATTTACTAGTACCCCTCGAGAACGAGAAGATAGCAGGTACTTCGGCAACGCAAGTGTGACAGGATAAATGTCTATGAAACCGCTGAGAATTTCAAGACGCTGTTGAAGCGTCTAGACATCTCGTTGTCCTGCAAGAGTAAGTTTCCGCAAGTGTATACCCAGCTGATATGAGTTATAGTGCAATATGTTGGGTAAATGCGGAATTAAGTTCAATGTACCTAGCCAAATGTGGGCGATGGGCACTGTTGATGCTCCCAGTTGCCATCTTTCATTTTTTATTAGATAGGGTTTGGCGTAATGTAGATGAGGAGAACATACGACAGTTGTTTGGTTTGTCAAAATCATGAACCCATCCCTTCTTGGTCTTGTACCAGTTACTTTGATACCAATCAGCTTGTTCCAAATGTGAAGATTAAATTGCAAATTTGGACCTACTTGTACCGGCAAATTGCATTCCATTGGCCACCTGTGTTTTCACGACCAAACTTGTCGCTCGAATCGCATGGGTACTTCCAGTACCAGTATGGATGTTGGATCCTACAGGCATTAGACTTGTCCCCAAATTTACCTCCTCCGCCGCGATCTCTCTCCTCAAGGGTATCGGAGTCATCGAAATCTGCCGGGGAAGCGATCACGATCTCGGTTGCTAGAGGAAGCAGGATCGTCAAAAGGTAGAGAGGAGACTTCATTCTGACAACCAAGTAATGGTCTTTGAATTTGATTTGTTGTTCTGCAGCAGAGCTTTGTGGAAGATGGTTTGGACTTGATCAATTCGAACACGTATTCAAAGGATTGTTGGGTATTTAAATAGACAATGGCGGCATGTTAATCAACTCTTCTAAGCATCGGAATCTTCACAAAGAATTCTAGATTTGGTCTGAGCGTCATAAATGGCCTCAGATGACAACGGATTCCCCAATAATGACATGGATGGCGTCGGATAGCTCTGTCCAAGTATTAATTGTTTTGAGTCGCTCTTCACCCAGATAGACAAGCTGTTCTTTGTTCCCGAATCTAGAGCAACATCCATCTGTCACAAATACGAACACGAAGTCGATTTATCCTTGTTCTTAGGCAAATGAAATGTTGGATTGAAATTGTCTAGGTCTACGGCTGGCATGTATTTGAGACAATTGCCCCAAACTCTCTGCATGCGAGCTCAACTCATCAACTATTAGAAGCCGAAGTTTTCCCAACTTCAATGCAAGATAGCCCAACCCATTAATCATTTTTTGCGGTTTACGGTTCTTTGATTACATTTATGCGTCTGGTCGCTGATCCATGTGAGAAGAAAAATCGAGCCTCTGATGTGAAATTTGAAGTTGGAAACCAAATAAACACCGAAGCTCCTTTCTTGGCATTGCTAATGGAATATGCGGAACAATCCTGGATCAGCTACAAGGTTTCAGTCATCCCAGTGATTATGAACCGGTTTGATTCGACATGTTGGCCCATAAGGCTAGTCTAGACTTGAATCCTTTACGCTCTGGGGTATCTGAAGAGTATGGGTCGAAAGGTCCTTGAAACCTAAAAATACTGGATCTTCTGAGCATCTGGGCTGAACCTGAGAGTTCATTCGGTTTCGGGAAAGTAAGAACTACTCAGTTCACGGGCTCTGCAGCCGCTGTATTCGCCTCGCATTTCGATCTATTGTATGCATAGCATAATGGCATGAAACGCTCCACCTATAAGCCTCTGGATCCAGATTGGTGACTCAGGTCAGAAATGTATCTTTGAAAATATCAACTTCACTTGAAGCTAGGACTTCAAATTGTGAAGCCGAAAATAACGGTACACCACCCAGATTGCTTCATGAAAAAAAAAAAAAACCGCAATATACCTAGTAAGCGGGACCCGTGGACTAGTCTTGACGTAGGTTTGGAGGCGATAGATACGTTGATCAGGGGAATGATTTGCGGCTCGGGTAGAGCCAGAAAACCAGTATCACATTGAAACAGTGGATTCCAGATTTTGGCTCGCTATTCTTGTCTCGATCGCACTTACCGGTGAAAACATGGTACGATCCAGTGTGGCGGTGAAGCCACGGATTTGTCTAGTAAGAGACAGAAATGCCTCTTGCTCTTGAAACAAGTTGCCTCTGACGTTGCGAATTGCCACCCTTTAATTGACCTGTAGTGACATCGTGTGGGTACTTTAAGTCTAGTTTAAATTACACTTTTTGTGAACATGTTTGGACGTGGGGATATTGTGGGGTAGATCTTGGGAACAGTTCGTTCCAAGGAACGAGCTTTTGGTGTCTCGGTCATGTGCGCTCAGCTCGGCCTCGAGAGTGGGGACCGCTTGGCTCTGGAACGCCGGAGAGCTTCGGCTATCTTCATCTTACGACATCATTTTCTTAGAATCAGCAGTATGAGTGTTTGACAAATTCCTTGGCATTATTACTGAGACGAACCTATTACGTCGCTTCAGTTCATGGGATTGCTGTGACGTCAAGTAAACACGGGCAATTGGATATAAATTAAGGATTGAATCCATTGCAGGCGCAGCTACCATTTGTGGAAATTTTGAAGTAATTCAGCAGGCAAATAAAGTGGCCACGAGGATACAATGGAACGCAAAATAGGCGCTTTTTGCCACACGGCTAATACCGTTATTTTGGCTTCAATTTTCGCTGCCCATTGTGCTGCACAAGCTGCAACATGGATATCTTTTCAATCTGTTAGTGGCTTCTGGCGCTTTGATTGTTGCTGAACTTTCTTTAACTTTTCCCAAATCGCAGCAAACTGATTTGCATGTGCCATTGCTTGATGTAAGCGTCAAGAATGAGCAGGATATGTTCCCGGGGTTTATTTTCTGGGCGCCCTATAAAACGGAGCTCCCTGGGCCGTTAATTCAGGACATGAATGGAGTGAGATGACATTTCCCCTAGAGGCATGTGAGATATTCACTGACGGGGGCCAGGAGCTCGTATGGAGTGGTTCAAATGGTTCGACTACCGATCTATTTCAGGATCTTCATATCTGTTCATATGCCAACACCGATCACCTCTGTTACTTCAAGGGAACTCAGATTGGAGGATATGCTCGAGGCACTAATTTATTCTTGGATAGCTCCTATAGGCCTGCAGCAACTGTGCAGAGTGGGAACAAACTGGAGATGAGTGACATGCATGAACTCAACGTTTTGGATGACGAAAGTGTCCTTATTACGGTTTACCAGCCAAGAGCATATGATTTAACATCATACGGAATCCCGGCTGGTGATGGATGGGTTATGGACGGTGTTTTCCAAGAAATCAATATCACTAGTGGAGAGGTGCTATTCCAATGGGCATCATTGGACCACGTACCTCTATCGGAGACTTACGTTCCCCTTCGGCTCAATCCAATTGTGGGTGATGGGTTGAGCAATACCACTGCTTGGGACTATTTTCATATCAATTCAGTGGACAAGTCCGATACGGGTGATTACTTGATCTCCTCCAGACATACCAGCACCATCTACAAGATTTCGGGCCATGACGGATCTTTGACCTGGCAATTAGGTGGTAAAAATTCTTCCTTCGCATTGGTAGACTACAATTTCTCGTCGCAACATGATGCGCGCTTCCGTGAAATGAATGAAACTCACACCATCTTATCGTTCTTTGATAATGGAAGTGATGACCATCGGAACACGTCCTCTACATCAGCCGGGATGATCGTATCTATTGATCATCGAACAAATACATCAAATGCCCTGAGGCGCTTTGAGGCTCCGGGAGAGGGCTTACACTCAACCAGCCAGGGCAACATGCAGGTTCTTCCCAATGGAAACATATTTATCGGATGGGGGAGCAATCCATATGTTTCTGAGCATACCCCGAGTGGGTCAGTCGTCTATTTCGCAGGTCTGAAAGACAAGAATGCGATGAACTATCGTGCATTCAAGGGGAACTGGAAATCCACGCCATTCACACCTCCGAGCCTCTTTGCCCAAGCGTCCTCACCGAACGGTCAGGTCACCTTTTGGGCAAGTTGGAATGGAGCCACTGATTATCAGAGCTGGAAGTTCTACGGAAAGAAATCTGAATCTGATCCAATGGAATTTCTGGCCTCTGTTCCACGGCAAGGTTTCCAGACCACCTTCACCAGTTCTCAATTCTATTCTTATGCACTCGCAGAGGCAATGTCAGGCGACGGTTCCAGCTTAATGAATACCACAGTTGCAACTGTGGTACTATCTTGACCTCGAAAAAAAGGGTTTTCTAATGCAATACTTTCGTATCAGATTGATTAATTTAATCAGATTGCCTCTAGTATAAACTAAATAAGCTATTTATCTCAAATGCAAATTGATTCAAGATCCAAACATGCCTCACATTGCAAATCCAAGATTTCCATAAATTTGAAGTCTCTCTAGTCACTATAAGTCACAGAGTAGATACTGAAGCCTTGAGAGGGTGCGGAAGTAGCAGTGGCTACAAGGCTATCCTCTCTAATATCAATTTAGTCAGACCCTGACTTTTACCCCATTGTATACCCGGCTCCATTCCTGAGGAAAGTGACTGCAACTTCGGGAGCCTGTAAGTTAGACGGCTTTAACGAAGTGTCGACCCTAAGATAGCGCCCATTATAGGCACTACCAAGATGATAAGTTTGACTCTCCTCGTTATCGTTATAGGAAATGATCCACCGTTGGTAGATTGAATTATGAGCCGGAGTACTACCAATGAGGGAAACAGTAGAAGGGCTCCCATCATTGGTAATAGCTTATCCATCCTTCTCGGATGTCAGATACCGACCTTCAGTCAGGTCACCAACAACTTGAACCCATCTTCAAAGTGGAGGGCGGAAGCTTCAGTTTGGTTGCCGTAAGGGACAGCGGGGCGCTGCACTCGGTATGTAGACTCGCAGGTGGCCGTACCGGTGTAGGTCCTACTAGAATCGGTGACAAGTTTATCCACACTTGGAATGTCCAGGATTCTGAAATTGGGCTGGTAGTCATTATTAGCGATGACTGATCTTCTAAATGTCAAGGGGATCCCATACGTTAGAGGAATTAAACGCGTTAACAAGATTGACATATGCTCCCGACGCCAGGCCTCTATGTCGTCTGCCGTGACATTGCCATAGCCTAATACTTCCAGCCAAGCCTCCAAGAAAAGAATCTGAGAGTTATGACAATATCGCTCAGTGAAGACACGGCCTCAAAGAATCAGGGAGAGACTATATAGAAGGGCCCACGGAATCCCATTAGCGCAATTAGATATCAAAATGTATCATATCTCACATATGTCAGCTCGATACATACCTGAACCAGTGTAAGTATATCCAAAGAGATCATATGGATTTTCGATCCACTCTCCAGTGGTACCATTGCCAAAATGGAAAGGTGTAACATGATCGCCAAATCCACCAGTTTCTATGATGATCAGCGTTTGGAGATTTTGACAGATCCCACGACAGGTCTAGTGGCCGAAACTTCCTACCGTCGTAGCTGATGAACAAGGCCGTGGTATCATAATTTGGGCCATTCACAACGGCTTCCACAATCTGCTTCTGCAGCCACGCGCCTTCACTAGGCATATAAGGTGGATTCTCTGAACGCTCGGTGGGGCCGACAATGAAAGGTATCATGGTAAGGAACCCGTTGCTTGCTGCCTCATAGAAGGCATCTAGTCCTAGATATGAGAGGCCACGAGTTGCCATCTCTGATGTTGACGGTGCTTCCTGGACCTCTTAAACCATGCCAGAGGATTATCGTCGAATTTGTCAGTATCTTGATATACTTACCAAGTGATACCAGAGCCCTGACCGGCGTTTAGTTGACTTGAACCGAAGAGCCAGACGAATTCCGAGGATAATAATTTTGTACTCCTTCTATAGTATCAATTTTCTTGAATTTGAGAAGGATGTCAGGTAAGTAACAGAAGAGGAAATCGATGTGTCGTATATTATAATGCTGATAATGATAAAGCTTTGAATGGTAAATTATACAATGAAGTAGAACAATTATAAAGAACTACCGACGGATCACTTTTCCGTTGGTTAGTACCAACTCCACATCACTATTGGAGTCACCATGCTGAGATCTATCTCCATAGTTCACGGTGTAGGTGACAGACTTATTGATCTTGCTGTCCTGGCGTGCATATCCGTCTGTGTTGAAATATTCCGGCCCAGAAGCATATGTTCGCCGAGAGGAGCCACCCATGAATGCAGGGAACCAGCGGCCAAGAAGAGCCCTGGATGCAGGCAAGCAAGCACACATGACGGATATCTGGCATTCGATGACGGACCAGTAGATTAGTGGATAGAGACCTTTGGTCTGATTGTAGCCCCAGCGATTATTCCAGAAGACGACGACTCGGATAATGGCAATGATGGTAAGGCTTGAATTTTCGGTCAGTATTTAGTAGACTTATGGGGGGGGAAGGAACGCAGCGATTGAATGCTTACACTGAACCGACGACAAACATCAACGCCACGGTGAGCTTCTTCCGCAGAGGCATCTGCAGCTTGCTCACTTCATAGACAGGCATCAAGATAAGCACCTGTAAGGATGATTAGAGTTGAATGAATTGGTAGGGCCCTTGTCGATTGTACATACGGAGTCGACGAAGATATTAACAAGGCAGTTCACGAGGATTGAGTCGATGAAATTGATGCACTTCCCAGTTTCCTCTCCCATCCACCCGTCCCATGTCAAGTGAGTAGGAAGACAACGGAATGAATCAACACATGCCCAGGTGATTCCAATCGCGGAGTTAGTGGCGATCAGAGCGTATGAAAGATAGCGAAATTTGGGTGTCTGAAAAATGCGCAATAAAAACAAGATAACGCTGATCTTTGCCAGTGAAATTTGTATCTTATACATCACGGCGAGTCCTTGGAACAACTACTTCCGTTAACACAAAAAAATAGGGTTGAGTGATAGAGGTCGCACCTTGTAAATGAGAGTTATGTCACTTTGTGGTGTGATATCCCAGATGTTGGCGCCAAAGCCAAGACGAACCACTGTCTTATTAGCTTCGTATGAGAACGAGTCCCTTAGGGGAATACTCACTTTGCATGCCGAGGAAATAGATTGCGGTGCCGAGGACCTGACGCATGTTAATATCGCGGCACGGAAGATAGGGTTAAAGCAGGTGCGCTTACATATGCAACGATAATAGCATAATCGTCCAATCCCCATCCACCTCCAAGCCCACTGCTCTTGGCAAAAATTCTGGCAGCGAAGAAAACCGTCGCAAGAATGAAAGGGATCAACGTCGAGGGGTTGACTACCTGAGGCCTCTGGAGTGGAGTAATGTCACATGTTTTTTGATAGAGCCTTTTTGTAGCTGAAACAGTTAGCCCAAACTAGGGTAGTGCTGATCAGACAGACTTGAAACTCACTAAAGAATTCTTTCACAGTGCAGTTGGTTTCAACCGCGGCAAGTAAGGTAGTAACGCGTGCGTCGGTAGCACAGAAGCAAGTCGTATTCGTGCTCAGTGAGCACGTAGAAAACAAATTCTCATCGCAACTTATCTACGGAAAGTCAGCAGTGTCCTAAGCTTCTTCTTTGAAAATCCGCACGCACAGCACAGGATGGAAAAGCAGTTAAATCTGTAGCGTGCAACCCCACCACCAGCAGGGCTAGGACACTGAGCAAGCATAGATGAAATCTCATGGCGAACGAGAGATTCGAAATGGCCGTCAGAGATCTTTGAAATGGAGAACATGTCGCGTGGGGATCGGTTGGTTTTCAATCTTAGGCAGGATAAATATTCTAGATGGGTACAGTGGAGCCTCATGTCGCGCCAAAAGGCCCAAAGCACGTGGAATTCAGGGTTAAGGTTATCTATTTCACACGATGGCGTTTCTCTGAAAAACCAGAACCAGTGCATTGGAGCCTGCTTTTTGGGTCGCCTGAGACCTGTCCTGATTACGCGAGCAAGAGCTCCCGGTGTGATCTGCTGGATCGGGTAAATCATCCGTATTCTGTCTAGATCGGGGCCAGCGGGGGCGCTGTTTGTATCCACTCCGACCAGTTGTGTCTCGCGCCATCTGCCTCGGATGTTCTGCATGACAATATTTCTTGATTTCGATTAAGTGGAACGATCGAGAGAACTTCCATTATTGAACGCTAATTTGGCCTTTAGATTCACTGAGTACCCGAACTCCAATGCATCGAATACATTCCTTTCAGGGAGATCGCCTTCAGCTCCCACCTGCCGTTTTGGGCTACGCCGGTCGCGTGGTCTAAATATTGAATGTAAAGACCCCCTTTAATTTTGAAGCTGGCATTGATAGGGCTAATAACACCCCACTTTGAGCAGGGTCTGAGGGTGCTATGTTGCCCCGATTTTTTTTTATCTGTTTTTCCAAGAAGCAATGGCCGTGCAGATGGACCTATTGTTTCATAGAATATCGCAATGTTCTATACATTCCACAATTGTTGACCTATAATGGATCGTATCCTGTCTCATCTACCGAGGACTTGTTGAATCTTGATTGTGGATAAGATCCGATCTCTAACCGTCGATAAAGT
Source organism: Penicillium frequentans (assembly GCA_028828275.1). NCBI lineage: Eukaryota > Fungi > Ascomycota > Eurotiomycetes > Eurotiales > Aspergillaceae > Penicillium > Penicillium frequentans. The sequence continues at coordinate 82,553 of JAQIZY010000015.1, read as the reverse complement.
TCCGGAAAACTCCGTTGCAATCAGACCTGGGTACCTGGGTCGCCAAGACCGTCGTTAATTCTCAAAATCATGGAACCAATCCGACTTGTGGATATGACCGTGAAATTTTCAGAATATCTAACCCATAAATGAGGACCAGAGAAAAACAAGTAACCTCCCGGGCGCACCCCGAGATCCGCCATACCTGTTTGTAAAGTTCAACTCATGGGCATCCCTAAGCTGTGATTTCGCCTTGAGCTCATTGCCTGCCTTGGGAAGGATGACCTGAATATTCTCTTTGCATTTTTTGTAACAAAGTTGGTGCCCTGGAAATAGTGAATCCATCTGCGAAGACGTCGAATACTCGATATCATCAAGACACCCGAGCGCGATATTATTAAATGGAATATTTCGCCTATTGTCTTGAATTTGACAAATGTATGGAAACAAACCCCACTTTTATTGGGCAATAGAAGACCTTTCTACCTTTTACAGTTGAATTGTTCCGTTCACCCTAGCGCCCTTGGTTCCCGTGCGCTCAGAACGAAGAAGGCAAGTCAGAACGAACTGGACACGCTTTATTGACGAACTTCTATCAAAGCACGACGGAATATGCAGCCTTTTAACTGACCTGTGTCAAGCCATCTTGAAAAGTTTATTTCGCGAGCGAGGAATGCGGACTAGATGATCAAAATTCCTAAGCTGTATTTAGGGTGTGAAAAATAACAAAATTTTACAAAGCATAGTGAATGTGTTTATTATGCATTCTATACCTAAATTTGCCTATGTGTCTTATCAATGAATAGGAAGATGAATGGAAATTGATTAGTGCACAGACCCACTACTCTTGTAAATGGCCATTCGATATTCTTAGAAGCGAGTTTGGTCTTCGGTGAAGACCACTAAGAGGTTCCAAATCTTCTGGGGGGTGTCAACGAAGCCCGTGTCTATTTAATCCGTTGAAGATTAGTTCGGTGGATACTGTGACAGTATGGACTCGGCCTTTGAGAAAAGCCATTTATTTAGGTCGGACTTTTGACTTTCATAGCTACTCTTGCGTGAACTTAACACCTTCCATTGTCTTGGCAAAGAATTCAAGTAAAATCTAGATCTGTAGCGGAGCCAAAGACTGCTTCCAATGCCCTACAGTGCCAAATAGAAGTCTAACAGCAATTGTCCGCCATGTCAAATAAACAGTGCCCTTCGCGTTCTCTCAAATAAGCAAAGATAGCCTTATTGTTCAGACAGGTTTTTGGCAATCTTTTTGTAGCAATGGTGTGATCTTGAGCTAGATCTACAAAATTGACCCTATCCATCAAACATGGCTAGAAAGATATTGTCATTTAGCTTATTATGAAGGACAAAACAGCCATGCTGTACCGTGTCCAATAGTGGCGTTACCAATACCAAAATTCTTTGAACGAGCTTTTGCCCCTTCTATGCTGATTATGTGTAACATCATGAGAATAACCGAGAACAGAGTGGTGATCACAAGGTAGTTAAGCACCAGGTGGAAGTGATCATTTACGACATAGGGCTTGACACTTCTTTCTTGCCCTCATTTACACTGAAAGGACTGCGAGGACAAAATCTCTAAGAAATATGGGTCGATGATGTGACGGACTCTTACTTTGCAACAACTGTTCCTTTAATGCAGAATTATGCGGTTTTTGCTAGACCCTTCACTCTACTATTAGTGGTAGTTGCGTATAAAGTATCGACCTATCTTCTTAGAATCCTACTTTTATCAACTATTTCTAGCTGATATTTTACCTTATGAAGATTTAAGCTAACTATATACTCTAATTTATCAACCAATACTAGACCAAAAATATACCATCTTTACCCCTCGCTTATTAGCTGGCTAACCCTATTCCTTATATTACTATATAAAAAGTATTAGCCTTTCTAAAAGTCTAAGAATGAGTATTGTAAGCCTCCTTGGTCTAGGTATCTCTTAATGGCCAATAAATGAACCACTTCATGTTCCGCTTCCTATTTGGTCTTCCTTTGTAGCCAAAAAGCACGCTGGAGAGCTTTCAGATAAGGAATTCAAAGCTTTATAAGCATAGGGGAGAAGAACAGACGATACAAACAAAAACTCATTGAATACAGCAAAATGTCTCTAATGGTGTGGACCAGGTATGTATTTAGTGCTAGAGGGAAAACGGCACCTCTTGGCAAATTTATTATGATAGCTCCATAACCACGGCAGTTGGCAATTCTTCGTAAACGGAGGCTTTTCAAGTACCTCTGGGGCATCATTTAGGTAACATTTCAAGCGTATATCATCATGGTAGCCCTGGCAAACGTCTGGCCGGCTCTTTCTGGGGCAGGGCAGGCTACACCTGCGCAGACATCATAGCCATCATGAAGGCCCATCACGATTTAGAAAAGCTACTAGAGCACATAAACAGTCAGACAGGCTATCGAGTCCTTGGTATAGTGATTGCCTACTGAAGAGGGGAACGCTCGAAGGCAGCACACTCGAGGATGTGCGGGTCGGAAAAGCTATGTAACCCAATAACACAAGCAACCGCAGTGTATACGGGATATTAGTGGTAGCAACTTCATATGCAGCATGAGAGAGGTGTAGAAGCGTGTTATTCAATACTATCTTCGAGCTGCTAGATATACTACCCACCCATCCCTAGCTTACCAGTGTGCTGAAGACCGGGTGTCACAATACAGGTCGGAATAACCTCTTCCGGTCTGTCCTGTAATAACAAGTAACAGGGGGTTCCCCACTACACTACCTAAAAAATGTCGAGGAGCTGACCGCGAACCTTCCAAAGAAGCTCTAGGGGGCGGATTAGCGTGCAGAATTCTTTCAACTACATCAAGAGACACGACTCTAAGGGCTCTTACATTTCGTATTTGATGGGGACTGCCATATATATTCAAGGTAGAAAGGAGAGAGTCTAGGCTGGCCGTTTTCGAGTATCGCTTGGCGTGGCTTGGCTTGGCGTGGCGTGGCTTGGCGTGGCGTGGCTTGGCACACTGTTTGCGGTCAATTGGCCTTAGCAGACTATGGTGTGAACATAACATTCTTCGAGCAGTCTCGTTGAGTTCTGGCCATATTTGTTTTCTTACAATCAATTTCCCAGCGTAAGTCAGGTTTCCATGATGGTACCAATCTCCATTAGACAGCCTAATGCGAGGGGACTGGCCATGGCAAGGTAGAACCATAGCTCATAAACCCAGCATTAGGAGAGGATTCCGGATGATCTAATATAAGCAGACTAGAAGCGTTTATGGTAGCTGGACAAGAATTCAACGCTGGGTGTAGTATAACTGTGGGTGCTGGAATATGTTTAGTGGAGACACTACGAACGACCAAAGAACTTTTCTAAGCCTGAATTTCAAGGGTCGACTTTAATTACAGATCACTCTCAACATCCTTACTACTAATGTTAGCATCAACTTAGAGAAACAGCATTGTTTTGCTATCCCTTACATAGAAATAGGTATTCGATGACTTCTTGTGCGGGTAATACGAATACGAACTAGCCTTGGTGTAACGAAAGTGGCATGCCAAGTCTCCCCCGGGGCCGCGGAGTTCTTCCACACGAACATATATTAATAGAACGGGGCGTGGACTGACACGAGAGGTATTCCATGGATGGTTTAACACGGGGGGCTTGGCATGCCTTCCATTCGGCTCATAGCAATCTGTGGAACACAGAACTTTATCAACGGTTTGCCAAGCGTCACTACGATCTCAAGAATGGTGGAATAAAGCCCGTGTATGTATTGCTAGGTCCAAACTTCAGGCCCGCCACCCGACTTTCTTCGCACAAAAAGCTTGGCAAACCACCCTAACACCTACAAAAGTGATCTAGACTCTTGATCGACATTTACTTATAACCAAGTTTCTCAGTCAAGACATCTTATGGTCGACTCCTAATTTGCTTTCCTCGGAGTTTTGTCATTATGAAGTGGGCTTTATACACGCTAGCCTAATCTTATCAGGGATTTTCCAAACAAATGTATAAAATGCTGAAACATCAAACTGCCATTTACATCTGTTATAGTTATAGCGGTCATCCATCCTGAATGAACTATCATGGATAACACCACTTACACGGCGAGAATCTCTATTTAGCCTATACCGTGGTTGAGCTCTGGTGGTTATTAGCCCTGTTTCAGTGATGTCTAGATCGAACTATAGATGATACATCTGTCTACAACGTGGTACTCAAATACGATCTCGTGAGCCATTACCAGACTAAGATGAGATAGAGATACCTGTTAGGATAAATTACCCCACATCAAGACTATAACGAGAATTTTGGGACCGCGGGGCTATCGTAAACTTCCACCAGAGCTCCTATAAGCCACCTTTATCCTGCCTTATGGGTTTAATATTCATTAAATTAAGAAGATTACTTTCATATAAACCATGTATCATTAAAATCCTAAGTCAGAGAAGTAAGATTACGTTCGTAACCCCTAAGTGGTAAGTCCTATACCGCGGAAATACAACCGTGGCTACGCATGCAGGTACAATCATTTTGTCCCTAGCCCAGATGGTGGCTTAACGCAGTGTTAACCAAAGACATTGGCCTTGCAATGGCCGCGGTAGTGCCAAGGCCGCGGCGGTTACGGTGACGTGATTGGGAAAGATAGTAGGCGTATTATGTGCCCTATCGGTTAAATTTTATCATCAACTGTCCTACTACTGTATTTTGGTTGATTAGAATTACGTGAGATCAAGTTAAAAGTCAAGACTTCATCATCATATCATTTTCAGCCGTGCTTTGTATGCTGGTAGAGATGGTTATACTCCTGAAACATTCATATGTATAAATTTGAACCTCTTTCCCATTTATTGGTTATTTACAAATGAAGAGTGACCAATGAAGATGAGAAGCTGCGGGGAACTCATTAGCACAAGGTTACGGACTCGGATGATTGATATCAGTCATGTGGTGTACCTACTTTTAGCGTCCACTCACCCCCAGGAACTTGAGTAAATCGGGACCTTCGACGCATTAAGCCATGATGGGTCAAGATCTTTGACCTAGACCTAGATCATTCATGGGTCTTAGCACAGCCTATACATAAACCTACTAACCGTGGTAAGAATATAAGCTAGTCCAGCCGTGAAATACTAATCTTCATTACGGTACTAACGTTTTCTGGAAATCCCAGAGCTTAGGATCCAAATATGGTTCAAGCCTGCTTTTCAAAACCTAGTTAAGCAGCACGATAGAACTGATACTCATGGCGAACAATCGCCTAAGCCAGATGATTAACTTTCCTTTCATCACCTATTGGGCATTTCAAAATCGACTGCGTGATCCGCCAATGACTTGGAGGTAGTTACGGCTTCTTGAAAGCCGGAATCTCAAATTGCCTTGTATACATCTTTCATCATACTATGTTCTCTATATTTAACTCTTGTGATGTGACATGGATCCTATAATGATGCCACTGGTTCTCCCATCTATCCGAACAAGATTCGTTCATGGAAACGTCAAGCCTGGCGGGCAAACCGTAGAAGAACCCTTTCTAATTTATCTGGACTGATTTAGGTCAAAGGAATATTGGAGCATGCAATGCGCTCGCTTTTGGGACTATCATTGATTCTAGACTCGTTAGAAAGAGATCTACTGATCAGAATGACATATTCAGAGCCACAATATGGCGCTGCTTGTAAATATAAAAAGCCAAAGCTGCGCAGATAGTCTTCCTGCATTAGTTCAAACAGCTAAAGACAAAATAAGCACAGAGTCATCTGCACTTTTCAATCTTCATTATGAAGCCTGCGCTCTATATCCTTACTATACTCCTACACATTGCTGCGCAGTTAGCAGTAGCAGTCCCGGTTGCAGCCCCGGACTTTGACTCTTTTTCAGTAGAGGAGAGAGCGAACCCGGCTCCTACTAATAAGCCTCCTAGCAATCCCGCTGCCAGTGCTCAGCCTTCTAGCAACCCCGCTGCCAGTGCTCAGCCTCCTAGCAACCCCGCTGCCAGTGGTCAACCTCCTAGCAACCCCACCACCACTGGTAAGCCTCCTAGCAATTCTGGCCAGGTTGGTCCTGCTGCTGCTGCTGCTGCTGCTGCTGCCGCTAAGGGGGGTAGTGGGGAGGCTGCCGCCGCCGCCGCTGCTGCCGCCGCTAAGAAAGGCGGTGGTAAAGGATCACAAGCTGCCGCTGCCGCCGCTGCTGCCGCCGCCTCTGGCGGTGGTACTGGAGGGATACCGCCGCTGTAGCCGCTGCCGCCGCTGCCGCTGCCTCTGGCGGTAGTGGAGGGGATGCCGCTGCTGCTGCCGCTGCTGCTGCCTCCGCTAGCGGTGGAGGGGGTGCCGCCGCCGCCGCCGCCGCCTCCGTCGCCTCCGCAGGTGGTAGTGGAGGAGAAGTTGTATCTGTAGCTGTTGCTGTTGCCGTCGCTACCTCTGGTGGTAGTGGAAAAGACGTCGCCGCTGCCGCCGCCGCTGCCGCCTCCGCTAGTGGTTCGAGTGGGAATGCTGCCGCCGCTGCTGCTGCCGCTGCTGCCGCCTCTGGTAGTAGTGGCCAAGCTGTTGCCGCCGCCGCGGCTTCCGCTGCCGCTGGTGGTTCTGGATCTACAGGTGGCTCTGGATCTACTGGTGGCTCTGGATCTACTGGAAAAGGCGGCCATGACTGTGAAATTCATAAGCCATTTTCGTTCTACAGGCACCCAAGTCGATTCAGCAGGCGTATCGGCAAAGCTCAGCCTGGCTCGACCTTCCAATCTTCCTGCAAGAAAGGGTGAGTTCTAAACGATATGTTTTAATAAATATAGTTGTTCGCTGACTCCATACAAAAGCCACTGGTACAAAACTCCACGTGGATGGGTCATGGAGAAGAATAAGCCCAAAGGCTGCCGTAAGTTATTCTACTTCTGCCTAGATCTCCTTTTTTCAAGTCCCATTACTCACATTTCTCTAGGTGGATCGACCAAGGTATGCTAATGGAGCCAATCATGTTTATGACGACTGCCATCAAAGAACATCCTATAATGCTCTTTGGCAGTGGCTTCGATGCATTGAAATAAGTTCTAGGTTAGCTACTGTTCAATCTTGCTGTTTAATCTGGTCTATTTTAGTACTCGGTTGATATATTTTTTTTGGTTTGCTTGCCTGGCGACAATAATATGTTCAAAAGGGAATTTGTTGTGGAAAGTGACACCGTTGAGTACTGAATTAAGTCTACGTTTTAAATTGAAATTGGATAATTTTACAAATGATGAACTAGTGCTTTAGCTTTATAAAGGTAATAGTAAATGTTTGCTTTATAAATATATTTAATAGAGGGATTCATGTGCTTACGGTTTAAAGATTTATATAACTTTAGGGTAGTCAGACCCGCATTATATTATAAATCATATTCTCTATGGCCCTAACGGTTGATTCCGCTAAAAACTATGTATTGCTTTCTACTATTCCCTTTTCCTATAATATTATTAGAAGTGGCTACTTAGAAAACCCTTCTAGGCTAAGTTATATTAATTAGCCAAACGTATGTTAAGTGTTAGGACTGGGTGATAGGGTAGGTAAAGGATAAGAGTGATGACAGAGATATAACGCAGGGTTGCGCTATGGGTGTATTGGTCATAATATAATCGCTTGAGAACTTATGAGAGTTCTCCCGCGATTCTACGCAACGTAATTCCCTAGCGAACCGGCCACCCTAAAACACATGATAAATGCGATTTTATATCTCAGCGACAACGCATATAAAGTATATCAAATCTTCGATAGTATTTCTTCAATATAGTTCTAGTTAACATATGGAGTTTTATGTGATTCAATGGAGGTTTTTACTCTCTTACCGTAAAATACACCATGGTTTGGCCCTCGAAGCTTTAGATATATATTTTTGACTTAACCACTCTAAGAAATCAAACCCTAGGGGTAGACTTGAGATGGTATAAAGAATATGCGCCTACAAAGAGAGTCCAAGAAGCTATGGTTGTTGAAATATCAAGCTGTAATTTATTGCATTGATTATGTGTTTTGAGGTGTCCCGGCTGACCAGGTGTCCCGCTTGCTAGGGAATTACGTTAACTAACGTATTTCCCAAGCGAGTCGGCCACCCGGTCAGCCCGGCCACCCCAAAACATATACTAAATGCAATAAATTACAACTTAATATTTCAACAACCATAGCTTCAATTAGACTCTTTTGATGAAAGACTTATTCCTTATACTATCCATTGTATACTACCGGGATTTAATTAATTTCTGTAGATGGTTGGTTGAAAGACATATATCTCAAGCTAAATCAACTGAATCACTGCGTACTTTTGGGTAACATTATAAAATCCTGCATTAAATTACGCCAAACTCCTGGATTGAAGTGTTTATAGCCGTGAAAAACAGTACCGAGAATTTGGTACAGCTCATATTTGTCGTTGCTGGGATATAAAGATAATAAAATGATATTTACTATGTGGTTTGGAGTGGCCGGGCTGACCGGGTGGCCGACTCGCTTGGGAAATACGTTATGTTGTGGGGCTTATCTAATCAAACCCTTAGGGGTCTAGATAATCTTTTTCCTATTCTATGCACCGCTAAGACATTGCTTTTGTACAAATCATATTTTGCTAGGGCCTCAATAGGTACCTAGTCTAGGCCCTAGGTCAGGCCTAGGTCCTGCCGAAGCCTAGGCTCAGATGATCAATGTCCGTCATGTGGCGTAGCCGAGAGTCTAGGACGCCAAACCTTAAATTAACATGAGGGCAAAAAGGGTTAGTACTCTATTCCTTCAACTTAACATGATAGTGTTTGATCCTAGATCACGGGTAGAAGTAGCAGCCTATTAGTATTATGTAGCTTCACGAGTGGGTAATAACCTTAACTATAATTTGGTATCTTTCCCTACATAATTCTGTTCGATAACACACTCATACCTTAATTCAGTGTCTCATCTGCCTAAGCAATATGCAGAATACTTCAACTATATATTGAAAAGTGATGTAGAACCTTGTCAGGGCATCCCTTGGCCCAATCCCGTCAACTTTTGCCAGGCTACCCTTATGGCGTGCCCTGTGCGACTTAGAATTATTTCGACATATCCACGAAATTTCATATGGCTTCCACTATTTTAGCCTGCGGGGCCTATGGTATTACTGGCGGATGGATTGATTGATAGATTCCACTTATCAAGTAGCATGCACCAGTTCCTAAAATTACCTGGAGCCTCGCCAAGGCCTACCGTGGCGATGTATAGTAACATCCAATTAAACTTCTTATACGAGAGAGGTTTAGTGCACTTGATTCAGCTACAGCAGATGATCGCCTCGTAAAGATTGGTTTTGAAACCGGTCAGTGTATTGATCCACTAATGATAGCCTAAATCTTATCACATCTGTGTGAAACACTACTTCTCACAGCTCGGAGATCGTAAACTGCATGGTTTTGCTCAAGTGTCCATAGAGTCTAGGCAAAGCTAGACAGGGCTTGTTAGGAAGGTCATCAGTCTCAGATATTCGCGCTTCCCTGGCTTTCTCTACGACCAGAGAGATAAATAGGACTGAATAACCTGGCCGGAAATGATTTCATTACGCAGATCCCGCGACTTTGTTGTATGTCTTTTTCTATTCACATACTACACTACAACGGCAATATGCTTTTGATTACTCTTAGTAGCATGGCAGGAATGGCTGCCGCTCTAAGCTGCTCCTTCAGTACCAGTGGTGGAACTGTCGCGAAAGCTAATTGTTTCTCTTGCCCTGCCGAACAATGTAAAATCGTGACGTCATTTCCAATTTCTACCGTCCCCAAGGGAGAGGTTAGCTGTAGATGGCGCGAGGGGCAGGATAAGAGAGGGGAAAAGTAAGTAGATCATTGGAATGGTTTCACTTTTACATCGCTGACCTAAATGGGGGTTTAAGGAGATGGTACTATAACCCCAGCCACAAGTGCTTCATATGGCATAATAGATTGAGGATGAGTCAATGTAGTGGCCTTCGTGAGTTATAAAGGTATCAAATTATGGGAATGAAACTAAGCACGTATAGTGAATCTCGATGATTGTGAACTGACTGCTACGGGATGTAATGCTGCAGCTGCAGCTACTGCTACAGCTGCACCTGCTTAAGCCCCGGGAAAGCAGTCTCTGGGCAAATAGCCTACCTAGAGCTTAAGAGGTTGGCTTCCTCTTTAGCTTCATTTTAAAATTGGAGATAAGCCTGAATAAGGGGATGTGTTTGGTGCTGGAAATGGTGTGGAAATTGATAGGAAAGACGTTCATTTAACTCTTTGACGCTTCCTTGCTTCCCCTCCTATGTATGTATATTCTTCTGATATATCAATCATTTGAGTCTCTAATAAAGGCTTTTATCAAAAGTGGCAATTTTAATAACTATAAGCTTAGGTACTATTACATTATTAATGACCTTAATTTAGAATCCTTTTAGTATAGAAGGTGAGCGAATCTGACACGGCTTACTACATCAAATTAGCTACATCACAAGAATCCCCTGGCACCTACGGCTGGGCACTTATTCTTTAGGCCACTAAAGTTGGCGTCAAAGTCGCCCCAAACATTTAAACAGTCATTAGCCATGAGATTATTACTAGGAAAGAGGAATATAATACCCCACATACAGGAGTTTGTGGTATGGTAACCTGAATAATATGTATCATAATAGCGTTATGCGCCTGTATGATGTCACTTTAGCGCGGTGACTAATGCTCTCTTTACGTAGGTCGTCTAGGGGCCAAAACAGCCCCTCATCAGATTAGCTACATACTTACCGTAAGTGGATCATGTACGTAAACGAGGACCCTATATCCTTGTAGGGTGATACCTTTGAGTGGGTATTGCTCCGTAGAACGTCTATTGGATACACTAGTTCTAGATCCACTTCAGCCCTGAAGCATCACTGGTTGTTGAGTAGAGTACAGCCCCAATATGAACAGGGTTCCCCTCTTCTCCTTAGCCGCTTTAACTCGTATCTGAATTATTCTCGACCTGTTAGTGGGATCCACACTAATGGGGTATAGCGGTAGTGCGTAATTATAGTTGGGGGCCATTATTCCCTACTGTGAAGGCGTAAAGAGTAAACAGGGTAACCTTATCATCCAAAATTAGTATATACCACGAGTATCTGTCTAAACCAATCTTTAAGATTTCATATGGGTATTTTCAATGTTTCCATAGAATAGTTCAGAATATTCAGTGGACACGCTAGTATAAGCTCCATTGGGCCGCATTTGGCCCCCACCCATGTGCGTACTAAAGTCTAGCTCGGGCAAAACCCGTGATACCCTACTACGTACCCTAAATCTGGGAATAAAATCAACCCAAGGAAAAATTATTGTCTATCGCTTGACCCTTGTAAGATGTTATTGGTTATATGTCATCAGGAGTGATATATATATTCTATATGTGTGCTGCTGTGGTCAACCGACGAGTGTATATGATATTTCTGTTTTTCCCTCAACAATGTTTACTCCTCAAGAACGGCACCCGGATCTTTTCCGCCCTTTGACCGGTGATTCACCTAGAGGGAAAAAACGAACCGTTCCACTGGAATGCTTGTGCTTGGGATTCAACCGGACGGGCACCGCGTGTAAGCAACCTTTCCAGAACCCTTCTGAAAGCCATCAACACTAATTTATCTACAAAAGCGATGTGCCAGGCTCTTGAGATACTCAATGTACCATGCTGGCATTCTATACAATTTATGGGCCCCAGATTTGGCGACATCGAGATGTGGCAGGAAGGGATTGACCGCAAGTTCTTTAATGCTCCCGGCCCAAAATTTGGGCGTGCCGAATTCGATCAGCTGCTACACGACTACGGCGCAGTCTCTTCGGACACGCCGGTCGTTGCTTTCTCAGATGATTTGATTGAAGCATATCCAGAGGCGAAAGTTGTTCTCACCGAACGTGATATCGACGAGTGGTATGAGAGCTGGATGAACAGCGTAATTAAGAATACATTCGATCCTTTCGTGACGATTGTCTACACTATCGATCGATGGTTTACCCATCCGCTCGGGAAAATTCACAAGTCCTCCTTTCATGGTTGGCTGGGGATTGCGAATGCTGAGGACGCGAAGCGCCTAAGTAAGCAGAGATACCGTGAGCACTACGCGCTTGTGCGGCGCCTTACACCACCTGACCGTCTACTTGAGTTCAAAATCACCGATGGGTGGGAGCCTCTCTGCCAATTTCTAGGAAAACCTGTGCCTAACGTGCCTTTCCCGTTTGAGAACGAGAGGAAGTGGTTAGATGAGAAGGTCCAGATTGTGTTACAACGGGGATTAAAGCGGTTGGTGTGGAAGATGTCGGTGTTATTGGTCGTTCCGCTTGTTACTGCAGGGTTAATTTATAAGGCGGCGAGATGTGCTTGAAGTTATTCAGAGATCAATTATTATCTTAGTGACAATATATTCCCGCTCCTCCTTTAAACCTTGCAAAAAAGGGAGGGCCAATTGATTGATGAACTTGCTATTGATATCGAGCAAGGGAAGACGTTATCCCTCTTGGACTGATATATTTTTCTTTTGTTCTGAAGTCATTTACCGTCTTGAAACTCCAACCATCAATTCTCCATGCTTTGAATAGAATAATATATACTAGGTGTCCTGTTTACCGGCCATGCGACGACACCTCGGCTTGTTTCAAGAATAGAGAGCCATCAGATATATAACATAAAAGAAATCTAAAAATTAAACGCGTGAAAGCATGATTATTCTATGCGCTAACTCACCTTTTTTAAAAGGGAAGCGATGTTGATCAAACGTCTACTATAGATTATTATAGGGAGGTTAATTAGTTACATAAATAAGAGACTCTCATTACATAATATAATCTTAAGAGTTATTGACCACTAAACCATTATCTTGATTATCGCCAATATCTCAACCAAATAGCCTAGATAGAGACCTGCCAATTAGACTGCAAAGCTAACAAAAACAACACTAGATTGACCATATGACCGGGGAGTAGTATTCAGTTCTTATATGCCTTTCGCAATTGCGCGTAGAGGACTATGAATGAGTATATTCTAGTGAAGGTTGGTTTCATGGCTTAGGAATAGGCTCTCGGGGACTGATGATAATTTAAGTAATCTGGATTAGTATGTCATAACAAGAGATGAAGGGCCTTAGAGGAGTTAGGGAGCTCGTCGTGAATAGCTTATATGGATCGGCGCCTAAGAGGGAAGGGATGACGGTTTGAAAGTCTAGAGCCGAAGTGTAGACTGATCAATATTATATATGCTTTAGTTAGTCTTTCCTTATAGCTAAATGATATATTAAAGAGTAGCTTGATAAAAGAATCAAAACTCAAAGCTAAGAGATTAGTGCTGCATTCCTAATGTCCCTATTCGCTGATATTAAATATATTTTAGTTCATAAATTATCAGTTTAGGCACTCTTTAGCTAATCTATACTAAGCGTACGTCAATTTATTAAAGTTAAATTTGTGTTGATCAGATGCTATTATAGACGTATATCTTCACTGGTCTTGTATTTACCAAGGTTCTTCCTCAGGAGTCAAAGTCTTTGGATGTCAGGTCAGAGGCATTCTGTTCTAGATTGGCAATATCCTCACATAATCAAGCAAACTACCATACACCGTATGCATTAGGATGAAGATTTAGGAGCACCATATTTAGAAGCTATGCCTCAGTTGGTCTGCTTACGAATGACAGGAACCAAAGGTTAGGAAAAAGAGAGTGTGTTTATACACGTATTCTCTATTTAGATAGGCGGTTGGAAGTTTTCAATACAAGCAGGACACTAACGTGGTCCGTAAGCGAGTGAGCCATGTAAGCGAGTGAGCCACCCAATCAATTTTCCTACACTTATATGCATATAATTCAACCACAACGCCTTTATATTCATTTAACTATATTTGGACATGCTGTTTTTCTATGGCCAATTTCACCACAATTACCACATTTAGGTAAAGCCCGCGGTTTTGGTGTTTCCGAGGCCTGTGCTAGAGGCACCCGCGGACCCGGTCTTGCTTGAAAGAACGAATTATGAGCCTCCTGGAGCTGTAGAGCCTCTTGTACAGATAGACCATCTTCATGTGCTATCCATCTAGTCGTACGTTCCCGTTTTTTCTTTTGTATATTATGTTCGTCGCGTAGTAGCTTGTTTTCTGCCTCGAGAAGGATACCGTTTTGCATCGCAATTTAATAGCCTTTGATAAGCTGGTTTAACGCGGTTTGAGATGGTGATGGAGGGCTTTTTAAGCGTTGTTTAAGGAAAGTTTTGATCGAGGATGCTTGCTTATAAAGCTCGTCGACGTTCGCGGGTGTATATGGATGAAATATGCTTATTTAACTACCGCGGCTTGCTAGAGGTGTCGGTGTACGAAGTTGAATATTAAGCTTTGATAGTACTAGCTCAGGATTAAATGGCACTAATCCTACTGCTTAAAAGCTGTTCTAAATTATGCTGAATTTGAAGGCTTTAGCACGAGCTTTTAGATAGGCTAGAAGGAAGCCGAGTTTATCGATATGGCTAATTCCAAGCCGCATTTTTTGGCTAATAAAGTTACCGTACGCGCGCTTTAAAACTACAAAACACCTAATATCGAGCGGTTATAAAAGATGCGAAGAGTGCGCAGGCATATAGAGTGGAATAATATCCGAATCCGCGCAAATTTGATCAAATCTTAACATAAGATGGCTTCTATATCCATCGAGAATAAGAAGTCGATATCGCCCACGCGTACGGTAAGTTATTAATGGAATAAATTATTTTTAAAGCCAGCGAAGGCCTATCTCATCAGTCGTCCATCCGTTATCACTAACTTCGAAGCGCTAATCGTGTGGAAGTTCTTCGAACCATGCCTAATTATATTGCTTTCCTTTAAAGATTACCGTTAGTGGAAGCGCCTATCCTAACGCGCTAATTAACTCAATTGTGGTTACCCACTCACGATTTCCTAGCTATAAAACTAATCTCCGACCGTAGTATTCTACCTAGGTAATCACTTTTTATATTAAATAAAGCCCCATCGCGAATCTAGTCTCGTCAAAGTTATAAATATCGTCCGCGAGGATACTATATTGCTAGATTATGGTTTGGACAAGGTTAAACCACTCTTAAATAATCTTTAGGTCTTCTTATAGTGCTCACTAGTAGTCGTATCGTCTTAAGAAGCGTATTTTGAGCTCTTAATGACGTTATATAAAGTTATATACCCATTTTTCGCCGACAGTTTGAATCTAGGTGGAACCACGCTTTTCGAGGAGAATATTAGCCATCTCTCGTACGTGAGCTTATATAAGGGCTGCTCCACGAAGATCTAGAGATAATATCCGTTATATAAGGATATTCTCTTCAATTTCAGTCAATTTATGACCATTAGCGCGAGATTCAGCCCGATTTATGGTGCCGCGGAGTCGACGCGTGAGCGTACAGCGATTAACTTGGAATTGGCTTGCGGCTTGCCGTATGGAGGCAATTTCCTTGTTTTTTATAGCTTTTATAGCAAGCAATATACGGCCTTCTTGTTGGATAGAATCCTGGCTTAATATACTGCGTTTTGGAGGCATGGTGGTGGGTTGAAGATAGACGTGTTCCTGGAGACGCGAAAAATTGATTGGGTGGCTCACTCGCTTACATGGCTCACTCGCTTACGGACCACGTTATGACTGGGTGCCTCCATAGTCAGGCAACCACCACGCTGCCCTGTAACTAGGCACCATTGCAGTATGTATATATTCGCAGCAACGACCTCCAAAGAACCGGATTAGGGATGCTTTGAAATTCTCAACTACTCAGTTCACACCCAGCGACTCCAAAACGACCACTTTCCACTCCTTCAGAAATCGAGAAACAAATTGATCCTCGTAGAAAGCCGTGTTGAAGTTAGCAGAGAGAACCATTTCATCATTCCAGGTCCAGACGTTCGTGAGAAGACATCGATTAATACACTCAATAGCAATCCACCAATCCTCCACCTCAATCGTACTGGCGGGACCCTCATGCTTCGCCCAAATATGGTCATTAATAATGCCAACTGAGCTGAGCTCTGGATGGGCCGCAGCACGTAAAGGATCCTTAGGTTGGGCGCCAAGCGCGATAAGGACCTTGCCCACATATTCGGACATAAATAGGAATAGATTGCGTGGTTCGTCCTGGTTTAACTTCCTGTTGTAATTCTTAGCCATCGAGGCCGAGATCGCATCGAAACTTTTGCAGAGGTCGAGATCGACGCTGATAGGGATTCCGGTATGGTAAATGCTAGCTGCTGCTGCCGGGCCATTATAAGGTGGAGAAAGATATTTACGCAGATCAATAGCATTGAAACCCGTATATTTCCCACCGCCTTGGCCACGAGTAGTAGGGTCAAAGCCATGCTCTGCGAATGGGAGTGTAGCAACGACTAATGCGGCGTGGATCGCAGTAGTGGCGGAAATCTTGCGAGCTTTGCACGAACTAATGACACGGTTTGTGGCATCGGCAGAGAATTTTACCTCAAGACGCCGCGGGGTAGTAGGGATGACATTAGGCAGAGTAGGCATGTTAATAGACGGTTGGTTATCCGTGAAATAAGCCAATTCCTCGTCTGCAGCCTTAGACGTAGCCTCGGTCATAGTAGTAGGCACACCAGCAGCCTCATCTAGAGAGAGATGAAGATTCTTAGCTTCGGAGCCATCAAATTGGATAGTCTCCGGGACGCCATTGGCGAGAATCTGGAGGAAGGTGTTCTGTAGGTTCATAAGACCAATACCGTCGATACGCCAATGGGGCATGCGAAAAAGCAGCTCGCGCTTTTCAGGCAGAACAAAGAGCATGAATTTAGATGATGGTGGTTACTTTTCATATTTCTCATTCGCCGAGCTTCCTTTGTCAACAACAAAGGATTCCGTCCCCCATGCTTCCAATTCTTCCAACGTAGGGACCTTATAGCAGAATCGACTGCCATCTTCTTTGACTGTGGCCGCGATCTGGGGGAATTGCTGTCGGAGTGCTTTCCACGCGCTTTGGAGTGTCTGCACTTCGGGTAAAGACTTGAATTTGAGGGCAGACGAAATAAGATAGTGCTGTTTGTTCAGAGGAGCGCCGGTGTCGGCAATGACACGGTAGAAAATCTCGAGCGAGTCAAAGGGACGCTCGTAGTAACCGGCAGAAACTTCTTCCCAGGCCATGGTGACTGCAAAGGCAGGTAAAGATAATGGGAGCTAAGAACGAAAGACGCCAGTGGAAAGGAATGAATCAAAATGCCCTCTTTTTACCCGTGGGACTCGTCAGCTAGGTAGAAGTAGATACTACAGTCATTTCCCGTCATTTGATAAATTTCATACGGTCGACGTAGAAGACCCCGCTCAACTTGGGGTCCAAATCGTCTCCCTGGGTTTAGGTGTCTAGCAGCACGCGAAGGCGTAGATTGGGATGCAGCCAGACCCGCTATACCGCATCGTAATATACGGGAGGCTGCGGGGGGGGCTTCTAAAGCCAAAGCTCGGATAACTGATTGGATGATCCATGCAGCGCGAGTAGGTATTACTACTGTATACATGAGACATAAAAGTTTCTATGAATGAATAGACAAATTCATAGAAGACAGAAAGATTGGAAGGTCAATCATGTCATCTGTTGGCATCAAGCGCGAACTATATACTATCTTTGAAACCATACAACGGCTCCTTCAATTGCTTAACATGGCGGCAGGGTCTCTGGTTGGTTATTAGCTTTCCTTTGTAATGCTGATGCCATCAAATTTGCCGTCCACGACTTTCCGAATACTTCTACGATAGATCAAGATGTTGAATTTCGCGCTTACTGACATTAAAACAAATAAGCGTGACTACTTAGTATTTGCACTTTTGAAACCACAATGATCATGAAAATTCATTTGGCTATCTATCTCATTAAAATCCAGTAGGCGCTCCTCTCAGCATGCCCCAGTGCGATGACTTCACGGGCGAAATTGAGTGGGGATCCTTGTATTTTCAGTTATTCGCAGACTGTCTGATTCGATCTTTCCCTTCACATGTTATTTATTTAGCGACCACAGACGCAAATCCATACTACTACACAGTTTTTTCATCCATCTAAGGGTGTAACCATCGCCCGGTGGGCTGAGGTTGCGCTAGTTGTTGCTATGTGCAAAATAATGAAGCACTGGAAATCGAACATATTGAGGAATTGAACTTACATAAATTCTATGCTCCCCTTCTCAACCGTTCTATACCCACACTATTATCTATTGGTTGGAGCATGTAATCTGCGCGTTATGGCCATCTTGCCTTGTAAGTGGAGAAAGTGGAGGAAAACCTTGCGCATGTACAAAACTCCAATAAGCAGTATACAAGGACTATTGCGATTTTGGTCCGTCCCAGACTAGGAAATGATGAGTATCGGCATGGGTATCATATACGGGCTATTTCTGAGTGAGTCTCTTTAGGTGTGCGATGATAAAATTTCATTCATATGAAAAGTCGTTTAAGGCTGCCGATCGGATGGTTGCCACTCCTCATTTTCGTGGCCCCCAAAAATAGCGTGATCCTTTGGCCGTACCTATTCAGTATCATGCATACATACGTATGATTACACTGGTGGATCTCCGTAAGGTTCATGAGGAGCAGATTCGTCCTGGGGGCAGAGCGGGACCCGCCGATCACGACCTTGGTCAGAAATGGAGGATGATCCTAATATTACGAGTCTACAATACTAGGCCGACATGACCTCGGAATAGTTCCATCCATTAGCCCTAAGGCTTAGCCTTACTTATGCTAAACGATCACACTAATTGGCCAATAATTACCATGGGTCATATCTAGACCTGGAGATGGGCCGGGGTTGACCGAATTTTGTCTAGGGCCCCAGCCCGCAGGCCCACTTGGACTGAATTTACCGGCCGGCTTAGGTCTAGTCGTGTGGCGAAAACTCGCTTGAATTTTATAGCTAAATGTTTCTGCTGAAGGGTAGTACTCATTTCTGCCTCTTTAGAATATACTTCTGTCGATCTGTAGATTTTGCTTAGGCAGCTGTTTTCCACCCCCACCTTGGAATGCAAGACGTCTCTTTTCCCATGACGCAAGCATGCAAGCACATTCGGCGCTGCAAATAAATCATAGGGGGGAAATATATCTTAATACTAGTAACATTGTAGATACTTGAATCATGACCATCGATACGATCCACTTGTAATCAATACACACGATCGACAAATATCAATGGGGGCTAAAAGGTACTGTATTTTGGTGTTTGGGGGCCGGTCCCTGTTTTGATGAAGATTTTGGTGTATCTTAATGAATGGCATAGTCTCTGGGTAGGTTACGATGATCTAGAGGATTGTAGCCCATAAATGAATATAAAGCTTGGAACTTGGAGAGATCCTCATAGCATATAAATGTCCAGGGCCATGAAACATAGTAATGGCGCACATGAGGCGGTATTAAAAGCGGCAAATCAGAGTGAATCAAACATATTGTTACTCGGCAATCCTTTGCTTTATAAAAGCGGGGAATGATTTGATTCTGCTTATAAGACGGAGGGCAAGTTCTTTGTTGACTTATGCTCTCTGGCACCCACGTTCCTCTTAATTCTCAATTCCTTACAGAACGTTCAATCCGACCATGACTGGACAATTGATCTGGCTCGTTACAGGCTGCTCCTCTGGTTTCGGAGAGGCGTTTGTCCGAGCGATTCTGGCCAAGGTTCTTGATTCCCCGCACCACATAGTCAAAGTCAATGCTCACGATGTTAACAGGGTGATCGTGTTATTGCGACAACACGCGCAAATGACGGTGTTTCTGGTGAAGACCGCCTCGCTCATCTCAAAGATCTTGGCGCAGCTACGTTGGAACTTGATGTAACTGCTCCAGAAGTAGAGTTGAACGACAAGGCTGAAGAAGCATGGAAAATCTACGGTCAAGTAGATATACTGGTCAATAATGCAGGCTATGTAGAGGCGGGGGTTTTTGAAGAACTCGAGTAAGTTATCTTATATTCTCTTATGTTGTCAATTGTCATAAACCTACTCTGGCTGACTGCTAAATGTAGTGAGAAGACTATTACAGAGTCTTTGCGGACGAATGTTCTTGGCCCATTGAACCTTACAAGAGCATTCATCCCTTTAATGCGAGCCGCCAAGTCTGGAACTTTTCTTTTTGTTGGCTCAGTTGGTATCTATTATGGAGCTCCTGGTGCAAACTGCTATACCGGGGCAAAGGGCCTTATCGAGGGTATAGTTCCTAACCTCGCTATGGAGATTGCTCCATTTGGTATTCGTACTTCAATCTTGGTTACTGGACATTTCCGTACCGGGCTTATGTCCCCATCAAATACGAAATTCCGGGCGCCCAACCCTCAGATAGAGTATAATGAAATCAACAAGCTCATCAACGCTGGGCTTTCGGCTCAGAATGGGACTCAGCCAGGCGACCCTAAGAAGGCCTGTGAGCTTGTTATTGAGGCTGTCAGGGGCGAAGACCGATGCGCAGGCAAAGAGCTGCCTTTGAGGTTGCCTCTCGGCTCGGATGCATTCAAGTATATCAGAGAGAATTGTGCTGAGCGGTTGCAGCTGTGTGATGAATGGGATGGCATCATGTCTCAGACTGACCATTGATGAACTTTGAATATTGTTCAGCGTGGGGCTTAGGTAGTTTCATAAATAGTACATGAAATATTGAGGGAATGAATTAATTTGAAATTCGGGAATACGACTGATTCCAATTGAAATCCTTCAGAATGAAATACATCGTTGTTGATAGGCTAGAAATTACCTCCGCCCAAACTGCACACTCGGCCCTTGACGAGTACTGGTTAAGACATCCCACGTCTCAAACTATTCTTTGCGTTGCCGACTCTACGAAGACTCCTAGAAGGGTGCTTTCCTTTCCTTGGGCTGCATCAATACTAGGGGCAAGTCGAATATCAAACAGCCGGAGCAATCGTGCCACGAATTTCCTATCTCCTAATACGCGAGATACTTCCCAACATATGTCGTGCGCCCAACCCCGAAAGACATGAAAGCTGTCCTTTACTCCACAGAACCCTTCAACCTGGTTGGAACTCATAAGGCTCGGGCCGATATTTTTGCGTATAGTGAAGTGCGTACGTTGGAAGGCTAACATCCATGCCCGCGGGAACATGGTACCAGCCTCTATCAACGCCCAAGCCTCTAGCTAGAACTTCACGAGGCAACAGCCCACCTATGGGTGGTGAATGTCGTATGGCTTCATTGGTGCAAGAATAAAGGAAAAGAACAAGAAGAAACAAACGCACTATAAGTAGAGCTCAAGGATTTAAAAGAGGGTCTACGGGTTAATAGACACGTATCAAAGGTAATAGGTACTCACAGAACGGACTAATTAATTAGGATGCAAATAGTTACACTAGGGTCAAGTGCATTCAACCACTACAGTTTAGATGAAGTGCTTCATATAGCCTATCTTATAAACAAGATTTGATCTAAAAATAGCCACCTTAAGATAGCCAAATAAAAAAAAGAAAAAGGCTCGTATATTAGCTCCTTTGCGCAAACTTATCTAAGTAATAGACGGCACGAGATGGCTTCAGGCAATGTCCCATCCCTTGATGCATATAAGGAAGCATTGTACTTTGAGACTTAAGCCTATAGGCTAACCTAAGCCTTCACGACCTGTTTGGAGTAATCAGTAACATACGCTTAAGTATCTATGGCCTGCACTAACCTTGAAAGACTTGATAGTCTTGGTAGTATAGTCACCAAATAGGTTCTGGGCATTGAAGCACTTGTTGTTGGTAACAGTGTGCTCAGTGCCACTGCAGTCATTGGCTGAGTACACCTTGACATCCCAATTTCCTGTAATTCCCGTACCTTTAACAGCATGCATTTTCTTCTCACTACTAACGTTCTCGCAAGCCATTGCCTTTTCATCACCATAAGCTGCCGTCTCATGGATATCTAGACAGGCTTTAGAGGTATAGAAACCGAGGGTCCATGTCGACGCGCTGACGGCGGAGACCAAGAGAGGGAGAGTGGCAAAGATACGCATTTTGATGGTAGTTGATGAATGTGATTGAAGAGGTTTTGAGAGTTGATGATCTTATGAATCGATGAGATCAAATGGGCTCTTATGAGGTTTTTATACCTCAAATCACGGTTTTAGAAGATAGATATAACCCGATTTAACATGCAGTCGCTTGAGATGGCATGTTGTACGCGCGGCCTGTCAAGCTCGAAGGATTAAAACTCATATAAGATATTTGGAATATAGCTAACTATCGGTCTGGAAAAATCACGGTCCACTCGGCATAAGGCTCTAATTCGGTCTAGTGCTACAGCCTTGCCAGGTTGTTTCAAGGCAGACCTCGGCTGTGTCCACAATTCCCTATGAAGAGAATGGATATTGGCACATATCTAACTCCTATCAGAACAAACAGCATCTAACATTATGAAACATGCTAGCCATCTATCATATCCACCATAAAATCCTTGATTTCCATGATTTGCAATACAATGGCGTTTTTTTTTAGAAAAAAAAAAGGAAAAAAAAAGAAAAGAAACAGAAAAAGTTGCAATCATGCCAGCCAATGAAGGTTTCAACGGACCTTGTGTTGAAATTGAATAATTTGTGTCGGCATTGCCGAAAAGATCCCGGAAAAGATCCCGAATCTTACCTAGGCAAAATTAGCTCAATCCATGGCCAAGCCAAACAAAACAAGAGTCAAGAGACTAAGTGGGTCGGGGGCTAGGGGCCGCCCCTGATATATATCCGTGCAGCCGTGTTTGCTGGAAACAATGTTCAATGTTGTGCGGGGAGTTGCATGTAACCGGCCCTTATCATGAATTACCTCCACTCTCGCTTAGCTTCAGTCCGCCACCAGTATGGACAGGACTAACTAAATGGACACTTTTCAATAATTCCCAGCCCCTATCCTCTTTTCGTAATTAGTTAAGTTAAATAGGTATAAGCTATATAAAACTTCTTATATTATAGATTACTTCCTTAACTATAGGTTTAAACTCTAAAGAGTAGGGTCAATGGTAAGTATCATAGATCGGTAATATGCTTCGCGTTTAGCGTCGGTCTCGGCTAGCTTACTAATAGTTTCTCGGAGATAGCTGCTATTAGGGATCAGATAATTCGGTTAAAAGATTGCTTAGTCTATCTTCCTAGATAGAGTGGCTAGAACGACCACCAGGCGCATCCTTTTCGCTACGGTTGAATTTGAAGCCGGTATGGGAATGAGGTATGGTGCCGCAAGATTGCGGCTTTGTTCTCGGAGTTTCTCCCATTTCCCTTCATTCTGATAATAAAGGTGCGTCAAATTTTGAGCCCGATGCCTTCATCTTTGATTCGATAGTAGAAGACTCACCTCCGGCTTTAAAGTATCTGGTTGGAGATCCTTAAATAGGATATCGTACAACTCTCTTGTGGCCAGTTTCCACAGCTTCAGGTATTCGTCGCATCTACATATTGATGAGTATCGAGCCTTACACTGAGCGGAGCCACCACTGACATGATGTATATTCACATCCAAGAAGAGATACTTCTTTTCTGTCCTCTGCACCATCCTCAGGTATGCAATTAAATCCTTGAAAGCTAAATTATATGCTTATAATACTTATGCTTAGCATCTATATCCATGGTTCGTTCATGTCAAGGGCCACTAAAACGCACTCTGCTAATTATTCCAGATGCCGTCGCACAGTCGTGTCAGGACGAAGGAGGAGACTGTTTTGGCAATGTTTTGGATCTTTGTCCCTTCGAATGTATGTTACCTTTTTATAGAAGGGTCATGTATGATTCTGGCTGTAATTCTGGCGACCTTTGCTGTGTTCCCCTAGAGACTAGATAGGGTTGAAAGATAGTCCATAAGCTCAAATTCTTAGGTCATTTTTTAACCCTACCTACTCAATACATATCTAGTAGGTTTTAGACCATCTTGTCTACATGTAGAAGGCAATGAGTACCTCAACAATAACTTAACTACAACCCTGGTGCTGTGCCTCATCCGCTCGTTATGAATTTCATTTCAACGTTCCCAGGGGCCTCAACGTTTCTGTGAGCTCCTGGGATTTTCTGTTGCTCCCAGGCGGTTCTCAGTCATGCGACCTGAAAGGGTGCCTTGGCGCAATTCCTTGCTGCTCCATTAGGTTTTACTAGACGGTGGAAAATTCATGCAAAACCCTGAAATTCAGAAGTAATCTTCAGCCCTCGGGACCGAAAACGAGCGATTTCACCCTCAAATGCTCCAAACGTACAGTTACATCCTCCGATCTGCCGTGAAATGAGAAGGGTGCGCCTATACTATCATTGCTCTAACTGTGCAAAGTTCTCTTGCTTCGGCGACATGCGAAGTGAACGAGCGGAAAATCCTTCTGCGATCACGGAATGAAATTCAACAAACGTACCGTATCCGGTCTAGATGTAGAGATCCCACGGTCGATCGTCTATCAGTGTGCTACAGATGGCCTGTCGATGTGATTAAACGCCAGCGGTCGAAGGTCATTGGTTGCAGATCTCAAAATTCATCGATCTCAGTGACAAAATGGCCATACATTGTTTGACAATTACTTAACTAAGTGATCAATAAATGAGAGGCATTGATGTTAAGCAGTATATGATCAATACCATAGGTCAAGACCCCCTGCCATGTAAATGAGTATCTTGATTCTTGGCAAGCCCCAGCTCAATTTTTTCGCTGGTCTGGATTGACTGATAGAATTCAGTGGTCAAATTCACTGATCAAATTCACTGATTAAATTCAGTGGTCAATATAGTTACTCTAATTATTTTGAAAGTGGTCATGGAACTAGTAAATTATTGAGCGGGAGCTGTTAAGCCAAAGAAGCAATTTGCTCGGATCGCTCTCTGATTCGGGAACCGAAATCATCCAAGTATCGAGCCTTTGGAAGTAATTTAGCTGGCATTCAATGCATCCGTTTTTCTACAAGATTTTGGGGCCTCTCGTGTGTGTGGCTTCATCCAGATAGCATGTCGTAATGCCAGAATTCATCAACAAGCTCAGTAAAGTGAGTGTGGGCGTCTTCTCCGCGTAGCACATTGCCTAAAGGCCCTTATGGAAGATGATGATCAAGTTCGTATCCCAAGGGAGCACTGAATATTGACATCTCTATATCAGACTTTTTGGTCAAATTTTAGTCCTTGCGTATAATAAATATGTGTAGATGACTTTAGAGAGCAGAGGGGGGGAACTTACATAACAATACCATGGATAGCTAAGGTCGCTAATCTTCATATGCCTGTAATCTAAGGCACTATATCCTCACTGCGCGGCAGTTCACTGAGCAAGCCCAAGGTCTTTCAAAATGATGTTAGCCGCCTTCTCACCAATCGCATATGCAGTGGATGCTGTGTTTGCGCCGACGTTCTGAGGAACGATACTCAGATCCGCAAGCTTCAGCTCCTCAATGCCATGAACATTGAGGTCTGCATCAACCACGCCGCCATCAGCCAGCGCACCGATCTTGCAAGTACCTAGCGAATGCCAGGTGGTGCCGACATTCTTACGGACCCAGCCCTCAATGACCTTGTCGTCCTCTGCAGTGTACTGGATGTCAGGGATATTCTTGTCATTTGGCTTGTCCAGCTTGACAAGTGCCGCGGCTGAATCTTCAGCAAAAGCCGGATGCGCGCCAACGAACTCTCCACGGTAAGCATCCATTCTGCGCACGATTTCTCGCTGCTTTTTGTATGCCCAGATGAGCTTCTTGACGTCTAATTTACTGTTCAGGAATCCAGTCTCGAACGCGATCTCTGCGTCGACATCGGGGCTTGTGATATGCACGTGGCCTCTGGCGTATGGGTATACGGTAAACAATGAGGTTGCGAGGTATTGCGCTGGCTTAATGGTGGTCGGATCCCCGGGGAAGCCGCCCAGCAATGCCATTAGCGCCATGGGCTTGTTGGGGGTGGAGAGGTAGTCTCTTGCGTATGCCGCCTCGAATTCAGGTCCGAGGGCCTTGACATCGGCCTCAGTGGGACGCAACTTGCAGGAGGCATCTTGGCCATTCCACCCCATGATTGGCGCATTCGTTTTGATTAACTCTTCCATGTTGATTCTACCAGCCAGAGGGGCGTCAAACGTCTCATTTGGCTCCAAGGCACTGTAGTATGGCTGAGTCAAGAGATGATGATCCTGGTAGTTCTGGCCGATTCCAGGGATGTTGGCGACGACAGGAACGCCGGCCTTATTGAGAACGGCTTCGTCGCCGAGACCGGATCTCTCGAGAAGCAATGGGGTTCCGAGAGCGCCACAGGAACCAATTACAAGTTTTCTGGCCTTGACGACTTGAACATTGGTGTTGTCCGTTTGGAAGGCAGGGTTTGGCTTGAACTCAACACCCGCAGCTCGTTTGCCCTCGAAAAGGATCTTGGTAACCTTGGTCTCAACAAGGACGTGAAGGTTCGGGTGTGCTCCATCTTCCAGCTTCGGATGCAAGTAGTTACTGGCGGCATCCTGGCGGCGTCCATCTGGACTGACGTAGCGGAGGGCTCGTGAAACGCCGTTGCTGGTGTCCAGATCTTGAAGATCCTTGACCGTGGAATAACCTACCGCGTTGGCGGCAGCAAGGAATTGTTCTGTCGCACGCTCAGAGCAGAACGATCCATTGGACACAACAATGGGGCCATCTTTCCCATGAACAGAATCAGGGCCAGGACCATGATACGTCTCAAGCTACAGCGAGTAATGGCGGGCTAGTCAGCATTGTACAGAATGGCAAGGACGCAAGAGTCTCAGAGCGCAGCTTTAATAAATCCATTAACCTACCTTTTTTAAGAAGGGAATCATCTCATCAGCGGACCATCCAGGAGTGGCCCACGAATCCCAATCATGACGTTGAGCACGACTGTACATCATCAAGTTGATTGACGAACCTCCGCCCAGAACACCGCCAGTTGGGACGCTCATTTCACGGTTGTCCAGCTGTGGCTCCGCATTTCCCTTGTAGAAGAGGGTTGCGGTACTGGTGGGAAGCAGTGCAGTTGGGAAAAGAAGGGGGAACTCAATCAAGTGATTGCCCTTGTTGTTCTGGCCACCCTCAATAACGAGGATGGACAGCGACGGGTCAGCGTCGGCGATCCTGGCAGCAACGACGCATCCCGCAGTGCCACCTAAATAGACAGGAGCTTGTTAGTACCAACGTATGATGAGCAGAGGAGGAGGGCTAAACAAACCGCCAGCGACAATGATGTCGACCTCGTCGATTCCTTCGGGCAGTTGAGTGTAAATGCCCATATTGTTCAATGTGCAATGTTCAATTGATGTTGGATGTGATAGTGGTGCGGGGGAGGGTGATGGACACCAACAGTGGATGGGATCACGGTAGGATTAATAGCTCCGGGTCGGACTGGTCTCCCCAATTGGGATCCCTGCTGTCTGGCTTTGTTCAGAATGTTACCCACTAGGTACCTGGGGGAAGTCGGCAACGGGAGCGTCTCAGACATGCACATGTGGCCGTAAGTCTGTGGCCGTAAGTTTGTGTGGATACTGTGCATATAGCCCCCACAGCTAATGGGGCGGAGATCCCTGTGGGATGAAATCCCATTTCCGTTCCAATATTTTGCAAATATTTTGCCCTCCTTTTATCCGTTTCGAAATCCATCTTATCTCCATGCACATATGGAGTTACGACTCCTTGCGTGGGTCCGGGCCAAATTCTCCAGCGCTACGCTCTGTGGGATGGTCCATTGCTGGCCCCTGCACTGTTTCAGCTACATTGGATGCTGCCTTGAGGTCCCAACAATTGAAGGTTGCTTGCCATTTTACTACTCAAAAGCTTACTGTACTGCACTTTTAGGATAAACCAGAAAAAAAAAATTCCGAATGTTGATTGAGAAGATTAAAGTTGTATCGTGCTAAGAGTAAAGTATGACGTAAATCCCAGTCTGCTTGGAGCAGACGAGTACGTTATTGCAGCGAGGCGAAATCCAGCTTGTCCAATTTGAGAGGAAGGGCAATTAAGAAGCCAAGCCCTGCACCGAAAATATTCAGGTAAAACACAGAGCATACACTCTCAGTAACTGCGTTGGTGACCTGAGCACGAACATGCTCGCTCAACGTCGCTAACAGGCTACTTCCCACTCCGTCGATGGCGCCTCGGATCTCGCTCAGGGGAACGTCGGGTAGAATGGACGATATCTCCTCCGTGGCATGGTTGATAAGAACAGACGTGGCGATGCCCAGTGACAAGGCGAGACCACCCATCTGCGCACAAGAGAAGAACGCCGTAACGTCCTTTCGTGCCGCCTGCGGACGCTTCAACTGGCCCACGGTATAACCAAGCTGAATGACGGGTCCCACACCGAAGCCTTGAATAATGCTATAGCCGCAAATAGCAGCCCTAGATGTGTGTGTGTGTATGCTGGACAGCAGGCCGTTGCTGATAAGAAGCAGCGCACTGGCCCAGATGAACCAGCACTTGTACCACGGGAACTTGGGCAGAAGTCCCCCGCTTATACCGGCACTGACCACAACAGATGCGACAAATGGCAGCGTGTAGACTGCAGAACGCATCGAAGAATCATGCAGTACAAACTGGTAAAACAGCGGAAGCGTGTAGATGGTGACGACAATGTCAGAAATTGCGACAATTGTCCAAATCCACAAGCCGATCATCAGGGGATCTTTGAAGAACTGCACAGGAAAGACTCGGTCCGACGTCAGAATGTGGAATTTCTGGTGCAGAGCAAAAATAATCCATAGCACAGCAGTGACAACGTAAAGTGCGATCATCTGGCTGCTACCCCAGCTATACACGACGCCGCCAAAGCCCAGCAGCATGACCGTTGACACGACGGAGCCAAGAAACAGCACAGCACCCACATGGTCAAATGCCTTGACCACATCCATGAACTCCAGAGACACGCTCGGTGGCGCCGAAGGCATGATCCAGATACACGTGGGGGCGGCAACGGCGGCAACGCAGATGTTGATGTAAAAAGCCCATCTCCATGTGGCAGACGAATCAGCAAACGCAGATCCGATAATGGGCCCCAAGATGGTTCCCAAGCTCCACGCCATGCCGACAATGTTGAGATACTGGTTTTGTTCTTTGGCAGTTGTCATTCCGGTGATCATGCTAATGGTTCCGACATAGATGCCAGAGCCGCCGGAGCCAGCCAGAGCGCGACCCACGATGACAGCAGTAATGGACGACGCCGAGCCGATAACCGCAGATCCGACTTCAAAGATGAGCAGAGCGGCGAGAAAGACATATTTACCGTTGAGGAAGTTGTTGAGTTTCGCCCTGTGAACAAAAAGGTGTTGGCAATCGGTACCTCAAATGCGGCTCTGCTGCTCGATGAACTTACCAGATGGGATTGGTGCCAGCTTCACCCATGGGATATGCCACTGAAACCCACGGTAGCATATCTATACTGCTGCCAAATGTATCGACAATGGCTGGCCGTACCGTTGCTGTCACGGTATTGTCGAAGGCGTATAGAAAAGTGGCCGACAGCAGGGCAGCGTTGACGACGAACCACGACACACCCGTAATCGTGCGATCGGCAGACGCCGAGGTGCCACTGGCGTCGTTGCACTGATCGCCGCCGATTGTCTTCTCCTCATCAGAGGATGGATGACAGGCCGTGGTATCCTGTAGGGGCTTCCCGATATGGTCGCTTGTCGACGAAGCAGCTGTCTGTGTCGGCATGATGCAGAGACTCGAGAGGGAGGACGAGAAGCTAACAACACGAAGAGAAGTGAAAACGAAAACGGAGGAGCTCCAAAAACGCAAACTCAGGAAGTGGGCATTAGCTACCCAACTGTGGTGGAATTGTGATCAAATGCAGCTCCTACCACTCGCGATAATTTCTTGCTTTGATGCAGCGCACATGGAGATAGCTAGATAGCTCTGGAGTGTGCATGAAGAGGTATGCTTGTGGTCAACTGGTCCGTGTACAGTTGCGTCGGAAGGATTGGGGGGGGGTCAGAAGTTCTTTTTCACCGTAAATTAAAACCTGCAGGGAATAGAAATTGCCCCTTGGTGCAGTTGCCAGAGGAGGTCGGAACTAGTACCGTATCAGCTTAGAGCCAAACCCGGCCCAAATCGAAAATTGAATGAAAGAAATGGTTGCAAATGGCCCCCAAAGGGCAGATCATCTGTTACGTGTCACCGGGAAAACACTTTCTCTGGCGCAGGGAATTTCTTTGTTTCGTTTTTTGGATTTTTATTGTCCCCAAAAACATGAAATAAAAATAAGAATGGAAAATTAAAAATGGAAATTAAGACATGTAGGAAGCATGAGGCATCGCCGCATAATCCTCGCACGGGGCAGACGGTTCCTTCGCGGGCCGGGAATCCACTCAGAGAACTCAATTAGACATGAGGCTGATCCCTGAGATTCGTTCCAACGCTAGATACATGAAATAATGAAATACATGAAAGGATATTTGGAATCCTTCTCAATCTCAAAATCCACCATACTCTGTGCAGGTACAGCAAATAGCCTAGCAAATATCGTAGATCCCTTATGTACACATGATCTGCTTTTAAACTTCCCCGACTAGAATAGCTCTTACCAAATTTATAGGCCACCCGCAAGCCACCCCGTGGTCCGTGTCTACTAGTCAACAGCCGTGGATCCACACCGTTCGTGGGGGCGAGAATCAAACAACCGTGGAGCAAATCAAATCCAAGATTCAGATGTTGGTTCGAGGATCAGCGGAGAATAGCCTGTTTCGAATTGATTTCAAAACTCGGCTAAATGATAAAAGTGGATCTACCGATGTGATTCCCCAAAAAAGAAAAAGAAAAGGAAAATAAAATAAAAAAGTGGGTTACGTGAAGAGAAGAGGGGAACCCTGCTCGGGGGCCGTTTTGTGATGGATCAATCCAGTAGGTATCTCCGCGACGGCTGAAGCCCAAGCGTAGGCTAAGCTTGCCTATGGCTTGCGCGGCGATTCTTCACTTGAAAATAGCCCGCACCATGCGCCTCACTGTTAGATGCAATCCTTCAGGACATTTTACATGCCTAAGCATGGGGAATGGCCGAACATGCAGACAACTGAGCGTTTCCGCCCCCTCCTTGTCAAATATTGCTCTATTTATTCACCAGTCATGCAGACAGGCTAGTCTCCGCTCAATCCTACCCTACAGTAACGGCTCCAAAGCCTTTCCTGGAGGAGAAAACTATGACCACCTGCCTGCCACTGCCTGGTTGTTTCTCATCACATCACATCCTGTCTGAGTGAGCCGATTCTCACATCGAACCATTATCTCAAGATTGAAGGTGCCAAATATCACTAACTCGATTCACTATTGATCCAATATCGATCGCCTATCGTTCCTCGTTACGATTTCTCCCCGCATGTCTTCATCCGCTGCCTTGCCGCCTTCTGCAGTGCATGATGACATTTCCGGAGGCATCAGGGCTTTCTTTATTGTTGTCACTATCGTTACTGTCCTCTCTGTTTCGCTTCGTTTCTGGTCTCGATGCACCCGCAGAAATGCAGCACGCGGTGCTGGTAGACAAACCCAGCGTCTGTGGTGGGATGATTGGGCTGCTTTAGCAGCTGTGGTAAGTGACTTTGTTGTTATTGATCTTCTAAAAAAAAGCAAAAAAAAAAAAAAGACATAAAGGAGAAAGAATTTCAGGGGTGATAAGGGACAAAAGAGGCGGACAATGATCATTATGGCTTATGCAAAGTGCTAACTTCATCTATGATAGCCCTTTATCCTCGGCCTCTGCGGACTGGCATTTGCCATGGGCCACTATGGACTCGGTCACCACGCTCAGTTTGTCGAGACGAAGGATCTACTCATCTTCCTTAGATTGTTGTATGCAGTATACTACGTCTACGATATCGGCCTTTTCTTCACCAAGGTTTCGGCCTTGCTGCTCCTCTCTCGCATCTTCCCATGGCACGCAAACGCCAAATGGTTCAACTACACCATTGTCACTACACACTGCCTCAACTGCGCATGGTTGGCCGGCATCATCTTTGGCACTGTGTTTATGTGCAATCCCGTCCAGAAGGGATGGAATTCTATGTTGCCTGGACACTGCGGCACCACCCTGCACCTTTGGCTTGGAAGCGCAATTCCTAGCGTCATCATTGACCTCATCATCTTGCTGCTGCCCCTACCGAAGATCTGGAGCCTGAAAATGACCACGAGGCGCAAGGTCGCCATCATCGGAGTCTTTGTCATTGGTTACAGGTAAATTGTTGGACCACGACAAAGATTATCGCGTCATGCCACTAACCAAGAGCAAACAGTGTCATTGTCGTTTCCATTGGCCGACTTATTACAGTTGTGGAAACCGGTAATAGCTTGAACTCGGATATTACCTGTACGTGATAAGGCTCCAATGCCTGACAGATTGTCCTTCACTAACATGTTCGTTCTTTATAGGGCAGGTAGTTCATCTGGCCTACTGGGTTGGTGCCGAGGCGCCCGTCACCATTCTGTGTATTTGCCTGCCGCCCATGGCTGTTTTGGGCCGCCACCTAGCCAACAACTACTTTTCCAAGATGTCCACTATAGTTCGCTCCCTGTTAAGCTCCAACAAGGACACCAACGGGACTGCGGCATCGCGGAGTGACTATGGACAAGACTCGCAATCTCAAAGTACTGCGATACCCTCGAGCTCCTTGAAAAAGGGCGCCGACAATGACGGCTACAGCCTGGAGTCACAGGAGAGCTCTGCGCATTTGTTTCTCCACGAAGATGAGCACTATTATGCTAGCGCTAGAGCGAATGTCTCTTACCCTCGGCTGGGTGGTGGGGGTACAACCCCGCCTCCCAACTCTGGCGATGACAACATCCGTGTAGACAGCGTTGTGACTGTCACGCAACGATGGAGAGAATAGTCGGACTTTGGAGATTCTAGTCATTGGGCGTTATGAAATGTATCACGCTCTTCCTCAAATGATGTTTCTTTTGTTTAGTTTTGATGGTCTTCGAATTGACATCTTAATGATGATTCAGGAGTTTATGTATATTTTTGTAAAAGTCCGATTATACCATTGCAGACAAGAATGTCTGCCTTGCACTATCTACTGTTTGAGTTTGCCATCTCCTCTCATATTTCCAAATGTTGCATCTAGCGCGGGAGGGTGTTTCCAAGGTTGTGGGTTCGAAAATAATACATAATATAAAAACTTCATGTTTGAATTGATAATATTTGAATTTCAAGTTTGCAATGCAACTAAAGTACTACCATTATGCGTCCTTCTCCCTCCATCGCTCGCTGTCGCCACCATTGATCTGATCCAGGAGTGCAACCCATCTATACCCAGAAACCGTGTGTGCGATGCCCACAAGTTCAGACTTTCCCATGACCGCCACAGCCTCTTTCCATGTGGTATCTTCGAGCGGTGCCTTGAGATCGGTTAAGATTTGACCGAGGTGATACGCCATGGTCTCTTCCTCGGACAGATCCGCAGGAACTTTGCCGGCCAAGGCGTCCTCAAATTGCTCACGAGAAAGGCCGCATTTTGAGCCGATCTTGTGATGGCAGTAGGTAACATATGGAACGTCTAGTACAGAGGAGAGACCAAGGATGGCCAGCTCTCTATTGCGAGGCTTGATGGTGCTGGGCGCATACAGTGCCTTGGCCACTTCGAAGAATTGGCCGACAAAGGCCGGGCTGTAACTGTATTGACCAATTAGCTTGAGTGGATTGTCATGAAATGGGTGTTAGTCGTACCTCAGCGATGCATAGCATCCGAGTAGAGAGCTGCCGTCTTCTTCAATCCACTGAAAAGGGATGTCGTGGTGCATCACTTTTAAGGCATTTTGGATGGTTTGTTTGGAAGCAGCGTGCTCATTCTCGTCGTATGGAAAGCGATGGGTCATGGTGAATGCAAAGTGATCCTGCGTCTTTTTTTATGATGATGAATAGAAGGTCCACTGTACAGAAATAAAGATAAAATGAAAAATTCAGTTGTCCCCGCCCTCGAACGGCACTGAAGACTCACCCGGACTTCATCAAAAGGCGCCATGGTGAACGCAGCACGGCTCAGTTTTGGCCCCAATAAGTGCGAGAATGATACAGTGCTGAATAACCTATAATATCTCGCAATTGTTGTTGGGATCTGCACACATGCATTAGTCTACATTAGGTATGTACATAGTGCAAGATCTTGAGTAACTCTTCACCTTTTTCTGTCAACTCTTCCCCATCACGCTTTTCCCTACTTGGCTTCAGCCGCTTCGCTTACAAAAAAGCTCAGTTTTGGCCCAAATGATGACGAAAACCCCCCACAGTGCTTCCTATACTTTCCCGCGCTTGATGTTGGGATCAGCGCTGCAAATATACATGCATGAGGACCTAAGTCGCATTAGGCATGTCAAGCAACGTTGTAGTAATAAGTGCGAGGTGCTCGGGGCTTCTCCGGTTCGGTACTAGTGAACCCGCACACCCGTTGGTGGCCGGTCTGATTAAACCCAAAACAGCCTATTTTCCGCTGATCTCCAAAACAACATATGGATCTTGCATTCGATTTGCTCGATGGTTATTTGATTGTCGCCTGCAGCTAACCAGTCCACACGGTCCATAGGTGGCTTGCGGGGGGCCTTTAAATTTAGGAGCTATTCTAGTCCGAGATTTTGAAGTGTAGATCGTATGTATGCACATGTGACAGATTCCAATACTCCTATCAAGAACACCTGGGGTTAATTGTGGAACTTAACCCCGCTAATCACATCCCATACAGTCGTGGATCGACTTGGGGGCCATACACATGTGCATATATGCGCCTCATGCGGGAGACGACTAGGGGCATTAAATCCCTCATACTCAGTGGCAGATTCCATCAACTTTGAAACCCCAACCAATCTGTACGCTGCCGAGTATCGGGCCCTTCTCATCCGGTCCTGCCAAGCCAACCGCGAGCACCGGTGGACAGCTAATTACTAGATATGCACTACTTTCTACTGCTGAGTACATCATTGGTTCGTCATCCATGCATTCAGCAACCGCCAGCTGGCCTTACTCTAGCA
Source organism: Penicillium frequentans (assembly GCA_028828275.1). Taxonomy (NCBI): domain Eukaryota; kingdom Fungi; phylum Ascomycota; class Eurotiomycetes; order Eurotiales; family Aspergillaceae; genus Penicillium; species Penicillium frequentans. The sequence continues at coordinate 47,720 of JAQIZY010000015.1, read as the reverse complement.
GCACGTACGTGGGGACACCTGGAGATATACGTAACAGTAGCGGTCAACTTCGGTCTAGAACTTCAATGTTGAATAAATGAGAAGACTTTTTAAACTCTGTACATTAATTACATACATCAACTGGTATTATTTGGAACGATGTATCTAGCCCCACTGTTGACCTCTCTGAAAGTTCAAATGTTGACTGTTCCTCAAATGACCTTAGCGCTGCCCCCCACCTAGATAGCTACGTTGCTGCCTATCGGGAAGAGGAGGGCCAATTGCACGTCGCATCATATGAACGGCCTCCGTCAGCTTGGCCAGTCGAGGAAACTCGTGGCCACCTTCATGAACGGATACAAAGGCTTGCGACGTATCACATAGGCTAGCCATGTCAGCCCCACCGGTCGGGGCAGTCAAGTCATTCTGGCCCCAAATATGTGCGGTGGGTAGTTTGAGACATCCCGGGGTGGGAGCAAGGCCAAGTTGGGCGAGTTCGGCGTCGCTAGAGGCATTGGAGAAGAAGACGGCAAACCGGAACGGCAGCGGTTTCCCTTGTTCCCAATGCTGTAAGAGGTACAGGGCAGCCAGCGCGGCCCCCGCAGAAAATGCCATCACGCCGTCAAAGGGCCCCTGGGCGTCGACATAGCTGCTTAGCTGGTCCAGGGCCACGGGGAGCGTGGCGGCGTCATCTGGGTTGTAGAATGCAAAGAAGTCTTGATCTGCAGGCGTTGTCAGACTTTCGATTCCTGTATACCGGTTAGCAACGCCAGTTGATATCTCTTCGTCATTGCGAACTGTACCTTCGGCCATCGGGGCCTGCAGGGTGCCCTCCACAAACTCGAATTCATGGTCTTCTTCCAGCTCGTGGATGAGCGGTGCTGTGGTGGATGTAAGTTAGTGTACTGGACTTGCTAGAATCAACAGGAGAGTGAGCGTCGAATTTACCAGTCTGCAGCTTCATGATCTGCGATGCAACGTAGTGTTAGGCCAGACATGTTTTTGCGTATTTGTGAAGGGCGTCGGCTGCAAAGGTCGGAAGAACAGAAGAACAAAAAAGAAAGAAAAACTTACAGCACTGTTGGTGCCATTACCATGAAGACAAATGATCCGCATTGTGTAGGTTTCCCGAGGTCGGTGATTGATGCAGGTGTATAGGCGTTAGTGTTGAGTGTTCAGACAGTAGCTGGTTAACCAACAACATTGGTTACTGAACAGCGCTTTTTATCACAATCTTGTTTTGGTGCCAGCTTGGTCACCCACCCCACTCGGTAATCAACCAACACTAGTCAGGGTGCGGACAGTTTTCATGCTATAATTGAACATTGAATGCGCCCACCTACTGGCATCTTACCAAATGACTCGGAATATAACTGACCGCAGAGGTACTTTTATTTTGGTGACAGTTCTGCACTTCGCCAAACTGGGCCAGAATTGCGTCGGAGCCTTAGTGGCCGCCAGGATCGAATAGCCTGACGGCTCCTCACTCACACCCCAGTGCTGCGAAGTCCAACATTGAATCCAATGAAATATTTGAGATCAGGGGCAAGAAAAAATACCTAGTATCAATGCATGTAAGAATTGTATGACATAAATTGATCGTTCTACTAGTAAATGTCGAATTTGCAACATTCGAAGTTTACATATCCATGACTGAAGCTTGGAATCTCAAATTGTAAAAAGTAGTATCTATTAGGTAAAACTTCCAGTTCAACTTTAGTGTATTAATGTGTAATTTGAAGCCTAGTCAATCATGCGCTCGCTGGTTATTGACCATGGCAACGTGCTTCAAATGTTATTGCCAGCAGCCAACATTTGAATGCCTGTGTCATCATGGATATTGCATTCCGCGGTGAAACACTCAGCCCGCCAACTTGACATTCTGGGTACCATAGACCAGTTGACATTCAGGTTGGGGCTGAACGAGGACGCCCCTCGATTGAAGGGCTGCCCTCGGCCTGATTTATTCATCATCGTACTCTTCGACCTTGAATGTGCCTGTGCGTAAGAGCGGAGCATCGCCACTCCACCAGGACAAGACGCGATCGACGCCGCACATGGTCCAGTAGCGCACAGCAGCCACCAAGGCCGTCAACATGGAGGATTGGTAAAAGTCACCGTACCAGTTACTCTGCAGGTAGTGCAGCCGCGAGTACCTAAGAACCTTGCTCTCCCACTGCTGCCGAGTCACCTTGCCATTGACGAAGTCAGCTGTGCAAAGGGCATGGAATGCCGCCTGGGTGCCACTGAAAGCTGTATGCGGACGGAACAGCGACACCCCGTCGCCAACCAGCAAGACTTTGCCATCTTCAAAAGCTGCCTGGTGTGAGCAGAAATCGGTGATGACCTGAATAAAAGGGCGCTTGATCTTTAGAAAGATCTCCAGCATTGGTTTGCTGAGTGGCAGAGCCTCAGCTTGCTTTGTTCTTTCAGCCCAGATATCCTGTCGCACACGACCGGACGGGACAATGTTGTGATGGCGATGACCGTCGAGGCCGTCTTTTAAAATTTCGTTCAAAGATTCCTCCGTCTCGTTTGTGTACCAGAGAAAGTTGAGATACCTGTCGCCGGGCTGGAGCGATCCATTCTTGCCAGGGATTGTGTACACGATGCAGTGTTGCTTGTCCATCATAAAGACGGTGACGCTGCGCCTGAAGAGGTGACGGGTTTCTTCCGACGCTTCACTCTCCAGGACTGTTCCCCTCCAAGCGATATAGCCAACGTATTTCCGCTCAACGTGGCTTTGATACTTATTTCGCACAAAGGAATCCGGGCCATCTGCACCAACCACCAGGTCGGCTTGTATATTGGCCTTGTGTCCCGATTTGCGGTCCAGCATTGTGACGCTCATTCTCGTTTTCTTCTCGCCGCTGTCCTCGTCGTCGGATTGTATTTCAGGTTTAATATCAAGAACTTCCCTTTGAGTATGATATACACCCTGACCGTCTTCTGGGGTGTTCGAAGGGGATATAGGGCAGGTATCGCTAGCATAGCCATCGAAGTTGGAACGAAGACGGTAGTACATGGTATCCCAGTTTGTAATTTCGCGACGGCCATTGACAAAGGTTTTCAGCTTATCATTGCCCACAAGGGCCTGAATACGACGCGACTGGTGGGAGAAGATGCTCTCAATGCGATCGTACTTTTCGAGATATTCCACCGCGTCGGGTCCTAGACAAACCCCAGCCATGTGGCTTTCTCGTTCGTTGTCTTCTTTCTCAATGACTGTTACATTATGCCCGCTTTGCTTTAGTGCGACGGCGGTCATGAGTCCCGCCAAAGAGCCTCCGATCTGTGAAATGTCAGCTCTCAACGATGCTCCAATTTGTGTGAAGGGAAGTGCAAATAAAGCGTACTACAACGATGTTCAAGGGCGGTTGTGACGATGCCATTTTTGTTCAAATGTTTGGTGACAGTGTAAGATGGGTTTTTTGTTATCTCGTCAAATGTTGTTTCTGGAGGTCTGAAATAAAGATTTTCCGAGTGTCAATTGACATGGATAATGTTCAGGGCCGATTCTGTGCTTGTCAGAAGCTTGGCGAGTTGCTGGGAATGCGGCGCAAGGTTGAGCAACTGATCTGGAACGGGTAAGGCATTGCAGTAGCGCCTCGCACTCGGAGGCTCCGGGCTAACATTTCTGCATGCAGATCAAAGCTGTCTCTGTACAGACCCCATTCAAATGCTGCATGTTCAGCGACATCCCCTCAGGCCCCTCTTTTTTCTTCGCCCCCAGCCCCCAACTCTAAATGTCCGTGTGTACATATCTGGCCCCTCTGTATCCACACGTCTCGGAGAGTTACTTCATGAGGCGTAGCGTTCTTTCAAAACATTGCGATTGGGTAAAATGCAGCACTTGAGTAATTTTGGGTTGTTGCAGAGATCTCGGTGGCGGGCGTTCTCGGGGTTGAAAGGATCCGTGATGAACGGGAGCCAAACCGCGTCACGGTCCACCGGCTCCATCGAGCTACATGAAGCTAGTATCGGCAAAATTCCAGATGTCACTTTCTCCATGTATGGCGGTAACCCGTTGAATTTCCTCTCGTTCTACGTGACAAGTCCTACAGTCTGAAGATTATCCACATCACCCTTAATGTACAAGATCTGATTTTCCAGATAATACGATTGGTAGGCCAGCAATCGGGGCTGAACGCCGGGTACGGTACGGCTCCTTCTGACTGCCGAGTGTCCAAATGTCGTGAGTAAAAATACTCCAAATAATACATAATTATCTTGATTATCTGCTATTGGTTGGTTTTGAAGAGCTGTTAAATCATATGATAACATATTACGTGGCAACCTAGTCTGTGTAGGGTATGTAGTTCGAGGGGGAAGGGCTTCAAAATTTCCGGGGTCGGGCTGAGCCTTCCCCGATCAGGTGGTGTCGCCGAATGACTCTTGTAGATCGCGGTCATCTCGACCAGCTGGCTGGGCATAGCCTTGGAGGGCCCGACCATCTCCAACAATAGAAGAACTTTTGTTATGTTGGTTCCAAGGCTTAGTGGGAGAAAAATCCAACAATTAGTGCTTTGGCATGATAGGAACAGTCCGCATGAATCGAACATTGCAGGATCAACAAGTAACGGCGCTAAATATGAACCGGTGATTGACGCTTGAGACTAGAGGGTGGGGGCGGCTCTAGAGCTGCCCCCGCGGACCCACCCTCGCAAACATTTCAAGGAGCTAAATTTGCATTGTAGGCGATTCATATTTCCATTGCTATTTCTTTTCTGCTCTGCACGCCTCCTCTGCGTACATCATTACAATTTTCACATAATGATATTACTATAATCGATCGGCAAAATGGAGAGCCCTACTACTACCTTGCCGGAGCTGGACGGCATCGACAGCAATGACATTGCTGTTTGTGGCTTCTCATTGAAGTTTCCACAAGATGCAACCACCCCAGAAGCTCTATGGGATATGATGTTGCAACGACACTGTGCAATGACCGAGTTCCCAGCTGATCGTATCAATGTCGATGGTTTCTACGATCAACGATCACGCCCAAACACTGTACAGTGTTGCCTTCTACTCCAATCCCAACAGTGCGCATTGCAACACTTTTAACAGTGTCACTAACTCTTGCAGATGCCACTCAAAGGCGGTCACTTTATCAAAGGTGATCTTGCCGAGTTCGATGCCGGCTTCTTCTCGATTGCGCCTACTGAGGCCGCGTCCATGGATCCCATGCAAAGACTGTTATTAGAAACATCTTATCACGGGTTGGAAAATGGTAAGAAAGCCTCAGCTTGCTTTGAATCATGCTGGTGAAGGGTTCAGTCCTCTTACTTATCAATTCACAGCCGGTATCCCCATGGAAGATGTCAATGGCTCACCGACAGCCGTTTATTGTGGCTCATTTGGAATGGACTACATGTTGCAACTTGTTCGCAGCGCCGAAGTTCCTCCTCACTACGCAGCATTAGGATTTGGTCTTAGCATGCTTGCCAACAGAATCAGCTGGTTCTTCAACCTTCGCGGGCCGAGCATGGCCGTCGATTCTGCATGTTCTAGTTCCGCCATGGCCTTAGACACAGCCTGTGCCGCCCTGAAAAACGGGAATTGCTCCATGGTGGGTCCATGACTTGAACTTCCATGCTTTCCATGACATCTAGACTAAATGTCTGCAGGCTTTGGTTGCTGGCTCCAACATGGCGAGTGCGCCCGAGCCTTACGTTTGGATGTCCAATGTCAAGTTCTTGTCAGCAGACAGCCGCTGCTATTCCTTCGATGAAAGAGCCAATGGATATGCTAGAGGTGAGGGTGTCGCCGTTACAGTCCTCAAGCGAGTATCAGATGCCATGAGAGATGGTAACACTATCCGTGCTGTCATTCGTGCGACAGCTTGCAATGAAGACGGTCGCACTCCTGGAATTACACAACCTAACCACAAGGCTCAACAGGAGCTCATCAAGAGAACATATGAGCAGGCTTATCTTTCTATGGAGCCCACAAGATTCTTTGAGGCTCATGGAACTGGAACGCCTGCTGGAGACCCTCGCGAGGCTCAGGCAATTGGCATGGCTTTCATGCACCATCGCTCGAACGACGATCCTATTCATGTGTAAGCACCTATGCCCATCTATACCCCATGTAACATCATTGACTGACATATGATCTAGTGGTGCCATCAAGTCCAATGTTGGCCATTTGGAAGGCGCCAGTGGACTGGCTGGCTTGATCAAGGCTGTTCTCGTCTTGGAAAAGGGAATTATCCCTCCCAATGCAAACTTTCAAAAGGTCAATCCCAAGATTGACGTTGACTATCTCAATATTTCTGTAAGTCTTGATCTAAAAATTATCATGTTTGCGAAAGAAATTGTTGACTCACGCATGCTTTTTTCTCTCAGTTTCCACAAAAGGCACGTCCTTGGCCAACAAATGGTCTCCGCAGAGCGTCTGTCAACTCGTTTGGATACGGAGGTGCCAATTCGCACGTCGTCATTGACGATGCTTATAATTATCTGCGGATTCGCGGCCTCGACGGCAAACACGATACCGCGAAGCGCCCACCTCAGCTACGGGAACAATCCGATGCGATCACATTGACTCCTGCCCTGACGCCGCCACGACAAGAAGACGTACGAAGGCTCTTTGTTTGGTCTGCGTCAGACAAAGACTGTATTGGCAGATTCATTGAGCAGTACAGTACCAGAGACTCCGCTATCAAGCAACTGTTACACAAATATCAGCAAATACGGCACCAGGGTTACAAAGAGTCCATCGCTGCTACAGATGATATTGGAAATCTGATGGCCAACGTGGCCTACACATTAGACACCCATCGAAGTCATCTGGAATGGAGATCATTTGCTTTGATGGACACGGCTGAAGATTTTGAAAACATCTCCTCTCTCATGTCAACGCCAACTTCCGCGAACGCCAACTCCCAACCACGAATCGGCTTTGTCTTCAGCGGTCAAGGAGCGCAGTGGAAAGGAATGGGACGCGAGTTAACCTGCTACGACAGTTTCAGGACAGAGTTATGGCAAGCTGATGCATATCTGCGAAGCCTCGGATGCGTCTGGTCTGTTGCTTACCACATCCTGTACCCAGACTCCTCCAATAACATCGACAATCCGGAGCTTAGCCAGTCATTGTGCACTATTCTGCAAGTGGCTGTGGTCAATTTACTTCGTCGATTTGGAGTCAGGCCCACTGGTGTTGTTGGTCACTCATCTGGTGAGATTGCTGCAGCATACGCCAGCGGCCACATTCCATTGAAGTTAGCCTGGAGGTTGGCGTACTTCAGAGGGGTGTGTTCAGCCAAACTGGATCGTGAGGGACATTTGTCCGATTCTGGAGATCGCATCTCTGGTGCCATGATGGCTGTCGCGCTTTCTGAGCCTTCTGGGAAAGAACTACTCTCCGCTCATGGCCATGTCGTTTCAAGCGTCTCCATCGCTTGTATAAATAGCCCCCAGAGCATTACTCTTTCCGGAAATGAGGCTGCGATCGATTATCTTCAGGGTGTTCTGAACGAACAAAATATCTTCACCCGCAAGCTTTGTGTCACAGTTGCTTATCATTCGAGACATATGGATAGCATTGCAGTTGATTATGTGTCCATGATCAACGCGTATGCAGATGCCAACGACATGGTGCCCTTCTCATCTGATATTCCGATGGTATCCAGCGTAACTGGCAAAGTCATTAGCGACACCTCTGTTGCAGAAGCGTCATACTGGGCGTCCAACATGGCATCGCCAGTGCGGTTCTCTCAAGCTGTAGCGGTTATGTGCCGACACGGTGCCAAAGATGTGGCGAAGAAGCTGGACCAAAGTCACCTGTTAGTCCCAGCAGTAGACCAACTTCTCGAGATCGGCCCCCATGCTACCTTGAAGTCTTCGCTGCGGGAAATTCTGGAGACTGGCTCTCGCGGCCAGCTTGGATACAATGCCGTACTTTTCAGAAAGAAGAACGCTGTGGATACCCTTCTGAGCACCCTCGGCCAGTTGCACTGCGTAGGGGTGAATCTCAAGTTCAGAGCCATCAACGAGCCATCAGATATCGCAATCAATCGGAAGATGTTGACAACCCTTCCAGAGTATCCTTTCGACCATTCACAGCGATACTGGCATGACAGCCGTCTAAGTCGCAGCTACAAGCTGAGATCTCAGCGACCATCTGATTTCCATGGAGCCAGATCAGCTGATTGGAATCGCTCAGATGCTCGTTGGAACTGGAAGATGGACTTGTCGGAGATGCCCTGGGTTGAACATCACGTTGTCAATGGCATGAAGTTGTATCCTGCAACTGGAATGCTTGTCATGGCCATAGAAGCAGGGAGAGAGCTCTGTGAGGAAGAGGGGAGTGCCGTGAATGGATTCACCTTTGAAGATGTTCACTTCATGACTCCCATCAACTTCACAGCCTCGAAAGATGGACCAGAGGCTCAAGTGTCTCTTCGCGAGGAGCCAACAAAAAGCCGTTCTTCAGAATCCAAATTCTCATTTATTATTCGCACTTTTGGCAACGAGGATTGGTCTGAAAACTGTCAAGGACACATCACCATCCACCATCGAGCCAAGGAAGAGCAATGGCTATCCGATCATGAAGCGCGTCAGCAGAGCAACATGGCCAAGAACATTCTCGATCACGCCAACGCATGCAACCAAGAGATTTCAGTCAAACAAATGTACGAATATCTCAAAGAAATCGGATACGAGTACGGTCCCATCTTCGCCCGATGCGATGAACAGCGGATTCACTCTAGTCGGAAGTATGCTACGGCCACAACTAGTCTTTACCACACGGCTGATCAAGAATGCGTTGTTCACCCCGCATCTCTTGACGCTATCTTTCATCTTGCCTTCACAGCTCTGACGTCAGGTGGTCGTTCATCCATGGCAACCAGCGTACCATCGCGGATCGGCTCTCTCTGGTTGTCTGCATCAGGGCTGAGATCCCCGGAGACCAACCGTCTGACTTGCCTGTCAAAGGTTACTTCAGAGACTAGCCGTGGATTTATCGTTGCGGGAGGCTCGGTGTCTGCTGACAATGACAATAATCTACGAGTATGGTTTCAAGACTTTGAACTGGCCAACATTACTTCAACGCCTTCCTCGCTCGCTTTTGTCCCAGACCCGAAGCATTTCTGTATGAATGTTGAGCACAAGCTGGCTATGGACAAGCTTGACAACTGCCAGCTCTCCCGTTATTTGCACAAGGTTCACCCGGAACATGGAGATCTGACGAAATTCTATGAGGATGTGGCCTTGCTTATCAACCACTCTGTGGAGGTGCTTCTAACATCCGTTGATCCTAGCGCCATTGTGACAGACGCTGACAAGGGAGATTGGAAGCGACGCTACTGGCAATGGGCAAAATATCATGCTGAAGAGGGTCGCCTCGGTGCATTACCTGCGCTCACTGAGAGCCTTGTCACAATTTTCGATCGAGTCAAGTCTGCGAACAGAGTGGGACGTCTGTACGCCGAAGTGGCTTCGCATCTTGTTGAATTCCTCCGGGGCAGTGTAACGCCTTTAGACCTCCTCATGCAGACAGGGCTTCTCAGAGAGTACTACGACGAGTTAATGACCTACAGATGCATGAAGCAAGCAACAACCTTTGTCGATCTCCTCGCCCACCAAAAAGGCGACATGAAGATTTTGGAAGTGGGTGGAGGCACTGCAGCTGCAACTCGCCATCTGATCAAAGCACTTTCAATGAATGGTCCTCCTGACGTGACAGAATCATCCAATTCCTCTGGGTCCCTTCGGTGCGACCAGTACTGCTTCACAGACGTTTCGTCGACATTTTTGGAAAAGGCGCGGGACGAGTTCTCCGATCACCAATCTCAAATGGCGTTCCAAACCCTTGACATCCAGAAGGACTTTTCCGACCAAGGAGTTTCTGATGGCATGTATGATCTTGTCGTGGCAGATGCTGTGCTTCACATTACTGCTGATCTAGAAAACACGTTCCGTAACGTCAGAAAGGCAATGAAGACGGGTGGCAAGTTGATTCTGACGGAGTTCCTCCAGCCTGATGGCTGGGCCCTTGGTTTCATTTTCGGTCTTTTCCCTGGATGGTGGGTGGGACCAGAGGCGGATCGTCCGCTGTCGCCGTTGTTGAACGCGGAAGGTTGGGGCAGGATTCTTCAAGTCTGTGGATTTTCAGGCGTCGACATGGTGTTCAAAGATTTCGACGGTCCAGCCCATCAGCTTGGCTGCGTTATCTCTACTGCTGTGGACATGCCATCGTCCATTCCGCGAACTCTTGCACCGCCAGTGTATCAGAGTGGTACTATTGTAAAGCTGAGCGCTTTTCCTCAACAACAATCTCTTTCTATGTCTCTCGCGGCATCCTTGCAAGAAATGTTTACTGAACCCCTTGAAATCGTGGACGCGACCATGCTTTCAGCATCGACGGATCTCAGAGTCAGCTCAAACAGTCTTTGCATTGCCTTGGTTGACTATGGTGCATCCTTCCTCAGCTCAATGACCGAACAAGATTGGGCTGCTTTGAAGCTCTTTTCCCAGGCGTGGTCTGGCATCCTGTGGGTCTCGGCGGGAGGAGGAGATGCAGCAGCACCCGAATATGGGCTTATCGATGGTCTCTCAAGAACGTTGCGATCCGAAAACTATAGTCTACAGCTCGTCTCCGTTGCCCTCGATATAAATCGCGATGGCAGCTCTGGCCACATACATCATCTCAAGCAGATTGCACGGGAGATGTGGTCTCGAAAACCATCTCAAAAATACGAACAGGAGTACATTGAGATCGATGGCTGCTTACATACTCGCCGTCTTGTTGAGGCGAAATACCTCAAATCCCAGATGGAATCCAACATCTTGCCCTGGCAAACGATCTCTACCAATGCCATCGATGCGACTTTTGAGTTGTCACCAGCTTGCCCTGAAGACAATGATGGCATTCCGTACCTGGTCGAGATACCGGCTCCAGTTGTTGACAATGCCTTGTTAATTAACGTCAGAGCTATCTCGCTTCAATATCAGGATCAGTTAGCCGCCCGAGGGTTGGGTACAAAAGGCACTCAACTTGGCTGGTTCTGCAGCGGAATCATAACAGACACACCATCTGGGTCCTGCTTTGCACAGGGGGATAAGGTCTTTGCTGTACACAAGGATTGCTTCCGCTCCGTTGCTGCTGTTCAGCCATCGTCCGCTGTTAAGCTTCTTGATGATTTGTCTATGGAAGACGCGTGTTGGGCTATTCCTCCGCTCTTGACAGCTCATCATGCTCTGTTGGATACAGGTCAGATCCGAAACCGCGACTGTGTTTTGGTTATGGATGGGCGCAGCATTCTGGGACAGGCCGCAGTAGGCTTGCTCTTGAATGAGGGTGTTGCGGAAATATGGTTGACAGCAGACAGCGCTGAAGATTGTCAGTGGGCTTCCGAGCGATTCAATATCCCAGAGCAACACATCATACCGACGTCTGCCGTGGGAAGCGCCTTTTCTTCGACATGGTCGGAGCTGCGGCCCGATTTTGATATTGTCCTCGCCACCGCCTCAGTTGCCAAAGGGTTGGGAGAGCAGGCCTTCAGAGGCATGATGCGAAAGAATGGACGAGTGGTGCTCGTTTCCGATGACGCCTCCCAATCTGCATTCCACTTTGGCTCCTCTTCTCTTCAAGTCTCTTTCTTGGCCAGCGACGAGACTCACGTGTCGCAGCAGTCTCTGGAATATGCCGTTTCTACACCGATCGTGCAGTCGCTTCTAGCTGCACGAGGCCAGATCTCTATGTTTTCAATCTCTCAACTGGACAACGTAATGTCGTTTTTGAAGCAAACTACCAGCTCGGATGCTGCTGTAGTGCAACTGGGCGAATCGGACAGGGTCGACGTGAGTATACCCTTATTTCATACATACCTTCCATGTTTGAATATAGACCATATATTAACAGGGCTTTCAGGTTCGCGTTACGCGGAAGAAGATTGACTATATTGACTCAAATGCGACATACATCATTTCAGGAGGTCTTGGAGGCGTCGGCCAATCCATAGCAAGATGGCTGGCTGATAATGGCGCTAGATATCTTGTTCTTTTATCAAGATCTGGCCCCAAGACAGATGAGGCGCAGTCTTTGGCATGGGAACTCCAAGGTCGCGGTGTCAAATGCGAAATGCCCGCCTGTGATGTCACGGATCCCAGTGCATTGCGAACGCTAATTGATGGGTATTCAGCAATCATGCCACCAGTCAAGGGGTGTATTCAAGCCGCCATGGTCATGGAGGTAAGACCAATTCAATGAACAAATGTATGGTATAGGGAATGACTAACAAGGTAATTAGGAGGGCATATTCTCCGAACTATCACTCTCTAGTTGGAAAGGAACTCTGCAACCAAAGGTGCAAGGATCCTGGAACCTCCACTCGGTGCTTCCATCAGACATGGACTTTTTCATCATGCTGTCTTCCGTCATGGCCACTTTAGGCACTGGCTCTCTAGCGCCATACAATGCCGGAAACACTTATCAAGATGCTCTGGCGCGTTATCGAGTCTCGCAAGGGCAGCGAGCCATCTCGTTCAACCTCGGCGCCGTCCCTGACGCAGGCTACCTCGTTGCCAATGCCGAGTACGCAAGCGGACGACGACAAATTCACGAAACGGCTAAATACACACCCACGTATATTCGCGATATTGTTGCGTTGCTCGAAATCTTTTGTGATCCATTCAGCGAATTGGCCAAGCACCCAAGCACCTGCCATCCCATTGTCGGCCTTCGTCCGCCCTCTCACTGGGGCCACCTTGAAGAAGTCTCGTTTGTGTTGAACCAGCCGTTCTGGCAGCACATGCACCACATTCCATTGCCCGCTGGCGAGGCTGAGGATGTTGACAATGCACGCGGTACAAAGCCAGGCAAGCAAGCCAAAGATGTTGTTGCTAAATTGGCGGCCGCCACGTCAGTCAATGAGAGCAATGAGCTCGTCAGTGAAGCGCTCGCTGCCCGTATCACGGCGTTGTTGGGCGTGGCAGAGGGGCATTTGGATTTGCATCGGCCCATGCACTCGTATGGTCTCGACTCGCTTTCTGCCATTGAGGTGCGGAACTGGATTGGCAAGACATTTAGCGTTGATGTGCCTGTTTTTATGATTTTGGGGGTATCACTTTTAAAGGCGCCGCTGCTACTATTGTTCATCAGTTTCAAGCACAGAAGTAGGCTTTGGCAAATGGGGCCCCATTCCAAAATTTCAGAACCCACCCCAACCCCAAAAATCCATGCCCCCATTAGGGGCCCCATAGGTAGGCTTCGGCATGGGCCCACCCTAACCCATAAAATCTATGCTCCCATATGGGGCCCTATATAGGGGCCCATGGGCCCATTTTTTCTAAATTAATGCCTGATTTCTGCCTAATTTATGCCTAAATTTACATATTTTTCGCCAAGACTTCTTTTTAATTACAGTCCGTTCTGGTCTAAATATATATAGCAACCACTTTTCCTCCTATATTCTACCATACCTATTATATATTATATAGGTTAATATAAGCTAGTTATACTATATTATTCTATATTCCCCTAACCTATAGGGGTAACTCTATTAGATACTAATGGAGTCTATAAGGGGAATCATGAATACACACTCACTATAATATAGGCTTAATGCTATATAAAATCAATCGTAAAAAAATCTCCTGTCTTTGGCTATTTAAAAAGTACCTTTATATTTAATATTAAAAGATCATAGCCCTTATAATCTATATTTAAAGTTAGTACTTATTAGTGGTCTTATAGAGCGGGCGAAACCACGCTAGTCCTATCCCATGGGGGTTACCGGATCGAGGCTGAGATCAGTTAGGGTGAAGGTCTTAAGTATGACAGAAAAAGTGGGGCGGGTACCCTGAGACCAGTTACACTTAGACCTCAGACTTCCGACCATTTTATGCGTGGTCTAGCTCAAAGTTAGATAGCTTGTAGAACATTACTTTGTTCATTAGCCAGTATCTTTTCAGTCGTGTCAGAGTATGTTTCGAGGTATTTGCAGGGATCAAAAACCAGGAGATGATTTTGATGGGGTGCGCACCCAAATCACATCGCAAGGAACACCAACCATAAGACTCGACCTATCCACGCCCTAATCTCCATTCTGGCTGGACTGGACTTTCAGGGGTAATCAATAGGATATTCGTTGGACGTATTTTCACCATGAACGTGAATCCATTCATCCTAAGACGTAAATATAATACTTCCCTTGTCAATGTAAATATATATCTTTACCTTGTAATATATCCACGCCCGAGCAGGTTTTTCTTTATAACACCATATTCTAGATCTTAATCTACCGGTAGTGCTAGTATGTGGTCCGTTTAGGTAAGATTAAGAGCCACCTCACCAAGGAGGCGTATTATATCTCTCCGCTATGGTTTAATAGATCATAGACTAGATATAATCCTAGCCTACCTAGTAAGATCTCGTATAGGATAAGGCGAGCATCGTACCCCTAACGCTCCGTAGTCCCGTGGAAGGCTTACTATTATTTCGGGATAGATTCTGGTGTCGCCGACCATATAGGAAAACCCGACTTCGACTTGCCGCACCAACACATCGCACAACCATAAAACTTGATGAAATGGTAGAATAAGCACCGTAAATTCTAAACAATGTTTCATAATTCTCATTACTTGTCTGTTTCGTGGGTTGTAAGATGTTTGAATTGGGCATTTTTGGGTGATTTTCGGGAAAGGGATTACTTAATCACGGCTCTTGATTTTTGTCCTCAAAACTAAACCATTTTCGGAATTTCGACCTCAAAACTAACCCTTTTAGATTAAAATGCATTGATAGAACTTAATTTAGGTGAGTTCCATCCTAAACCTTGAGGCATTAACTTAATGCAATTCCACTTAGCCCCCCGATATGATTGATCTGAATATCCATCAGCTAGGATTTCCCGTAGCCCCTTTTCCTTAGACACCTTGTATAATACCTCCTGTGCTGTCAACTAAGCAAAATAGCAAAATAGAATAGGGTTGTAGTTATTCATTTAATGGAACCGCTATCTTATCCACCTAACCCATAGGGGTAACTCCATTGGACACTAATGGAGTTAGGGTGCGTTTCTTAAGTATGGGCAGAAAAAGCAGGCCAGATACCAATACCGTTATATCGTCTAGATGCCAGTACCGTTATACTCCGGACTCGGGGGAAGCCTAGATTTTTATATGATTTGCAACACCCTCCGTTTCGTGCTCAAAATGAATTATAAGGCATTCCTAGCACTAGAAATGATGGTTCTAGGGGTTTAAAGTTGGTGAGTTTTTTTGATAGGGTGCCAACGCCACCCGCCCGTGATGTATCATAATATAATAACCACCACTATAGACCTAATAGGGTATAGGTAATCATATAGATTATTCTAGCTGGAAATTTAGGGGTTGATTTGTTTCATTCTATTTGTATTCCAGTTTTTTTTTAGGGTCTATTAACCAAGTTCTAGCGATCTAGTATTCCTAACCTATAGGGGTAACTCTATTAGATACTAATAGAGTTAGGGTGCGTTTCTTAAGTATGGGCAGAAAAAGCAGGCTAGATACTAATACTATTATATCGTCTAGATGCTAGTACCATTATACTCTAGACTCAGGGGAAGCCTAGATTTTTATATGATTTATAACACCCTCCGTTTCGTGCTTAAAATGAATTATAAGGCATTCCTAACCTATAGGGGTAACTCCATTAGATACTAATGGAGTTAGGGTGCGTTTCTTAAGTATGGGTAGAAAAAGCAGGCTAGATACTAATACTGTTATATCGTCTAGATACTAGTACCGTTATACTCTAGACTCGGGGGAAGCCTAGATTTTTATATGATTTATAACACCCTCCGTTTCGTGCTTAAAATGAATTATAAGGCATTCCTAGCACTAGAAATGATGGTTCTAGGGGTTTAAAGTTAGTGAGTTTTTTTAATAGGGTACTAACGCCACCTACCTGTAATGTATTATAGTATAATAACCACTACTATAGACCTAATAGGGTATAGGTAATTATATAGATTATTCTAGCTAGAAATTTAGGGGTTGATTTATTTCATTCTATTTATATTCTAGTTTTTTTTTAGGGTCTATTAACTAAGTTCTAGCGATCTAGTATTCTAATTATATAGATTACCTATTAGTATACTAAGAGATATATTTCTAATTTTAGTATATTAAATACTACCCCTAATAGTCCTAACGCTAGCGCGTTTTTTTCTATTAATACTAAGTTTAATATAGCGATTTACTAGTAGTATAAGCGTAGGGTATAAAAAGATAATATTTTCACCTATTTAACTAGCACTAACTATTAGGTATCCTAGATAATAGCGTAATATATCGCGAATTATATATAGTAATAGGACTATATTAAGAACTAGCCTAATATTAGTAGTTAGCTAACCTAGATCGATAAGCCTATTCCTAGATTAACTATATATAATAATAGATTATTATATTTAAAATATTTAGTATATATTTACTATAGTTTAAAGAGTATTAAAAACTATTAGTCTAAGGAGTATTAGTGGTCCCCTAGTACCTATAAAGGCCGCCCTAAACTATTAGAGGTTATATATATCTAGGCCGAGATCGACACTAATAGTATATATATTTTATGCTAGCGGATTTTTAAGTATAGCGCTAGGTCCTATTTTATCTAGATCCGCTAATCCCCTACTACCTATACTACCCTACTAACTACTAACCCTAATACTATTTAGTAGTTAGTCTAGCGCGTGCGCGAGTTCTAGGCGTAATAAACCCATAGCTAATAGGTCTATATCTAGGCTAGTGAATTAGATAAAGCCATACTATAGTTAAATCGCACTAGATAGGTTCTATATTTATAAGGTATCCTAGCTAATTTATTAGTGTAATCCATAGAGCGGCCCTAGGAGGATAGTGAGGGCCCTAAGGGTACTATATCTACTATTTAGTAGGCGATAGAGTAATTAGCTATTATAAGCTAGTAGATCACCTAAGCTAGTAGGTATTTAGTGCGTATTAAGGCCGCCTATACCTAGAAGGCCGATTCCCTATATAAGCCATTATTAGTGTATATAAAAGAAGTGGAAATTATAGACCATATCGAGCTATAGTAGCGGATTTTAATGTTTTTTACCCGCACCTAATAGCTATATAATTAGTAGAGTCCTATATATAAGTTTATATCGTAGTAGTAACGTGCATAGGACTAAATATAGCACCGCGCGTAGGCCGGCCTCACTAGCCCTAACCCTATAGATATAAAGAAGCTATATAAATTATAGCTATTAGAGTATATAATCATAGATTTTTATATTAAATTATTACGTTAGAAGATCTAGCATTATAAGTATAGATATATATTTATTTACGCATTAGCTATATTAGGATAGAAAGTATCTAGATAGAATACTATAGAAGATTACCCACCTAAGATTTCTAGTTTAATTAAGATCGTATAGTTTTTGGTATTATATAAGGCTATCTAGTTAGATCCTAATTTATTAGCTATCCGCTATAGGTTAGGATAGGGGATATCCTAGCAATTTTTTTATAGAGATAATATCGCTATTGTAGATAGATATATATTAAATAAAGAGAATAAGGGTTATACTAGTAGCCCTATCCACGAGATAACCCCTATCCCCTATTCTAGGTTTAGATCCCCCGCCACGTCTATTTTAGGGCTAGCGACGCTAATCTAGGGTTAGAAGGTTACCTATCTATTCCTTGAGTAGGTATAATTAATAGTAGATACGTTTATAGTCTAGGGGACTAATAGGCCCATTTAGTAGTTATTAGATTTATATATATATAGGATAAAGGTGTTTTTTAATACCCTATCTAAGGGGTATATAGGATAGAAAGGGAGGATAAGTTATTATATAAGTAGTTATATTTTACTATAGGTGATTTCCACGGGATAGTTTATAGATTAGTAGATAGTTTATAGAATTAGTTATACTATTAATTATTATTTACTAAGCGTATACCTATACCCGCTATCGATTTATAGGATTTATATAACGATCCTATATAGCGGGCCGTGGATTAGAGTTTTATAAAGGATTCCTGTATATAGTGGCCTATAGATAGTGCTAAGTAGTTAGTGTAGCGTATAGCCTAGGAGCCCGTTTTACACTAACGATTTAGTGAATCTAATAGATAGGGGTTCTAGATATAAGTAATTAACTAATATTTTTCTAAGGTAGCCCGATTCTAGGAGCGATTAAGCGTGGCTATCTATATTATAGCTAGCTAGCCTAGTTATGCCCCTAAGTTATTAAGTATCTGGCACTAAAATAGCGAGCGAGAGATCCATAATGTGTTTATCGAGGATAGTATAGTGGTGTTTATTAGCTAGTACTATAAAGGGTTCTATATAAATAACGATATAAAGATGATCTAGCGGTATTTACCACGGGAAGTAGGCGAGTTAGTAGTATAATATATATAATTAGTATTACTATTTATAAAGATATTATAGGTATACTAGTAGTAGTAGCGAGGCGTCCACACTATACCTCGCTAGGCTAAGTATATTTAGGGCCTAGACGCTAATAGCGAGAAGGAGTAGACTAGTATACGATTTTAGAAGGCGTTAGAATCCGCGATATTAGCTAGGTTATATAGGTAGTCTATATATATTGCCGCGTACTAGGATATCGCTATCGCTATTAGCCATTAGTATTTATAGGTAAAGAGCTAGTTCGAGAGTAACGTATAAGCTAGTTATAGCGATAAGCTATCTATATATAATCCTAATGATAAGAATAGGATAGACGAGGATGAATATAGCGGGTATATTATAGATTTATAAGCTACGTATTTATCCTATATAGCTAGGATGATATATAGCCGCATAATTATAGAGCCCATAAATAGCATAACGACCTAGCGATAGCGGTTTTAGTAGTCTAGCGAGGATTAGTATTAGTTTTTAGGATTTCTATCTAGCGTACGGAGCGGGCCATTAGGTAAGCGTACACGTTACCTATTTAACGAGGACATAAAGGAGAACTAGATCTAGCGATAGTACTAGTTAGCCTATACCCCTATATTATTATTATTCTAGAAGATGGTTAGGTGGCCCGAGATAGCATTCTATAGAGTCTAGGAGCCCGCGTTATAGGCGATCTAGCAAGGCGTAAGTCCTATAGTGGTAGTAATGCCCACTAGCGGTAGTAAAAGCATATTATTCATATTACTAGCGTAGGTTAGTAGTGGATTAATAGTAGTAGTGGTGCTATTAATCATATTATAGTAGGATATAGTAATTTAGTATAAATAGTTAGGCATTTTATATATAGCATTTAATAGCTAGCGGCCCCTAGACAAAGCATCTATTATATTAGTAACGCCTAAGGCTACCTATAGCCTAGCATTCTAGACATTTTTAAACTAGTAATAGTTATTATAGCGGTTAGAATAGATTATGATTAATAAATACTATATAGTATTAAATAATCATAACGATTTCCGGCCCTAGTTATAAGAGATAGGTTAGTTATATATAGCGAAGACCTAGATAGTTATATTAATAGCTATATTACCGCCCGCTATAGAGTCGATATTATATTACTATATAGGATAGCCTAAGGATTAAGTAGCTATATATCGAGCCTATACCCACTAGCTAAATATGGTATACTAGGTATAGCGTTTAGCGATCGAAGATGGATATAACTACCTATACTAGTAGATCTAGATAGATATAGTAATTTAATTTATCTAGTATCGTGTTTAGTAGGCTAGGTATAAATAGGTAATTATATATAGGAGCATTATTAAATATATTCGCATAATGGCGGACTAGTTAGGATATAATACGTTTTTTAGCTAATAGCATAATTTAGATAGGATATTAGCGCGGTTCTAGTAGACACCTAGGTTAGTAATCATAGCGACTAATATATTAGGGATAGGGATTGATATTCCCGATATTTATAGTATGATCTATTTAGGGCAGCCCTATATAGTATTAGATTATATATAGGAAAGCGGGCGTGCTAGCTATAATAGGTTAGCTAATAAGGCGATTATTATCTAGCCTAAGGGAGAGCATATTAGGTATTAACGTTATCTAGTATAGATATAGGAGTCTAAGGAGAAGTAATAGCGGGTAGAGCGATATATATTCCTAGTAGATAGGCCTAGTAGATACTAATAAGTAGTATTAGACGAATATTTAGATAGGCATATACGGCAATAATATACTAGCGATAAGTCGGCATATAATAGTTATTATAGCGAGTAGGAGATACCTATCCCTAGTATACGGTATAGCGTACGCGGTAGCGCTAGTGATATATGGCTAGTGGAGTCCTATAATAGCTAGCGGGTATAGTGCCTAGCTAAGCTAGTTATATCCCTAAGGCCCTAGGTATAGCTAGCACGGTAGATAGTATATCTAGGGCCCTAGTTCTAGTACCTAGTATAGTAGGTCATGACCCTAAGGCCCTAGATCTAGTTCCCTACACGATAGACCACATCCCCTAGGCCCTAAGACTAGTCAGTATAGTAGATAGTATGCCTAGAGCCCTAGATCTAGCTAGCTAGTCCTAAGACTATAGCCTAGCTAGTTCCTAATCTAGTTATCCCCACTATAGTACCTATCGCTAATCGATATACGTTCTAGTGGTAGGATATTAAATATATATAGTTATCTAGTCAATGGCCATAAGCTAACTAAGATTAAGTCTAGAATAATGTGTTTTTCTAGCATAAGATTACCTAGTGGTTATAGCGGTGTTAGTTATATACGTAGGTAGGGATAGATAATAATCATATATTATTTGGGTATTAGTAGGCGTTTAATAGCGAGGCTAAGGCGTGGTAGAAACGGATATATAGGTTTTATAGGATCTAATATCAAGATTATAGTGCGCATTTTCTATATAGTATGCTATAGTTAATATACCTAGCGGGGGATCCTACTAAGCCTAATCTATAGGGGTAATTATAATAGGCCCTATTATAATTAGGGTAAACTCCTTAAGTATAGGAGAAAAAAAGTGGGTCGGGGCCTATTATAATTAACTCTACTCGACCCTATTATAATTATATTTAATGGTTATATATTACTTAAAACTTTAGATATTATAATGCTTAGTCTTCTCCCGCTCTAATTGCAATTTTAAGTGATTTAAACCATAAATAAAGGTAGTTATAGGGGTTTAAAAATCGTATGATTTTTTAATGGGGTAGCAAAATGTATAAGATAGCGCGATCGTTGTATACTCTCTAATGCCACCCTAGCTTTTTTGATTATCTATTTTATTATATTCTATAGATTTAACGAGCTGAAACTTTTATAATAGATTAATTAGCGTTGAAATTCTAACCAGTCTTTTTTTAGAGTAATTTAACTAAGTTTAAGATTTTAGTGCTAATCTAGTGGGCTATATATAAGCTTGGCTAAGATATATATTTCTACCTCTATCTTAGTTCTTACCTTTTCTTAAAGTTTTTGAAAATCCTACTTCTATCCCATGGGAGTGGGAGCATTGTAGTACGATGGATTTCTAGGGTGCCCTTAAATATGGAGGGAAAAGTGGGGCTAGGGGGTACGATGGATTCCTTTTGGCGATTTTGCGTAGTACGATGCTGGCCTTCAATGTAGTTCAATGAGGCCAAAGTTCGAGTATGTTTTTCAGTAGATATACACATTATCACTATTTGAGTTTTATGTTGTGTGGACCAGTAGAAATAGTTTTTGCAGGGGGGTCAAATGGGATGATGTTTTGATGGGGTGCGACGGCTACTTTCTGCAGCCGCGATCATGAACCTTCAACCATATAGCTAATCACAATGTAGCGATATATCGACTTTTGCACCAGAATTTTTCGGCTAAGGATTCAGGGGTAAGATCCAGGCACCAGACGCATCCGAAAATCTTCTTTTCAGCTTCATCCCAGTATTTTGCACTCACCTACATTCATTTATCTTCTTGTTCTTCACACTCTCTTACTGTGTTTATACACCAAAATATATTTCTACTATTCACACACTCCTTGTCCATATGGCGACTCCCACTGCTTCTAGTTTTTTCCTTCATGATATACAATTCCATTTACTTGTCTGCCGCCGATGTGAGCATGCCGTTCGACCAGGTCAGATCGTCTCTCACCTCAAGAGTTTACCCCACCGGGTGCCACTTGCTCAGGCGCGCTTGGTGCAGGCTGAAGTTGAGACCGATCTCCAGTGGAGAGATGTGCAGGCGGACCGGGAGCGCATTGAAGTCCCCGTTACACTAAAGAAACCAGTTGAGGGTCTTACAGTCTTTACCGATGGCATCTGGTGCCGACACAGCAGTACCTGCCACTACGTCTGTCGGGGCGTGAAGACTATGAAGAATCACTGGCGTATCCACCACGGATGGGCTCCATTCGGCAAACGCGGCCACGTCTCCCCCACAGAGCTCGCACAGGCGGAGGCCCAGATCAAGACCAGCACTCAGGCCGTCTGCTGCCAGCGATTTTTTAAACGCGCGGCTGGCTCTCAGTTTATCCGTGTGGTGCGACCGGGCGCCGAGTACGAGCCTGCCCCGCCACTGCCGACGGATGAGGCGATTGAGGAGTTTCGTGGGTGGTGGACACAAGAAGTCCAGCCAGAGCTGATGGGCGAGCGTACGACGGTGGTGCAGGCGGGTGAGATCAACGAGGCAAATTCCTGGCTGCGACGAGCCCAGTGGACCAAGCATCTCGCTGGCGTGCCAGAGCCCAATCTGCGACGCTGCGTGAGACGACCGGAAGAGTGTCAGTGTTCCCATTCATTTTTGGACCTGACTTGTAACTGACGGCGGAAAAGATAATATGGAGGATGTGATCGATCGGATCATCTGGGATGCGATGCACGGTGTCGCCGCATATGGTCAGCGTGTTGCGAAGCATGCCGGGACGAACTTGAACTTCGAAGCCCAGCGGACCTCTGCCGAAGCTGCTACCAAGCCATTGCAGCCATATCTGGACGGAGATAACCTTAGCAAGCACGTGGAGCCGTGGCAGCGGATCTTGATGTTCTTTGCCCGCACTCAGCGGCCGCATGATTGGGTGAGCCCGAAGTATAAGCTATCCGAACGCCAAGCTTTTACATGGAATGCGGTCACTTGGTGCGCACAGGCGGAATATGCTGCCCAGCAGGAGAGTCCTGATCCGATGGAAAATGATGCGCGGGGCGATTCGTGGACGCCGCTGCAGGAGAAGATCATGGACTTTTGCATTGAGCTGTTGGCACAGAAGGTGCGCCGCGACAATTATGAGTGCGGTCTTGTGGTCGCTTTGGCGGTTCTCGGGTTTGGCAAACTTGGCTGGTTGGATGCGGAGAGCTACCCCCAAATTTTGTCCAAGGTGATTAAGATCAGCCGATTCATGGTGCTGCACAAGTCACTCCGTTTGGATCCAGACAGTGGTCGTATCCTGGAGGAGATGCGCAGTGGTGAATTTGGGACGCATACGGACTTGGCGAGTGCGCTGGATAGTATTCCGGGGTATATATTTTCGCGGGATGAAGGATTCCACAGCCGCACCCCCACCCCTGAGCCTCCCAGCCCTAATCTCCCCAGCACACCACTCACGTATCCACAAAGCAGCTCCTCTGGTCTTTTTAATCTTCGCCGTGCTGAACGAAAATCGCTGGCATGGGGTGAATGGTTGAAGATCCTGATGGATGCATTCATGGTGCGTGGCACCCAAAGCCCTATGGTATGGATGCTTGACCTCCGTGCCTATGGTATGCGCATTCAGTTTAGCAGCACCTCGGCTGGGCATGTTTGCTGGGAAGATGAGGATCGCCTCCAGTACCGCGATATCCAATTCAGCATGCGGGACTTTCGCGGGTTCGTTCATGGGCTGCGGCTGAAGACCAGTGAAACTTTGTTTGACGATCTCTTGTTGTGCGACCGTTCGGTTGTGCCCCAGATTCCTTGGGAACATATGCGAGATAATCCTACAGATTCCCGACCGGGCTTTAGTTTCCTACACGATAGTCGTACCCCATGGCCGGTCTCTGGTGCTCAATGGATGTTCAATCGGATATCTACCGACTCTCCACTCCAGCGTTTCATCGACCCGGACACGCAGCGTCCCCGCATGGCTGCCATTAAGCGATACTTCAACCGAGTTGCCATGTTCCGTGAACGGCTTGCCATCCTAACTCATATCTCTGGTGGTCAGCCCGCGCGTGCTCCCGAGCTCCTGAGCCTGCGCCATATTAATACTCTGACGGGCATGCGGAATGTGTTCATCGAGGATGGTATGGTGGTGACGGCCAGTACTTACCACAAGGGGTTCTATGCTAGCAACGATGTAAAAAGTGATTCATCGGTATCTGCCTCGTAGTGTTGGGGAGATGGTCGTCTGGTATCTGTGGCTGGTGTTGCCATTTGTGGAGCAGCTGCAGGCAATGCTGTTCAAGTTAGCCCCTCGTGCCCGGGAGTCTTGGGAGTCGATCCAAAAGCAATGGCCGTACCTGTGGAGTCCCGATCCCCTGAGTGGGCGTGAGTGGACGTCGGAGCGTCTGCGAGATGTGCTGAAGCGGGAGACACAGATTGGCCTGAACGGGTACTGGATCAATATTTCGATGTATCGTACCATCGCCATCGCCATGAGCCGCAAGTTCATGCTGCAACATGCATTTCCGCAGAATCAGCAAGATGAGGACCGGAGCAGGCTTGACCTCGACACCGAAGATGACAGTACCATGGATCACGAGCAGTTCATGGGCCACATTGCTGATCTCCAGGCCGCACACTCTTCGCATGTCGCTGGCACCGTGTATGGGCGAGAAATGTTTGAGATGGCCGGTACCACCCGAGAGCGATTGAAGGCGTTCCGTGAGGCCAGTACTGCCTGGCATAGCGTTCTAGGCTATCCCGAAGAAGAGAGCCCTCCGGGCGGAAGCGGAAGAATCAGTTCGACGATGCTGCGCGGGAGAGCCAACGCCAGCGGATTGAGGAGTTTCGTGCGGTCGACATGGGCCACGCGCTTCAGCGGATGACGAGCTGTGCCGATATGCAGTTCCGCGGGATCCAGGAGGAGGCGATCCGTTCCATCCAATTTGGGTTGAACAACATCGTGGTGATTATGCCCACGGGCAGTGGCAAGAGTCTTCTGTTTATGCTGCCCGCGTGGGTGAGCTCTGGTATGACGATTGTGGTGGTTCCCCTGATTGCGTTACGTGCTGATCTGCATCGTCGTTGTACTGAACTGGGCATTGCCAGTGCGGAGTGGAAGGGGCGGATTCAACCTGATGGGGCATCCATTGTCTTTGTTACACCTGAATCTGCACAGACTGAAGGGTTCAAGCAGTTTGCCCAGCGGCAACGTGCGCTACATCGGTTGGAGCGGATCGTTTTTGACGAGTGCCATACCCTGCTCTTCGGACACTCCGAGTTTCGCCCTATGATCGGTGAGACAGCGCGGGTGCTGGGTGAGAATCGAGTCCAGATGATCTATCTGACTGCTACGCTGCCGCCTCCCTTGGAGCCAAAATTATGCCTTCGCATGAATGCTTCCCCCAGCTGGTGAACTGGCATCGCACGCGGACCCATCGAGCCAACGTGGCCTATCGTGTTTGGCAGGTCGCACCTACCGGAGATTATGACCGACCGGATCTCTGGTACCGCATGGACTGCGTTGTGGACTTCATCCGTGGTCGTCTGCAGCGGCTGCCCCGGGGGAAGATGGTGGTGTACGGGTATCAGGCGAGCCAAGTTCAAATCCTTGCCCAGCTTTTACAATGCGAGTCCTACTTTGCGAATCAAGAAGAACGACCGGAAGTCCTTCACCGATTCGTGGATGGACCGCATCGGGTGATTGTGGCCACTAGTGCGCTGGGAATGGGTATCGATATCCCCGATATTCGCAGTATTATCCACGTTGGGCGACCTCGATCTCTTTTGGACTACGCACAAGAGAGTGGGCGGGCTGGTCGTGACGGGCAAGCTAGTGAGGCAATCATCATTGAGCCGGTCGATATTACCTGGGTACCGCATTGGATTTCCAGTGCTCAGGCCACGGCCCAGGAGATGGTGGGACAGTACCTTGGTGAAGGTGTCTGCCGACGGCGTATTCTGGATTCCTATCTCGACGGGTACAGTCGTCAGCGTTGTGGCGATAGCGAGCGCGAGTCATTGTGCGATTGTTGTGATCCTCAGTGGCGTAATCATGAGCCAGAGGCCAGGATTCCCGATGCGGTGGATGTGACTCCCGAGCCAAGCCAGGGTGGTGTTGAGTCCCCCGCGCATAGCTCTCCTGTCATGGTCCCGGATCTGCACAGCGAGTCTATTCGATATGGTACTCCCGGGTTGGTTCCTCGCAGCGAGTCTCTACGATCCACGATCACCGCCGGCAGCAGGGTTAGCGACGACGAGAGTATCCAGTCCCAGGTAGAATGGGTTGCACCGACGGTCGAGGAGAGTGAACAGGGATTCCAACAACAGTGGGATGATAGTCGACAACAACGTGCAAGCGAGCATGAAGACCATGAACTGTTGGTGGATGAAATGGATCGATGGCATCGACGGTGTTGGCTGTGTGCGCAAGAAGGGCGGGATGATGGGCATGAGGTTTTCGAGAAGGTCAAGTGCCAATCCGCGTCTCGGGGGCTTGTGATGTATATGCGGGATCGAATGAAGAATCACATTCGGCTCGCACGGTTTGTGGGGTGCTACCAGTGTTGGATGCCGCAGAGTGCTTGCCCGAACTGGGGCAACGAAAAGGATGACGATGGGGATTTCAGGCACCCGTGTCAGCGTGACAAGTGGACGTTGCTGAATATGGTGTTTATGATGTGGTATTGGAAAGGGCAGGATGGCCAGATCCGCGAAGCGTTCGAGCAGCGACTGGCGGATCGCGGTGTGAAGGTCTGGGATGTTGAAGGGACGGCGAGATTCTTTGGGCAACGAGCAGCTGGGGCACATACGGTGCATGCCGAGGTAGTTGCGGCGTTCATTTGGTTTCGGCGGCAGTATCTTGGATTGGGGATGTAGGAATCCTCTGAAACGTATCGATCTAGATGGATGCATATAGATATCGAGTTGGAGCCGAAATTAGATTTTGGCAGGCGTGCGGCAGGAAAGGTATAAGTTGGACGGTTCGGGTGCGAATAGACCATCGGCGGCTTAGTGGTATAATGGATTCTAGCAGCTAACCCAAAGACTATATTAGATCGATAGACAAAGTATAATAGGGAGGATGGCAGCTCAAGGTTCCGTATCCCTCTCCTATGGGAGTGGGAGCATCATAGTATGATGGATTTCTATCCCTATCCCTGTCCCATAGGAGTAGGAGCATTATAGTACGATGGATTTCTAGGGTGGTTAGGGTCCGCTAGGGTGAATTTTACATATCAAGAGGACTATAGTCGCACTAAGATCCGAGGGAGGGGAGGGGGGAAATTAGGGTGAGGATAGTAGTATTATTTAGACTTCCGTAGCACCCAACTCACGGCGGACCGCACCTAGACCTAACCTAGGTTAGGTTAGGGTTTGGGTCGAAGTGTCTGACCTAACGCTAGGGCTAGGTTATAAAGTCTAACGTAGGCTGGGTCCAGGGCCCCTACTTGGGTCACCAATAATGCAAACATGGATAATGCAAAAATACCTATATTCTAGAGAGGTTTTTACTACCTTTTAATGAGTCATATAAGTATTTAGGGTTGAATATATAGTAGACATAATATATGATCAATATATATTAGCTTTGAAATGCAGAAATCGTGAATTTTTGCATCTTCCAAAGAAATACATTAGAGATGGAAAAAGGGGTGGATCTCCACATTGTGAAATACATATACGGCTAAGATTAGTTGGAAAATAGAGCGTATTTTGCTTCGTAGTATTAATACTATAGTATGTACATAATGTACAGTGATGAATAGCTGATCTATATAAACGTTTCTTGAAGAGAATGTGTAAAGTCCATATGCAGAGATATATACGCGGTGATAGATAATACTGATAGATAATTTATAATTGCTTGATACTGGTTTTTCTGCCGAAATTGGGTGGAATTGGGTTATGTTGGGCCCTAAGTCGACCGCGCATTGGGTCCGGGTTAGCGAAGTTCATGTTGTTTGATATGTGAGGCATCAGTGTTGATCTTGTGGATGGGAGGTTTGTTATGTGTTGTGTCGGATGCGTTGTCTAAGATATAAGTAGACAGGGAAGACCAGTACATGAGTATGGAGGTGATCCCAGGCTTGTCATTATCCCAGCAAGCGGGAGATTCCAATGGTTCACCCTAGACGCAGGCTGGGTTGGGTTTTGTGGCAGTCTAACCCATGGGGGTAATTGTAATGGGCCCCATTACAATTAGGGTAAACTCCTTAAGTATGGGAGAAAAAAAGTGGGTCGGGGCCCATTACAATTAACTCTACTCGACCCCATTACAATTATATTTAATGGTCGTACATCACTTAAAACTTCAGATATTATAATGCTCAGTCTTCTCCCGCTCCAATTGCAATTTCAAGTGATTTGAACCATAAATAAAGGTAGTTGTAGGGGTTCAAAAATCGCATGATTTTTTTGATGGGGTAGCAAAATGTACAAGACGGCGCGACCGTTGTACACTCTCTAATGCCACCCTAGCTTTTTTGATTATCTATTTTATTATATTCTGTAGATTTGACGAGCTGAAACTTTTATGATAGATTAATTAGCGTTGAAATTCCAACCAGCCTTTTTTTTGGAGTAATTTGACTAAGTTTGAGATTTTAGTGCTGATCTAGTGGGCCATGTACAAGCTCGGCTAAGATATATATTTCCACCTCCGTCTCAGTTCTTACCTTTTCTTAAAGTTTTTGAAAATCCTACTTCTTCTTCTTCCGTACGATTAGATCAGGATCTTAGTATCATATTCTTCATAACCTAAGTCATTCCGCTATCAAAGAGCAATTTTGGTAAAATCTAGTATCATAAGCCATATCCGTCATCACTCCATACCTCATCAGCCACGCTATCATAGATCAAATTTGGTAAAAATCAAGTATCATAAGCCATATCCTTTATCAATCTAGGCCCAGTCACCGTCACTATCCGATTCAACTTCGATAATCTCCCGGTCCCAAAGTGGTCCATCATTATATTCCGAGGTCAGATCCACAAGGTCAGCATCTAGTACGACTGGATTTCGTGCGGACGAGCCCGCTAGGCTAGCCGGGGCCGGTAAAGCAGCAGGGGCAGCCGGGGCAGTCATAATAGCCAGTCGTCCGGTAGCTTGGGCCCACGTGATAGACCGGGTCCGCGAGGCTGGCTGGGAGTCTCGGCAGGAGCATAGCTTAGCCTTATCTGGCCACTTACAATTCGCACAGGCCCCACGCCAGTTGCCGGGTAGTCGTGCGCAGATCGGAAAGGGGTGCATACTAAGCGCGGATTCCTGGCTTATTCGTACACACTCATCACAGGGCCGATCTACTAGCTGCCCCCGGGATTGAATCAAGAAAGCGTTGATGTACGAGAGCCGTTGGTTGGTAAACTGTTCGCCACGGATAGAGCCTGGGGTATGGAGTACGGGCTAGCTCGGCATAGCCAGGACCCGCCGCTGGTCGGCGTTTGTACATAGCCGGGTGAGGAATACCCCGTGGATTAGGAGCGGGATCTGCGGCCCGGCCCGGTTGGTGCCTTCGGCAAGCCGGATCATCTTATCCTAGATATTGGCCACGTGGATGAATCGGGGGTGGCTAGGGTCAAATTGGGCCATAAAAGTGTCTATACGCTGGGCCCGGGCATCAGGCTGCTCGGGGCCTAGATGGGCGTGAGAGGGCGTCTCGCTGCGGCCGCGCCTAGGGCTTGGTTAGCTATATCTTTCCTAGGGGAGGTAGACGTACGATAGGCTCATGGTGCTGACTAAGGGAGAGAGATGGTGGATTGGAGTTGAAGGTATGCTGGGTTGGAATGGACGTGAAATTGTTGAGTTATTGAATTGTGATGAAGATGGGATGACGAGATATATAAAGGAAGGAGAGTTTGAGTTGATGGAAAGAGGATATTTATAGTATGGTCCCGGGGGTCACGAAGTGAATGTTAGGATGAATCGTGAATCTTGATATGCTAGTAAAGTGAATCTTGATATGCTGGTAAAGTGAATGTTGAGATGCTAGTAAAGTGAATTTTAATATGCTAGTAAAGTGAATTTTGATATACTAGTAAAGTGAATTTTGATATGCTAGTAAAGTGAATTTTGATATGCTGGTAAAGTGAATGTTGAGATGCTAGTAAAATGAATTTTGATATGCTGGTAAAGTGAATGTTGAGATGCTAGTAAAGTGAATGTTGGGATGAATCGTGAATCTTAATATGCTAGTAAAGTGAATTTTGATATGCTGGTAAAGTGAATGTTGAGATGCTAGTAAAGTGAATGTTGGGATGAATCGTGAATCTTAATATGCTAGTAAAGTGAATCTTGATATGCTGGCAAAGTGAATGTTGAGATGAATCGTGAATTTTGATATTATGCTACGCTAGATATATATATCTAGAGCTAACCTTAAGCTTAAGCTTGACCTTATGTACACGAGCCTAAGCTTAAGCTTGATCTTATGTACACGAGCCCGGGCTTAAGCTTAACCTTACGTACACGAGCCTGGGCTTGAGCTCGAGCTTGACCTTATATATATGAGCCCGGGCATGACCTTATCCCTAGCATGATCTCATGAGCCCGGGCTTAAGCCTAACCTTACGTACACGAGCCTGGGCTTGAGCTCGAGCTTAACCTTATGTATACGAGCCCTGGCATGACCTTATCCCTAGCATGATCTCACGAGCCCGGGTATGAGCTTGATCTTATGTACACGAGCCCGGGCTTGACCTGAAGCTTGACCCTGGTATGACTGTATGAGTACGGGCATGACCCTGACCCTGGGTATGATTATATAAGCCTAGGCCTGACCTTAAGTGTACGGGCTTGACCTTAACCTTAAGCGCGAGCTTGACCTTAAGCTTGACCTAGACCTTAACTTAGACCTTGACTTAGACCTTATGTAAGGAGGTAATAGGCTAGGTAAGAAGATAATGAAATAGAAGTAAGAGGTAAGTGAAGTGAATATGAAATAATACTGAAATGAAGTTGATTTCGATACTATAGATTAATATAGTATATATTAATGACAAAACTAATTCTTAAGGAAGGAAGAATATAGATTATTCTTCTTCCTTAAGTATTCTATAGATATAAGGTCTAGATTATAGTATAGTGATTATAATATGCTTACCTCGTATAAGAGCGAGTTATATAGAGCTCGTATACGAGATTTATAGACGTTTATAGCATATTCTAGATCCTCATAGATCATATATGTAAATATAACGGATTTAGTACCTTTCTGGAAAAGGTATAGAATATGGTTTATGCCCGGACATATGCCCGGACACGTGCCTAATCCTAGGGATGGTCCCCGGCTTATTAAGGCTCGTATATCTTATCTTAAGGACTGTCCCTAGTATGCTCGTGCTTAGATATATACTCGGACACGAGCCTAGAGATCTACTTACCCGGGTAGTGGTCCCGGGGGTGTCCCAGCATGCCGAGGCCCAGAGACTATTTTACTTTAGAAAATAGGTTTCCCATTTTCTTGCATAACATATATGCCTTATGTACGAATTTAAATTTCTTTTTCTTATAACCCCCGTTATTATATACCTTTAAATAGTCGTATAGTTAGGGTTTATTATGCCGGCTCGTGCTAGTAGAGACCCACCCACCACGTGAGATCCGATCTATCATATCACCCCCCGCCTAAGCACTAAACTAGGTTAGTACATCACGGGTCTTCTTCATAAATCAGGGGCTGGTTGATATCATATCGTAGCATCTTAGATCTATCTATACGAGTAGTCTTTATATTATATTCAATTATTCTCGTAAGCCACCTAACTATCCTCTCTAAGATATATCTTTGATTATAATATGGCCACCCCCACTCCCCTCTTCCCGGACGCGAGCCAGCTCTTCTCGACGAATTCTAATTTCGATATTGTGATCTATCGTATATGCGAGCATGCTATCCATCGGGATAATATCACCTCGCACTTAACCAGCACGAACCATAAGCTCCCCCGTCCAGTCGCGCGGTCTATTCAGAGTTCCGTGCAGCAATGGGACCACCTCCAGGACCCGCCCGATATCACCAAATAGCCCGCCTATATCGACACGCCGATTCCCGGTTTGACGCTCTACGAGGATAGGCTCCTCTACTTACGGTATAAGAGACATATCTCCCGGACAAGCCACTCTCTCCGCGTCCACTGGCAACAGGCCCATAGATAGTCCCCGAGTAGCCACCGAGGGCGCCCTAAACCGTCCGAAATCGCCCGTATCCAGCAGGATATCGACACCAACTCCCAGCCCGTGTCATGCCAGCGTATCTTCAAGCAAGGCCTTAGTTCCCATTTTATCCAGGTCCACCAGCCCGCCACGACCCCCGAGCCCGCTATCCCACCTGCCAATTCGATTCAGCAGATCATCCAGCGCGTACGGTCCTTCCAGACCGAGCAGGCCCAGAGCCAGCAGACCATCATCTAGGCCGGGGACATCGACGAAGCGACCCCGTGGCTTAACCGGACCGGCTAGGTGCGGTATCTCCAGGGCATTCCGTCTATCCCGCTCGTCCAGTCCATAGAGCGGCCGGACAAGGATAGCGAGGGTCCCGAGGGCGCAGCATAGGCCATCTAGCAGGCTATAGAGCGGCTAGCTAACGTGAGCCAGTAGATCACCCGGGCGAGTAGGTTTCTCGTCTGGATCGAGGCCGCACGTACCCAGAAGGCTAATTCTCCATACGAACCGTTACTAGCCTATATGAAAGAGGCAGAGATCAAGGACCATCTCGAGCCATGGCAGCGGATTTTGATGTTCTTTACGCGTACGCAGCAACCACATAACTAGCATAGTCCCCCGTATAAGTTTACGTCCCGGCAGCAGCTATCCTGGCACCGGGTCTAGCATCATGCATAGGCCTGGGGCCCGGCATCTAGCCCCGACCTAATGGACATAAACGAGGAGCCGTACGAGCTCTAGCCGTTAGAGTGTGCGGTTCTGGAGTTCTACATCAGTCTATTACGCCAGAAGATCCGGCACCATAAGTACGGGTGTGCTTTTATATACGCCTTGGCGGTATTAGGCCGGAAGCTAGACGGGTGGTATGGGGTCGAGGATTACCCGCCAAAGATCTCTAGTTTAATTAAAATCGCCCGGTTCTTAGTCTTACACAAGGCGTTACGAATGGACCCTGATTCGCTAGCGATCCGGCGTGGGTTAGCGCTAGGGGCCCCAGAGACGCATTTCTGCGGGGATAATATCCCTATGGCGGACGGATATATCTTTGACGAGGACGAGGGCTATACGAGTAGTCCTATACGAGAGACCCTAATCCCTAGCTCCATGCCAGGATCCCCTACGACGTCCGTTCTAGGACCCCCTAGCCAGATACAGGGTCGCCAGGTGATCCATACGTTTCCTAAGTGGTTACGACTAATGGTAGATACGTTTATAGTACGTGGCACTAACGGGCCAATCCAGTGGCTATTGGATCTACGCACATATGGAAAGAAGGTGTTTTTCAATACCCCGTCCGAGGGGCATATTGGATGGAAAGGCGAGGACGAGCTATTATATAAGCAGATACATTTCACGATGGGAGATTTCCGTGGAATAGTCCATAGCTTAGTGGATCGTGTACGGACACAGCTCCAGCACCAGTTATTACTCGCCGAGGCCACGCAGGTCCCTAGCGTCCACCTCCAGGACCTATACGACGATCCCACCCAGCGTACGGCCAACTAGAGTTTTCTGAAGGATTCCCGGACCCAGTGGCCCGTCCATAGGGCCGACTGGTTGATCCAGCGGGTGGCCCAGGAGCCTATGCTACGCCAACGCTTTAGCGAGCCTGATGGCCAGGGGTTCCGTATACGTGCGATTAACCGGTATTTTACCAAGGTGGCCCGGTTCCGTGAATGGTTAAGCGTGGTGATCCATATCACAGCGGGCCAGCCTAGCCGTACGCCTAAGCTCTTAAGCATCCGGTACCGGAACAGCGAGCGAGAGATCCGAAATGTGTTTATTGAAGATGGGATGGTGGTATTCGTCAGTCGATATCACAAAGGGTTCCATATCAGCAACGACACCAAGGTCATCCAACAGTATTTACCGCAGGAGGTAGGCGAGCTAGTCGTACAATATCTCTAGCTTATTTTACTATTCGTGGAGATATTACAGGCATACCAGTGGCAGCAGCGGGGCGTTACCTCTAAGCCCCGGCGACTAGAGTATATATAGGGCCCGGACGCCGGCAGCGAGAAGGAGTGGACCAGCGTACGATTCTGGAAGGCGCTCGAGTCCGCTACCGCTACTGGCTTACACGGCCAGACGGTGCACGTATCGGCATACCGAGATATTGCTATCGCAATTAGCCGTCGATTTTTACGGGCCAAGAGCCAGTTTAAGAGCAACGTATAAGAGGGCAGCACCACCGAGGCAGCACCCGTACACGACCCCGATGACGAGGATGGGATGGACGAGGATGAATTTATGGGGCATATTGCCGACTTATAAGCCACGCACTCGTCCCATGTGGCCGGCATGATATATAGTCGTACAATCATGGAGCCCACTAATAGCACCACGCACTGGCGGTAGCGGTTCCGGTAGTCTAGCCAGGATTAGCATCAATTTTTGGGATTCGCGTCCGCGGCCCGCCCCGGAGCGTTAGGCAAGCGTGTCCGTAACCCGTAGGAGGAGGACGCCAAGGAGAGCCGTACATAACGGCGGTATTAGCTACGCGAGGCCCATATGTTATAGTTATTCCAGCAGATGCTCGGACGGCCCGATATAGTATTCCGAGGGGTCCAGGAGCCCGCGTTACGGGCGATCTAGCAAGGTATAAGCCTGGTCGTGGCCGTGATGCCCACCAGCGGGGGAAAGAGCATATTATTCATGTTACTAGCATGGGTCGGGGGTGGATTAACCATGGTAGTGGTCCCGTTGATTGCGTTACGCCAGGATATGGTGCGGCGGTGCGAGCAGTTAGGGATATCATGCGTGCCGTACAATAGCCAGCGGCCCCTGGACGAAGCAGCAATCGTGTTAGTGACCCCCGAGGCCACCCGGAGCCAGGCGTTCCGGACGTTTTTGAATCGGCAGCGGTTACTCCAGCGGTTAGAGCGGATCGTGGTTGATGAGTGCCATACGATATTAAATAATCAGGAGGATTTCCGGCCCCGGTTATAGGAGCTCGGGGATTTACGGTCCGCGCAGACGTAGATGATTATGTTAACCGCCACGTTGCCCCTGGTCGTGGAGCCAACGTTATTATACCGCATAGGATGGCCCCGGGAGTAGGTCGCCATATACCGGGCCCGTATATACCGGCCCAACGTGGCATACCGGGTATAGTTTCCCGAGCTCGAGGAGGGGTATGATCACCCATATCAGTGGATCTAGATGGACGAGGTGATCTAGTTCATCCAGGACCGGGTCTAGCGTGCCGGCATAGGGCGTGTGATCGTATACGGCAGCATCGTGGAGCACGTCCGCATAATGGCAGACCAGCTCGGGTATAATGCATTTTTCAGCAAGCAGCATAATTTAGACGGCATATTAACCCGGTTCCGGTAGACGCCCGGGTCCGTGATCGTGGCGACCAATGCGTTAGGGATGGGGATCGATATCCCAGATATCCGAAGCGTGATCCATTTAGGGCAACCCCGGACCATATTAGATTACGCGCAGGAGAGCGGACGTGCCGGACGTGACGGGTTACCCAGCGAGGCAATCATCATTCAGCCCGAGGGCGAGCGGGTGGGATATAAGCACCGTCCGACATGGATGCGGGAGTCCGCGGAGGAGCGGGAACGGGTGATGGCATATATGTGTCCCGTGGATATCACGGCAGGATGCCGGCGGGTTATATTAGATAGATATTTAGATGGGTACGTCCGGCAGGCATGTGAGGGTGACAAGCAAAGATGTGATGGGTGTGATCAGGGTGCCCAGAGCCCGGCCAGGCAGACCCGAGCAGCTAGCCCGAGCAGCCATACGAGGGCACAGAGCCCGGCCAGGCATACCGGACCAGCCAGCCATACCAGGCATACAGAGGCCCGGGGACCACAGACCAGCCAGCCAAGCCAACCAAGCCAGCCAAGCCAGACAAGCCAGACAAGCCAGACAAGCCAGACAAGCCAGACAAGCCAGACAAGCCAGACAAGCCAGACAAGCCAGACAAGCCAGACAAGCCAGACAAGCCAGACAAGCCAGACAAGCCAGACCAAGCGGACCAAGCAAAGCAGGATACAAGACGAGACCCAACCAGCCAGCCCAACCAGCCATACGAGGGCCCAAAGCCCGGCCAGTCAGACCCGAGCAGCCAGCCAGACCAAGCGGACGAAGCGGACCAGCGTACAGGACCAGACCAGAGCAGCCAGCCATACCGAACCGGCCAAGCATACCAGACCAGCCAGGCAGACCCGAGCAGCCAGCCCAACCAGCCATACGAGGGCCCAGAGCCCAGCGAGGCATACCCAAGCAGCCAGCCAGACCAGCCATTCCAGGGCCCAGAGCCCGGTCAGCCAGACCCAAGCAACCAGCCATACGAGAGCAGCCAGGCGTACAAGAGCAGGCAGCCAGACCCGAGCAACCAGCCCGACCGGCCATTCCAGGGCCCAGAGCCCGGTCAGCCAGACCCAAGCAGCCAGCCAGACCAGGCGTACGAGAGCAGCCAGCCAGACCCAGCCAGCCAGCCAGACCCACGCAACCAGCCGGATACAAGCACCCGTCCATAGCCAGGTAGCCAGCCCAGGCCAATCCAGTTCAGCCGATGATTCGGCATCCAGTGATTCCAAGAGTTTAATATCACAGGCACCCGGGATCGAGCATACCAGCCCCATAGCCAAGGACCATATCACACCAGACCGCATAGGCATCCCGATGACGGTCCGGCACGAGTTCCGGCGGCAGGATATCGAACGCGCGCAATTATCCGGGCAACGACCACAGGCCACCCAGGATCAGGTCCAGCGTGATATATATTTCCGGGATGAGATCCACGAGTGGTTAATGCGGTGTTGGTCATGTACGCAGGATGGATCCGACGACGGGCATGAGTTATTCAAGTGCCCATACGGGTATAATAGCGAGGCCAAGGCATGGTGGAAGCGTATGCGGGCGTTTAAGGATGGGATCCGTTATGTTGATTATAGCGCGCATTTTACATATGGGATGCCGCAGTCGATATGCCCCAAGGGGGATCCCACCAAAGAGATATCCCGTACAAAGGGAGGCGGAGGGGATATGTGATCAGTACCGGCATACATTATTACCAATGGTGGCAATGATGTTATTCAGCCAGAAGACAGATCCAGAGATCCATACGGCGTGGGACCGTCGGTTACAGCATCACGGGGTAGATAGTACGGACGAGAGCCAGTTAAAGCGGTATTTCGGGGGATGGCGGTAGGGATCGGGGCGCAGCAGTCCCAGTTAGTACAGGAGTTTATATAGTGTCGACAGGTTTATCAAGGGATTGAAATAGAGTAGATATTTCAGAATTTAGATAGATTAGCCATATCAGGCGTTTTGAATATATATTATAATAGTAGTATTCCCATCCAGGTATCAGATTCGTATATTTAGTATAGTTCGAGATATATATATTTAACGGAGGTCCGATATCAGGATATTTAGATAGGCCCCCCGGTGTACGAGAGATAGCCAGGGGTAATATATCGATATATATTATATAGGGTTAGGGTGATGGAAGGGGGGAGATAATAAAGGGAATGGTTAGGGTGATATAAAGACGGGATATAGATAGGGTAATAGGGTAGTAAGGAGAGTAAGGAAAGTAGAAGAGTAGCCGTACAGAGGCAGGGTAGACCAGCAGCAGCCGTATAGAGGTAGGGTAGACCAACACCAGCCGTACAGAGGTAGGGTAGACCAGCAGCAGCCGTACAGAGGTAGGGGTAGACCAGCAGCAGCCGTATAGAGGTAGGGTAGACCAATACCAGCCGTACAGAGGTAGGGGTAGACCAGCAGCAGCCGTACAGAGGCAGGGTAGATAGGAAGTCGATTCGCGGGAGATAGGATATTTAAAAGATAATATAGTCGTCCGAGGGTAGGGTAGATATAAGATAGAGTAGGCAGAGGTAGATAAGGTAAATATAGGGTAGAATAGTCGTCCGAGGGGAGGGTAGAGGGGAGGTAGTATAGGGGTATATAGGTAGGGTAGGAATATAGTAGAATAGATATATATATTTATATTAACGACGGCCGTCCGGGGTTAAAAGATATAGTTAATAAAAAAGCGTATATTTAGATCACCAACAGCCGTCAGGGATTAAAGGGCGTATTTAAGGGCGGAAGTATAGAGTTATATAGCCGACAGCCGGCAGGGGTTAAAGGACGGATTTAAGGGTAAAGGGATATATTAAATTCGTGCAAAGCCGTCCGAGGTTAGAAGATATAAGGTAGAAAAGATATATAAAAGATAATATAGTTATCCAAGGGTATAGTAGATAAAAGATAGAGTAGGCGTAGATAGAAAGGATAGAATAGTCGTCCGAGAGGAGGGTAGGAATATAATAGAATAAGGGTATATAGTTAGGCGAGAGGAGTAGAGAGGGAGTTAGGATAGTAGGGCGTGGGCAGGGTGATAGAGGGTTAAGATAAGCGTGGGTAGAGAGGGTAGATAGGCAGTAGAAGTATCGTCCGAGGGGAGGGTAGAGGGGAGGGTAGAGGGAAGAGGAGAGGGGTTATAATAGCCGTGGGTGGGTAGGGTAATAGGGAGTTCGGATAGCCGTGGGTGGGTAGGGTGATAGGGAGTTCGGATAGGCGTGTATAGGTAGGGTAGATAGGAGTAGGAGTAATAGTAAGGAGGATACGTAGGTAAGGTTGATATAAGGTAGAATAGCGGTCCGAGAGGAGGGTAAAGGGGAGGAAGTATAAGGATGGGTACATAGGAGATAGTATAGTCGTCCGAGGGGATAGAAGAGGGGAGTTAATAGGCGCGTATAGATAGGGGGACGGGGGAGTTAGGATAGGCGCGCGTGGTTAGGGTGGACGAGAGTAGGGATAGGTATAAGTAGGTAGGGTGGATAAGAGCGAGGATAGGTATAAGTGGGTAGGGTGGATAAGAGTAGGGATAGGCGTGGGTATATAGGGTAGATAGAAGGTAGAATGGTCGTCCGAGGGTGAGGGTAGATATAGGTAAAGATTAGGAGTTTGAAATATGGAGCGAGCGAAGCGAGAGGAATATTTAAGAAACCCGTATGTGGATTAGGGTGAAGGGTTGGGGTTTTTAGAGGGTTTTTAGAGTTTGGGTGGTTTAGGGTGGTTTGGGTGGTTTAGGGTGGTTAGGGTGGTTAGGGTGGTTAGGGTGGTTCAGTATGTTTTTTTGTAGTTAGATATACACATTATCACTATTTGAGTTTTATGTTGTGTGGACCAGTAGAGGAAAAGGTTTTGCACGGGGTCAAATGGGATGATGTTTTGAGGGGGTGCGGCGGCCTTTCTGCAGCCGCGATCATGAACCTTCAACCATATAGCTAATCACAATGTAGCGATATATCGACTTTTGCACCAGAATTTTTCGGCTAAGGATTCAGGGGTAAGATCCAGGCACCAGACGCATCCGGAAAATCTTCTTTTCAGCTTCATCCCAGTATTTTGCACTCACCTACATTCATTTATCTTCTTGTTCTTCACACTCTCTTACTGTGTTTATACACCAAAATATATTTCTACTATTCACACACTCCTTGTCCATATGGCGACTCCCACTGCTTCTAGTTTTTCCTTCATGATATACAATTCCATTTACTTGTCTGCCGCCGATGTGAGCATGCCGTTCGACCAGGTCAGATCGTCTCTCACCTCAAGAGTTACACCCACCGGGTGCCACTTGCTCCAGGCGCGCTTGGTGCAGGCTGAAGTTGAGACCGATCTCCAGTGGAGAGATGTGCAGGCGGACCGGGGAGCGCATTGAAGTCCCCGTTACACTAAAGAAACCAGTTGAGGGTCTTACAGTCTTTACCGATGGCATCTGGTGCCGACACAGCAGTACCTGCCACTACGTCTGTCGGGGCGTGAAGACTATGAAGAATCACTGGCGTATCCACCACGGATGGGCTCCATTCGGCAAACGCGGCCACGTCTCCCCACAGAGCTCGCACAGGCGGAGGCCCAGATCAAGACCAGCACTCAGGCCGTCTGCTGCCAGCGATTTTTTAAAAACGCGCGGCTGGCTCTCAGTTTATCCGTGTGGTGCGACCGGGCGCCGAGTACGAGCCTGCCCCGCCACTGCCGACGGATGAGGCGATTGAGGAGTTTCGTGGGTGGTGGACACAAGAAGTCCAGCCAGAGCTGATGGGCGAGCGTACGACGGTGGTGCAGGCGGGTGAGATCAACGAGGCAAATTCCTCGCGGCGAAGCCCCGGGGGGCCCAAGCTTCTCGGTGGCGTGCCAGAGCCAATCTATCCCATGGGAGTGGGAGCATTGTAGTACGATGGATTTCTAGGGTGCCCTTAAATATGGAGGGGAAAAAGTGGGGCTAGGGGGGTACGATGGATTCCTTTTGGCGATTTTGCGTAGTACGATGCTGGCCTTCAATGTAGTTCAATGAGGCCAAAGTTCAGTATGTTTTTCAGTAGATATACACATTATCACTATTTGAGTTTTATGTTGTGTGGACCAGTAGAAATAGTTTTTGCAGGGGGTCAAATGGGATGATGTTTTGATGGGGTGCGACAGCTACTTTCTGCAGCCGCGATCATGAACCTTCAACCATATAGCTAATCACAATGTAGCGATATATCGACTTTTGCACCAGAATTTTTCGGCTAAGGATTCAGGGGTAAGATCCAGGCACCAGACGCATCCGAAAATCTTCTTTTCAGCTTCATCCCGGTATTTTGCACTCACCTACATTCATTTATCTTCTTGTTCTTCACACTCTCTTACTGTGTTTATACACCAAAATATATTTCTACTATTCACACACTCCTTGTCCATATGGCGACTCCCACTGCTTCTAGTTTTTCCTTCATGATATACAATTCCATTTACTTGTCTGCCGCCGATGTAAGCATGCCGTTCGACCAGGTCAGATCGTCTCTCACCTCAAGAGCTTACCCCACCGGGTGCCACTTGCTCAGGCGCGCTTGGTGCAGGCTGAAGTTGAGACCGATCTCCAGTGGAGAGATGTGCAGGCGGACCGGGAGCGCATTGAAGTCCCCGTTACACTAAAGAAACCAGTTGAGGGTCTTACAGTCCTTTACCGATGGCATCTGGTGCCGACACAGCAGTACCTGCCACTACGTCTGTCGGGGCGTGAAGACTATGAAGAATCACTGGCGTATCCACCACGGATGGGCTCCATTCGGCAAACGCGGCCACGTCTCCCCCACAGAGCTCGCACAGGCGGAGGGCCCAGATCAAGACCAGCACTCAGGCCGTCTGCTGCCAGCGATTTTTTAAACGCGCGGCTGGCTCTCAGTTTATCCGTGTGGTGCGACCGGGCGCCGAGTACGAGCCTGCCCCGCCACTGCCGACGGATGAGGCGATTGAGGAGTTTCGTGGGTGGTGGACACAAGAAGTCCAGCCAGAGCTGATGGGCGAGCGTACGACGGTGGTGCAGGCGGGGTGAGATCAACGAGGCAAATTCCTGGCTGCGACGAGCCCAGTGGACCAAGCATCTCGCTGGCGTGCCAGAGCCCAATCTGCGACGCTGCGTGAGACGACCGGAAGAGTGTCAGTGTTCCCATTCATTTTTGGACCTGACTTGTAACTGACGGCGGAAAAGATAATATGGAGGAT
Organism: Penicillium frequentans; assembly: GCA_028828275.1. NCBI lineage: Eukaryota > Fungi > Ascomycota > Eurotiomycetes > Eurotiales > Aspergillaceae > Penicillium > Penicillium frequentans. The sequence goes on along the minus strand of JAQIZY010000015.1, from coordinate 6,007 downwards.
GTGATCGATCGGATCATCTGGGATGCGATGCGGTGTCGCCGCATATGGTCAGCGTGTTGCGAAGCATGCCGGGACGAACTTGAACTTCGAAGCCCAGCGGACCTCTGCCGAAGCTGCTACCAAGCCATTGCATGCCATATCTGGACGGAGATAACCTTAGCAAGCACGTGGAGCCGTGGCAGCGGATCTTGATGTTCTTTGCCCGCACTCAGCGGCCGCATGATTGGGTGAGCCCGAAGTATAAGCTATCCGAACGCCAAGCTTTTACATGGAATGCGGTCACTTGGTGCGCACAGGCGGAATATGCTGCCCAGCAGGAGAGTCCTGATCCGATGGAAAATGATGCGCAGGGCGATTCGTGGACGCCGCTGCAGGAGAAGATCATGGACTTTGCATTGAGCTGTTGGCACAGAAGGTGCGCCGCGACAATTATGAGTGCGGTCTTGTGGTCGCTTTGGCGGTTCTCGGGTTTGGCAAACTTGGCTGGTTGGATGCGGAGAGCGCCCCCCAAATTTTGTCCAAGGTGATTAAGATCAGCCGATTCATGGTGCTGCACAAGTCACTCCGTTTGGATCCAGACAGTGGTCGTATCCTGGAGGAGATGCGCAGTGGTGAATTTGGGACGCATACGGACTTGGCGAGTGCGCTGGATAGTATTCAGGGTATATATTTTCGCGGGATGAAGGATTCCACAGCCGCACCCCCACCCCTGAGCCTCCCAGCCCTAATCTCCCCAGCACACCACTCACGTATCCACAAAGCAGCTCCTCTGGTCTTTTTAATCTTCGCCGTGCTGAACGAAAATCGCTGGCATGGGGTGAATGGTTGAAGATCCTGATGGATGCATTCATGGTGCGTGGCACCCAAAGCCCTATGGTATGGATGCTTGACCTCCGTGCCTATGGTATGCGCATTCAGTTTAGCAGCACCTCGGCTGGGCATGTTTGCTGGGAAGATGAGGATCGCCTCCAGTACCGCGATATCCAATTCACGTGCGGGACTTTCGCGGGTTCGTTCATGGGCTGCGGCTGAAGACCAGTGAAACTTTGTTTGACGATCTCTTGTTGTGCGACCGTTCGGTTGTGCCCCAGATTCCTTGGGAACATATGCGAGATAATCCTACAGATTCCCGACCGGGCTTTAGTTTCCTACACGATAGTCGTACCCCATGGCCGGTCTCTGGTGCTCAATGGATGTTCAATCGGATATCTACCGACTCTCCACTCCAGCGTTTCATCGACCCGGACACGCAGCGTCCCCGCATGGCTGCCATTAAGCGATACTTCAACCGAGTTGCCATGTTCCGTGAACGGCTTGCCATCCTAACTCATATCTCTGGTGGTCAGCCCGCGCGTGCTCCCGAGCTCCTGAGCCTGCGCCATATTAATACTCTGACGGGCATGCGGAATGTGTTCATCGAGGATGGTATGGTGGTGACGGCCAGTACTTACCACAAGGGGTTCTATGCTAGCAACGATGTAAAAGTGATTCATCGGTATCTGCCTCGTAGTGTTGGGGAGATGGTCGTCTGGTATCTGTGGCTGGTGTTGCCATTTGTGGAGCAGCTGCAGGCAATGCTGTTCAAGTTAGCCCCTCGTGCCCGGGAGTCTTGGGAGTCGATCCAAAAGCAATGGCCGTACCTGTGGAGTCCCGATCCCCTGAGTGGGCGTGAGTGGACGTCGGAGCGTCTGCGAGATGTGCTGAAGCGGGAGACACAGATTGGCCTGAACGGGTACTGGATCAATATTTCGATGTATCGTACCATCGCCATCGCCATGAGCCGCAAGTTCATGCTGCAACATGCATTTCCCGCAGAATCAGCAAGATGAGGACCGGAGCAGGCTTGACCTCGACACCGAAGATGACAGTACCATGGATCACGAGCAGTTCATGGGCCACATTGCTGATCTCCAGGCCGCACACTCTTCGCATGTCGCTGGCACCGTGTATGGGCGAGAAATGTTTGAGATGGCCGGTACCACCCGAGAGCGATTGAAGGCGTTCTATCCCATGGGAGTGGGAGCATTGTAGTACGATGGATTTCTAGGGTGCCCTTAAATATGGAGGGAAAAGTGGGGCTAGGGGGTACGATGGATTCCTTTTGGCGATTTTGCGTAGTACGATGCTGGCCTTCAATGTAGTTCAATGAGGCCAAAGTTCAGTATGTTTTTCAGTAGATATACACATTATCACTATTTGAGTTTTTATGTTGTGTGGACCAGTAGAAATAGTTTTTGCAGGGGGTCAAATGGGATGATGTTTTGATGGGGTGCGACGGCTACTTTCTGCAGCCGCGATCATGAACCTTCAACCATATAGCTAATCACAATGTAGCGATATATCGACTTTTGCACCAGAATTTTTCGGCTAAAGGATTCAGGGTAAGATCCAGGCACCAGACGCATCCGAAAATCTTCTTTTCAGCTTCATCCCAGTATTTTGCACTCACCTACATTCATTTATCTTCTTGTTCTTCACTCTCTTACTGTGTTTATACACCAAAATATATTTCTACTATTCACACACTCCTTGTCCATATGGCGACTCCCCTGCTTCTAGTTTTTTCCTTCATGATATACAATTCCATTTACTTGTCTGCCGCCGATGTAGAGCATGCCCGTTCGACCAGGTCAGATCGTCTCTCACCTCAAGAGTTTACCCCACCAGGGTGCTCACTTGCTCAGGCGCGCTTGGTGCAGGCTGAAGTTGAGACCGATCTCCAGTGGAGAGATGTGCAGGCGGACCGGGAGCGCATTGAAGTCCCCGTTACACTAAAGAAACCAGTTGAGGTCTTACAGTCTTTACCGATGGCATCTGGTGCCGACACAGCAGTACCTGCTGCACTACGTCTGTCGGGGCGTGAAGACTATGAAGAATCACTGGCGTATCCACCACGGATGGGCTCCATTCGGCAAACGCAGCCACGTCTCCCCACAGAGCTCGCACAGGCGGAGGCCCAGATCAAGACCAGCACTCAGGCCGTCTGCTGCCAGCGATTTTTTAAACGCGCGGCTGGCTCTCAGTTTATCCGTGGTGCGACCGGGCGCCGAGTACGAGCCTGCCCCGCCACTGCCGACGGATGGGCGATTGAGGAGTTTCGTGGGTGGTGGACACAGAAGTCCAGCCAGAGCTGATGGGCGAGCGTACGACGGTGGTGCAGGCGGGTGAGATCAACGAGGCAAATTCCTGGCTGCGACGAGCCCAGTGGACCAAGCATCTCGCTGGCGTGCCAGAGCCCAATCTGCGACGCTGCGTGAGACTGACCGGAAAAGTGTCAGTGTTCCCATTCATTTTTGGACCTGACTTGTAACTGACGGCGGAAAAGATAATATGGAGGATGTGATCGATCGGATCATCTGGGATGCGATGCACGGTGTCGCCGCATATGGTCAGCGTGTTGCGAAGCATGCCGGGACGAACTTGAACTTCAGCCCAGCGGACCTCTGCCGAAGCTGCTACCCAAGCCATTGCAGCCATATCTGGACGGAGATAACCTTAGCAAGCACGTGGAGCCGTGGCAGCGGGTCTTGATGTTCTTGCCCGCACTCAGCGGCCGCATGATTAGGTGAGCGAAGTATAAGCTATCCGAACGCCAAGCTTTTACATGGAATGCGGTCACTTGGTGCGCACAGGCGGAATATGCTGCCCAGCAGGAGAGTCCTGATCCGATGGAAAATGATGCGCGGGGCGATTCGTGGACGCCGCTGCAGGAAGATCATGGACTTTTGCATTGAGCTGTTGGCACAGAAGGTGCGCCGCGACAATTATGAGTGCGGTCTTGTGGTCGCTTTGGCGGTTCTCGGGTTTGGCAAACTTGGCTGGTTGGATGCGGAGAGCTACTGCCCAAATTTTGTCCAAGGTGATTAAGATCAGCCGATTCATGGTGCTGCACAAAGTCCTCCGTTTGGATCCAGACAGTGAGGTCGTATCCTGGAGGAGATGCGCAGTGGTGAATTTGAGGACGCATACGGACTTGGCAGAGTACGCTGGATAGTATTCAGGGTATATATTTTCGCGGGATGAAGGATTCCACAGCCGCACCCCCCCCCTTGAGCCTCCCAGCCTAATCTCCCCAGCACACCACTCACGTATCCACAAAGCAGCTCCTCTGGTCTTTTTAATCTTCGCCGTGCTGAGACGAAATCGCTGGCATGGGGTGAATGGTTGAAGATCCTGATGGATGCATTCATGGTGCGTGGCACCCAAAGCCCTATGAGTATGGATGCTTGACCTCCCGTGCCTATGGTATGCGCATTCAGTTTAGCAGCACCTCGGCTGGGCATGTTTGCTGGGAAGATGAGGATCGCTTGCAGTACCGCGATATCCAATTCAGCATGCGGGACTTTCGCGGGTTCGTTCATGGAGCTGCGGCTGAAGACCAGTGAAACTTTGTTTGACGATCTCTTTGTTGTGCGACCGTTCGGTTGTGCCCCAGATTCCTTAGGAACATATGCGAGATAATCCTACAGATTCCCGACCGGGCTTTAGTTTCCCTACACGATAGTCGTACCCCATGGCCCGGTCTCCTGGTGCTCAATGGATGTTCAATCGGATATCTACCGACTCTCACTCCAGCGTTTCATCGACCCGGACACGCAGCGTCCCCACCATGGCTGCCATTAAGCGATACTTCAACCGAGTTGCCATGTTCCGTGAACGGCTTGCCATCCCTAACTCATATCTCTGGTGGTCAGCCCGCGCGTGCTCCCCGAGCTCCTGAGCCTGCGCCATAATAATACTCTGACGGGCATGCGGAATGTGTTCATCGAGGATGGTATGGTGGTGACGGCCAGTACTTACCACGAAGGGTTCTATACTAACCTAACGATGTAAAAGTGATTCATCGGTATCTGCCTCGTAGTGTTGGGGGAGATGGTCGTCTGGTATCTGTGGCTGGTGTTGCCATTTGTGGAGCAGCTGCAGGCAATGCTGTTCAAGTTAGCCCCTCGTGCCTGGGAGTCTTGGGAGTCGATCCAAAAGCAATGGCCGTACCTGTAGGTCCCGATCCCCTGAGTGGGCGTGAGTGGACGATCGGGCGTCTGCGAGATGTGCTGAAGCGGGAGACACAGATTGGCCTGAACAGGTACTGGATCAATATTTCACGATGTATCACGTACCATCGCCATCGCCATGAGCCGCAAGTTCATGCTGCAACATGCATTTCCGCAGAATCAGCAAGATGAGGACCAGGCAGGCTTGGCCTCGACACCGAAGTGACAGTACCATGGATCACGAGCAGTTCATGGGCCACATTGCTGATCTCCAGGCCGCACACTCTTCGCATGTCGCTGGCACCGTGTATGGGCGAGAAATGTTTGAGATGGCCAGTACCACCCGAGAGGCGATTGAAGGCGTTCCGTGAGGCCAGTACTGCCTGGCATAGCGTTCTAGGCTATCCCGAAGAAGAGGCCACTCCGGGCGGAAGCCGGAAGAATCCCAGTTCGACGATGCTGCGCGGGAGAGCCAGCGCCAGCGGATTGAGGAGTTTCGTGCGGTCGACTGGGCCACGCGCTTCAGCGGACGAGCTGTGCCGATATGCAGTTCCGCGGGATCCAGGAGGAGAGCGATCCGTTCCATCCAATTTGGGTTGAACAACATCGTGGTGATTATGCCCACGGGCAGTGGCAAGAGTCTTCTGTTTATGCTGCCCGCGTGGTGAGCTCTGGTATGACGATTGTGGTGGTTCCCCTGGTTGCGTTACGTGCTGATCTGCATCGTCGTTGTACTGAACTGGGCATTGCCAGTGCGGAGTGGAAGGGGCGGATTCAACCTGATGGGGCATCCATTGTCGTTGTTACACCTGAATCTGCACAGACTGAAGGGTTCAAGCAGTTTGCCCAGCGGCAACGTGCGCTACATCGGTTGGAGCGGATCGTTTTGACGAGTGCCATACCCTGCTCTTCGGACACTCCGAGTTTCGCCCTATGATCGGTGAGACAGCGCGGGTGCTGGTGAGAATCGAGTCAGATGATCTATCTGGCTGCTACGCTGCCGCCTCCCTTGGAGC